>JAHTLZ010000111.1:14589251-14623203 GCA_023846285.1 Phrynocephalus versicolor | reverse complement strand
ACACACACACACACACACACACACACACACACACACACACACACACACACACACACATCTAGCTGCTCAGCTACTCTGGGCACCTTTGGAAATTCCAGGGTCGTATTTTCCACTGTTAGACCTCTGGGGAAATTCTACTTCTGTTTTTCTGATTTTTTTTTATTTTATTTTGAGGACTTTGGGAGAGGGTGGGAAAAGCCTTCAATTTTAGAGGCAAATTGCCACACCTGGAGTGTCCAGGCGTATGAAATAACATGTTTTGGCATAGGCAAAGTACATTATGCTTGCAAAATCCACTTGCTAGACCACAACAGATGCCTGTGTGTAGGCTTCTCACTTGTTTGGTTCTTAGAATTATTAGAATCTGGGGATTTATCTGAGAAGCTGAATAGTGGAAGATTCTGCCGTCAGGAGCAACAAAAGGAGTAACAATTTGCATTACACAGGCAAGGTTAAACACTAGAATTGCTTAACTTTGTTGTTGACATGGGTGCCATCTTAGATGTTTGCAAGGTGCCTTCTTAGATAGGCTGACTTACGAAAGGCAAGGCTGCTGAGGGCAGCCAGTCACAACAGGATCTCCAAAGGGATAATGCAAGATCCAAACAACCAAGAGACAAGATAGTGTCGCACTAATGTTTCTTTTTGTGGGCTTGTTTCAGGAATCAGGTCGTTCACAGAGTCAAACAGGGGGCTAGGTAGAGTTTGGACTACCAGAATCCACGAGTCCAGAGAAGCAAAGTTTCCAAATTCTCTGCTGGACTAAGGAGGCTTCTATTCAGATTACAGCTTGGCAAAGTTCTTTCTTTCTTTCAAACAGAAACTCTTAGAATTCCAGCTCGTGGCTATAGATGTTTGTAACCCAGCATTCATGTATAAATGCTTAAGCACTTTATCTGTGTGTCTGAGGAAGTGGACTGAAATAAATCTGTTCATCTTTAAGGCACCATGATGCCTCTGTTTTTATTTCTCACTTTTGTTTGGGGTTTTTTTTGTATGGGATGAAACAGATGCATTTGGCTGCCTCTTTGAAATCTTATTCTTCAGCAAGACTCGGAGCTGCAGTGCTGTTTGACTCCCAAGCCGAGCTCAGCAAATTGCTAAGGTGTATTCTGTGATCCAGATTTACTTCCAGGGTGGGTGGTAGTTTGTACAGGAGTTTTTAATGTCAGATTGTGATTGCTTTATTAACCCAGAGCAACACAAAACTGATGTTTGACTCTTTATTTGAATGTTGTGGCTATGCGGAAGACTCTTATTATCTATATACAGTATATGCGAATCAGAGATCTGTTGCCTGTATCAGGGAATAGGGATGAAACCAATTGATAATGCACAGTCACCACCACTTTCTTGGCTTGATTGAATGAAAGATGTACAGTATCTAGTCTTTTGTCGATCCAGCGCTCTCTAAATAAATAACCAAGTCAAATACCTCTGAAAGGTCACATACAAGGTATGAAATGCAAGAGCAGTTCCTTCATTGCCTGCCTACAGCATCCGGTACACTTCCCTTGACTACGGGGTGTTCAGTTTGGGCTGTGAGGCAGAGACGAATCTCTAAAACCACACATTCTTGATCCCAGTTTATCCCTTTTGACAAAAAAAAGTGCCAGTGCATGCTCAGCAGACAGTCATAGATTGGGTTTTAAGATATGGTATTTTGAAAGTCTAATATATGCGATTGTAATACATTCAACCATACTTTAAAAATCAGCTTATGTTGTTGTTTAATGCATAATTTATTTATTTGACAAACATTTTATGTAACGATCTGTTCTTGTTTTGCCTACTAAAATCACTTTTTACTGACTAAAGGTTGCTGTTGTTTTTGTTGTTATTATTAATGTTTATGTTTATTGTATATATAATAATGTAAGCAAAATTATTTTCAAAGTACCAACTAAATGTTTAATATAGGCTACAATCCTATTGCCAATTTATGTTTGCGTAAAGGAAATCATATAAGTCATGGTAGCCAATAGTCACACTTGAAAGAGGAGCTGGTTGCATTCCTGGCCGCACGCTCCGAAATGCACAGAAAAGGAACCAACACCCTGTTAATGAGTGACAATTTGCTGCCAACATTTAACATGCTTTCCCTTATCCATGTGTACATCAGCAATCGTACTCTGGCCATTCTAGAAGGAAGTTTGGTTTTGAGAGAGACATGAAGCCTAATATAAGGAGTTGAGAAGGCCTGCCATTTGCAAAGAGCCTGGTGTCTGCCAGACTTGACACTTTAGTTCTTCCCAAACTCTTGAGGCAGAAAAATAAACAGATAAATAAACTTAGAGTAGAGGCTTGGCAGACATCTATTGGAAACCAGACAAGGAGCTTCCTGGAAACCTCTTGGAAGTTTGGGGCTCCTTTGAGAAATCACGCCTCTTCTTTGTGCACCATGTTTAAAAGTGGAAATGCAGTGGCTTTGTATGTGATTCCCTGGCGTGTTCCAGGATGAATTAAATTGCTCCCCGCTTTGCTCCGGCGAAGTGAATAGCTTGCAGATTGACTTCATCATTAATCAAACTGACATAGCAGATTTCGGGATAGCCCTATTTTAGATATTTACTTTCTATTACTACTCTTTTACTTTGAGGCCGGAGCGAGGGGTTTGGGAACTTTTGATCTCATGTTTCAAGATAACGCGATTGGTTTTAGGTACTGTGTAGTTCGACTTGACTAAGGTGCCATTGACTGCTCCACCTTAGGAGCGAAATGTTGCTGGTCAACGCTGGCTGTTGCCAGAGCTTGGACAGTTATTTTTTGGAAAGGGACTGCTTACAGTTTTGGTACTAAAGATGCTGATGGCATTCATGGCCATGTAACTCCCCCCCCCAAAAAAAAAAATCTCTTTATTTCTTCTTTTTCAAAAACAAACAGAAGTAGCTGGCTGCTCCTTACATTTTAAAAATATAGATCGAAATGTCACAGCCCACTGGCTTATGATGCCAAACCTCTTCAGCTTTCTTGGTTTAAGTAGTAAGGCTACAAGCCCACTGTGAGTAACATAATAGCTTGAAGAATTGTTATATTTCAAAAGGCATGGTGTTATTCCTTCTTACAGGTATAATTAAGATGTAATTGAGGATCTTTCAGATAGCCTCCTTTTTCTTACTTGGTGATGGAGGACCATAGAACTTATCAGGACTCATAGCCTAGCTATTAACTGAGTGCAATGCAATAGTTGCTGAATGAAAGTGTGTGGCCCACCAACGTGACAAGGCAACTCCAGTCTCCAGAGTTTTCCAGGGATATTGACCATGCCTGACATGTGCTAAACTCACATGGCTAATCTCTGCCTCCCAGTATGAATTGTCATTGCAAATGCCAACACAAATCAAACCCTTTGTTTAGGGCTGGACAAAATATCCAGGACCATGGGGGGGGGGGGGGCAGGTGGAACAGTAGACCATGAGATAAAAGGACCACTTTGGGGATATTGATGGCATGTATGCTAAGATGAGTGCAGATCTGCATTCTTAAAGGGGAATAAATGGCACATCTTAAGGAGCCCTTAGTCATGCTACACATGTTAGCTCCCCAAATCAACCCGCTGATCTTCTATTCACCCAGTTTTGATCAAAAAGGGAAATTCTGACCTCGGTGGCTACCTGCCAACCAACCTTAAAGTGTGTGCAATGTGTGCTAGTGGAGGAATGCCACTGTCTGCAGGAGGAACCGCTGAGCATTCACGTTACCTAGCCTCGTTCAACTCTCCGATCTGAGTTGGATTATATATATATGTACGAGGGGCAGGTGGCATACTTCTTCATCTTTCTTGGCTTAAGGATGCCTGGAGATGGTGAGTTTTTTAAAAAAAATAAAATCAATTTTTATCAATTAAAATAAACAGGGAGCCAGGATTTGGGATTTGCAGTTGGACTTGAAAGCAGTGATTCTGGTCATGCTTGCTCAGAAAAAAATCCTTGAACTCGAAAGGACCAGTTTTTCAATAAAAATGCTTAGGATTGAAAAACACTAGCTTGCTGATTTTTTTTGTGTCGGGGAGGGGATTCATAACCAAAAATGTATTTGAAAGCTGGTAAAAGGTTTTCTCCTGTGGATCTAGCATGTCACAGGATCCCAACCTATATTGTAGTATTAGATACAACCACTACATTTCTATTTTTCTATATCTTGAAGAATCTTCTCATACAAATCAAAACAACTAATATTTCTAACTCAAAACAATGGTTTGGAGCTTTAACAAATAGCTTCCAGTTTGAAAAGAGATCGGCTCTTGTATCCCTATTAATCCTGTTGCATGTTGCCTTCGTCAAATTATCCATCCATCCAATTTCTAATGTTTCAAGCAATTGCTGTGTTACGGGAGGTAACAACACTCCATTCCATTTGTTTGTCCAAAATAACAATGTGATGACAATAAAAATGCTAGAATTGCAAAGCCAGGCTGGTTCCTTTTAGAAAGGGTCCCTTAAGCAGGAGATGAGAAGCCTCCCGGTTATAGTTCTCAAAATTAATCCTGCAAAATAGGAGAAGGTATTTAGTACAACTCTTCTTCATTATTTATTCCTGCCTAGGATTTCTTCCAAAAGCCAGTCTTGTGAAGACAGGCATAGCATGAAGAGAGTGTTTTGGATTCGTACAACACATGGCCGGTTTTTAACTGCTTTTCCTCAGGGTATCATTCTTTCGCAAAGTTAAATTAATACTTATGATTTAAGATGGTCTCAGTCTACCAAGGGACTCATCTGTTTTGCCCATGGATAGAGAGATGGACCTAAGATAGCAGCTGGATTCTCTCCCTCTCTCTTTTCCCAGTATGTGTAAGATGGTTCAACCATTTGTTTTGTTTCTTTAGCCCTAGGGAGAGCCCTTGAGGAAACCAAAACCATCACAGCTCATAGCAGAATCTAATTTGAATGCCTGCTACAGCCTCCTGTCACTTGAAGCCCTCTGGATCTTTAGATGACAATAGTTGTCATCCACCCAACCCCACTGCTGGTGGGATAAATAGGAATTCTCCTCCAAAGCATCTGGAGGACATGGCAAGGGGAAAGGCTACTAGACCAAGTTCCCCTTCCCAAGAATGTAATCAGAGAATGCGGTTGTAGGTGTCCATCAGGGTCCCTTACAGCTCCACGGTTCTCAGATTACATTGCATTATTCTACACTATAATTACAGCCGGTATTTCTGCCCCCTTCCTCCCCCCCCGCTGTTTCTTTAATTATTATTTATTCTGGATAAATTGAGAGCTTGCACATTTTTGTGCCCAAGTATGGATGGCAAGGGATCTATGGCTGAAACCATTTGTGTTTACTTTTTCAGGAGTGGTATACGAAGAACTATAAGGACTGTTTATAGGGATAGTTATCCTCACACTGAGCTTTAAATGCCTTGCCAGTTGTACAGTTGCACTGCAAATGAGAACACGTTGGTCAGAATGTAAATGCCAATTGTAGTCTTAGGTTCATTGACATGGGATTAAGCCCCACTGAATTCAATAGGGCTTTTTTTTAAAAGACAACATGCAGAGGATTGCACGGTTTGTTTGAAAACCAATTCTTTTTGAAATAGAAGCCATTGTTTCTTTGCAAGGTTCAGAAAGCATACAAGCACTCATAGTTTTGCTTCTGTTTGATTCATCCGTGCTGGTAGGTGGTGGGTTTGTTTCTGGATTTCCAGGTTGTTGTTTTTATTAAAATGTTTTAAAATTTAAATCATGTATCCTCCAAAGATGACTGCTTCATCACCTTATCCTGTTGTTTTCTTGTCCTTGTTCCATGAGGAGTGGATATAGCAGCCTCTCTTCTTTTTATCCTGTAAGACTGTCCCATGTTCACAGCCAGTGACCTTTAGACGGAAGTTTGCAATGGGAATCTAGAGCTCAAAATCTATTTTCTACTGTGACACACTGGATGTCAGGCGTTAATAATATGCAATGATGAACACCAAGGATACTGCCCTAAATTACTTTGGATAAATATTTGTCTCTCTCGTCTGATCTGGAACCAGTGTAGACATGGGGAAATTTAAATCTCCCCACCATCTGATGATTTAAATCTTAAATATGGTCTGTCTACTTCCTGGTGGATATTTTTCAAAAGAGGGAAACTCTCCAGTTAGCATATTAAAATGAACTGGGCCCTGCAATGAGTCTAGTGTGATTTCTGTTGCCTCCCTTTTTTGCAGCTGCATCAGAAAGCTTTCTGGGCTTTTTAGGCATTTCTGCTTTCCACCTCCCCTCCCCCACTGCAAATTCCAGTCGGTGTCGTTTTCTCTTTTAATGTCAATTACAGTGGATTTCGATGACTTCACGCTTCCATGAAAGAGCAATCCTGAAGTCATCATCTTCCATCCGTGGGAGAACTTGAGCAAACAGTTGTGTGCCCATAAAGATGGTGAGCAGGTGCCGTTGTCCAAATTCAGCGCTTGTTATTTTTAAAACTAAAAGAAATGGCAAAAGTTCTGATAATGGAAGAAGATACTGAAGAAGGGAAAGACCAGGAATTCAGCTCCCAACCGTTGGCTCCTGCAGCCTGAGGTCTAAGCCACTGAGTCAGGAGTTGTAATGTGTGATTCTGAGCCTAGGGGGAAAATTCTTTTTTTGGGGGGAGGGGGAGGAGTTTAGATATAATTTTCTTTTCTTGGAATTCAGCACCTCCATAGTAGCGGGAAGGATTTGGGGGAACACTGCCACCCCTTTACAAAAAAAAAAAAAAGCAAATTTCTCTAGTTCTGGGATGATTGTTTATTTAGATTGAACGACTATATATCACTATGGTGGTGGTAGATCAGGAAGACCTTTGTTCAAACTCCCACTCAACTATGGATTGTTCCTGTTTGAGGTGACATTGACATGTACAGACTGAAAGAAATGTTTAAAGAGAGGCTGGGGCCGTCTTTACACATTGTGTAAGTGGCTTGATGGCTCGCTAGATAAAGCACCAGCAAGGGGTTGGAAGTTTGATTTGCTACTACAGTGTTGTCTGGGGAAACAGCCAGCCTTTGCAGCTTTGGGCAAATTGTACAGTGTCAGATCACTGCCAGATTGGCAAAAGGAGTTTCTAACGCTAGAAAATTCTGAGACGGGGCAGCATAAGTTAAAAGTGAGTCAGTGGCACATTGTGTGTATATGCGTACGCACAGACACATTAATGCAGTAAACTGATTTTCTCTTCGTAGGTATATGTATTGATCATTTGATTTTTCTCTGCGATTTGTGTTCAGATAGAAAGTTGGTTTCTTCGACAATATCTCGGGTCTCAGCACAACCAATTTGTTCCTGAAAGCACAGGTCTTTGCATCAAAACATCAAAGAAAGGAAGGGCCATTGTAGGCCTGCCAAATTTTTACATTATCCTATTATTGCCAGGATATCTGTATTGTCACTTTGGAAGTTCATTACCTAGGCCAGTATCCTATTTAACTGGGTTTGCATCTTCACAGTCATATATATAATATACACAAACCTGTGGCCTAAATAATGTGCTCTTATCTGTCTAAGGAGCAGGATTGTCATCCACAAAAATCTCACACTGAAATAAATCCAATAGTCTCGTATTTGTTTTTGTTCTACATACACTCACAATCTTTGGTCATATTATTATTATTATTATTTTTGGCTTGACCAAAGGCAGCTGGTGCAAATGGATTTCCAAGGCAGCGATGGCTTTGTCAGAGATTTCTAAGATAGGAAAAGTTCTGGCAGCACCGAAAAGGATTCGGAAGAGAGCTACAGGGAAGATTCAAGTCCCAGGATACGCATTGCGCGATGGCAATAAAAGCTATGGCTTGGCTCCTTCACTCAAGCTTTCTGGATCTGTTTCATCAGCAGCCACTGTGGCATGGTTTGCTTTGTTTGGGGAGGGGGGGGAGTCTCTCAGCTCGTATTTTGCTGTGGTTGGTGCTGTGTAGCTTAATCCATGAAAGGTAGTGACTTACCCACTGTTGTCTTTCCAGCTGGGTTTCCACCCAACAGTCCTTTGCTTCTTTGCCCACGTTATGTGAATGTTTCAACAACTGGTGTTGCATGGTGAAAACAGGGGGTATTGCCAGGTGTGTCTGGCTTTTCTCTTTCTTTCTTTCTTTCTTTCTTTCTTTCTTTCTTTCTTTCTTTCTTTCTTTCTTTGGATGTTTCAGAGAAGTGAGGAAAAAGCCAGCCTTGTTCCTCAGCAATTCTGCTGGGGAAAATATTACGTCAAAGTGACTGCAGTCTCATGGGGGGAAACCTGCTTTCTTCTCCTGGCAATGATCTGCTCTGAACTCATAGGCATCTAGATTTTATTTTCCTTTTTTACCTTCTCTCACCCCCGGCTGCCTGCCTGCCTGCCCCCAACAAAACCCCAGCCCTTCCTTTAGAGTGCCTGGTTTTAATAAAAAGCCTCGTGTGGGATGCCAAATGTTACTTGCCCTTCTTCCTTGCTTGCACTTTGCAGCTCAGGTTCCAGACAGCGATGAGCAATCTGTTCCTGACTTCCATTCAGAAAACTGTAAGTACTGCAACTGGGGGGTGGGGGGGGGAGCAGGGCTTTGGCGGGGAAGGATACCATGCAACTGCTGGAGTGTGATGTCAGTGTCTGGAGCTCTAGCAGCCGGATCCGTTCCACTGAAGTCAGCAGTTTGGCTGTCCGGCAGCACGGCCTCTTAAAAATACTTCTGCCATAAGCTTCAGCGCTCTCCAAATGGCAAAAACGACTTCACTTCTCTATTTAGCAGTAGTCATTTTCTATGTCCAGGATAACAGCTCGATGCCTGTGTAGGCTCTTCCAAGGGACAACTAGCAAAATGAAGCTCACAGGCCACTTCTGTGGGGGCAAATGCCTACCAGACCAATATTTTTTTTCTACAAAAGTGCTTCTGGAAGTGTTTGGGAGCAATTTGTTTGTGTGAGCACAAAAATCAGGTCACACCCCCTTGTAAGTTGAACCCTATTTCCTCTCCCCCCAAAAAAACACAAATAAACAAAACAAACAAAAAACAAAAACAAAAAACCCTCAAGTCTCTAAGTAGGTTTCTAGCCACATGTTTATGGTTTTTAAAATACAGTGCACCCTTGTATAACAAACAGTTTGTATAACATAAAATCTGTACAACATAAAAATGGGATTACTCCATTTTTGATGCATTCCTATGGGAATTTGTGTAAAGGAAAATTTGCTTAACATAATTTCATTTGGAAAGAATTAATTCCTTTATACAAGGCACCACTGTAGTTTTTCAAGCACACGGTGTTATTCTGGGCCTTGTGTAACTTGCCCCAGTTTCTATGGGTGAAAGTTTAGGCCCCAATCCAACCAAACCTGTTTTTTCCCCTAGTTTCAGGGCCTTTCTACTAAATTTTAAAAAACACCCTCCATTTATCATGCAAAGATTTAACCCTGGAAATAGTATCTTATTGGATCCTGAATCCCAGAATCCCCAGCCAGCATCCTAGCTGGGGATTCTCGTAGAATCGTAGTCCTTGTAGTTTCCAAGCTCCTACAAGATAATGAAATAAAATGAACATCATACAGAGTTATTCCCTAGGGAGAAGGCTAGTTCCAAATGAAAGCAGAGGCCCTGACTGGGTAATAGAGCAGCTCCAGGAAATGGAGAAAAGGGCTCTTGTCCCTTTAATAACTCTGTGGAAGAGTTAGTTTCATCCCATATAGAGCTTGTTATGCAAGATACACCTGTCAAAACAAACTCTTCCACACAGATATTAAAGGGCAAGGAGCCCTGTTTGAAGTGGCCACACTACTGACAAGCCCTAGGCCGGGGTGGGCCTTTGAGATGTGGTGAGCCTTGAACTCCCATTAGCCCTTCCCAGTATACTCAATAATCCAAACTGTTAGCACTGGATACCCCAAACATTTGGAAGACAAATATTCCCTGTTGTTTATCTAATGCAGGCATGTCCAAACTTCGGCCATCCTGATGTTTTGAACCACAACTCCCAGAATTCCAAGCCTGTATTGCCAGTGACAAAGGACTGTGGGAGTTGTGGTCCAAAATATCAGGAGGGCCGAAGTTTGGACATGCCTGATCTAATGGGTGGTTCCTAATCTTAGGTCCTCAATGTTCTTAGACTACAGCTCCCAGAAATCCTGACCACCATAGCTAGCAGTGAAGGCTTCTGGGAGTTTTAGTCCAAGAACATCTGGGGACCTAAGGTTGGGAGTGATTGATTCAATCATTTGATTATTTTTTCTTTTAAATCTGTTCTTTACATTCCATATAAAGAAAAACAAATGTTTAAATATATTGATGTGCCACTGATTAGGGTGAAGGGTGGGTTTTCCAGGGAAGTGGCTGTGGGATCATTTTGAGGGTTTAAATTAGACAATGGGCCACACCAGTTCTGCTGGGCACAGGATCCTGCCCTCTGGCTTAACGGTGCAGCTGACCATGAAACTAGATGTCTCTGTATTTGGAATGGATGTGCCTCGATGATGAGTATGATGATGAAGGTTGTTGCTATTTTGCTCTTCAGTGGCCCTTCACAGTCCTCCAGCTAAGATCAAAAAGGAGCCCCAGAGCCCATGTTCACAAGCCTGCGGATCCCACAGGCAGAGGCCACCTTTCCAGTACCACCATGGAGAACAGTGCCTTTATGCCAGGTAAATGCTGGAGGAGACAGAAGTGTGTAAGCGTGGCCCGGGGCGTAGAAGAACATTCTGGCTTAAGAATTTAAGCCAATGGTCCACAGTGAATACAGCTGCTCTGTTTAGAATAGCTTTAGGATAGAAACCAGTCCAGGCTACTGATTGCCACCATTCTATGAGGGCATGGCACTTGAAGAAGAAAATAGAAGTCATTTCAAGCCAAACATCCTTGTTTGGTAGCATGTTCAGAGCCGCCGTGCCAGTTCAGATCCAGAACACAGGGAGGGAATTCTTTTGAACGCTATCTCCCTACAGCAGTGGTTCTCAACCTGTGAGTCCCCACATGTTCCTGGACTACAACTCCCAGAAACCCCTTCCAGCCCAGCGAGTGGTGGAGGCTTCTGGGAGTTGCAGTCCAGGAACATCTGGGGACCCACAGGTTGAGAACCACTGCCCTAAAGTCTCCTGAGTGGCTTGGAAATGTATGGGAGATGTGGTCCAAAAAGTTTCTTTTCCACTCTGCTACATGTTCTTGTTGGGACCTTCTCACTCATTATTGAAATTGGTAATGAGCTGGATCTCTGAGGACTTTAATTCCACCTATCAGCAAAGCAGAAGAGGGAGGTGGAGTCCTCAGGTCTGCTGTTGGGCATAGCATTGGAGGAACTTCATCCCAGGTCCTGAACAGGGTGTTACAGTCTGCAGCCATGAGTTCTATGGACTGTTGACACCACAGCTTGGAAAAGTTGCTTTTCAACAACTCCCAGAATTCCTGACCCGTGGCCATTCTTACGGGTGGTGGTGGTGGTTCTAGGACGTGTGTCTGAAAAAGCAACTTTCCCAAGGTCTCATTCACTCTATAGAAAGATGGAGCATTTCCTCTTTTGGACATTATGACCATCACTTTCAGTGGATGGTCCCAAATATTTGTATTGTGATAGTGACTGTAAGGTGTGTGTGTGTGTGTGTGTGTGTGTGTGTAGAATTTATACACTGTATTAGATCTCATTACTCTCGTGATTATTTTTTGTGCCCATGGACCAGGCTTTATCTTGGGTTCTTGCATCTCTGGATGAGTATATGGAACAATGCAATGCTACACTGCTTCACTTCTCCCTTTGTTTCACTTCTCCCTCAGTGAAATAAATAAAAACAATTTTTAAAAAATCTGGCTCATCCTGTCCATCCACTGCTTTGTAACCTCCTTTTGTGGTCTCGTTGATCTTTGCCTCAACCGCTTGCTAAAATCTTCTCCGAGCGTAACTCTTCTTGACCACACCTCTGTGTTCTGTGCCAAGTAGTGCTTGCAAAAAGTTACTTTTTCAGACAATACCTCTTCAAAGTCTTCCAGCCAGTATTATAGCCATGCCATGGAAGCCATGCTGGCTGTTAGCTTTGGGGAGTTGTAATCCAAAAAGTAAGTTCTCCAAACTCTGGTCTAAATCTCATCTTTTAAAATCTTTCATTTCTTACGTTACTGAGAATACACAATGCCTTAGATCTCTATACTGACTTGGTTGATTTTTTTTTTTGTTCCATTTATCTCCTGCCATTTTCCTTCAAGGAGTTCAAGCACCAGTTATGGCTCCCCTCCTCCCCATTTCCAACCTCATGACAACCATGTAAGGTAAGTTAAGGGGGTATAGAGTGTCTGTCTTTCATGAACTGGATGGTAAAGTAGACATTTCAAACTGAATCATTCTGATTTCCAGTGCTTTAAATAGAGTATGGTCTGCTTAGTACAGTACGTTTATTTTACTACAGGGTACACAAACGGCCTTCTGAAATTCTCTTATCATATTCGCTGGCAGCAAACTTGTGCAATCTGTTTCATCATATTTATACAAAAGAAGGATAAATTGTCTATCCATTTCACAGAGTTTGGTTCTGCACTAGCATTGCTGTGTGTGTGTCTGTGTTGTGTCGTTACAGTTGTGACTGACTCTTTGTGACTCCATGTCCATGGAGTTTTCTTGGCAGGAATATTGGAGTGGCTTGCCAGTTCCTACTCCAGACGCCTCCAGCACCTGGTATTCCTTGGTGGTGGTTATGCAAGGATGTTTGTTTTTCTGCACGGCCACTGGACGTGGCAACAATGGTAGGCTGCATTAGCACTGTGGCCACCATTTTATTTCCTCCCCGAAGCTGCTCACCGAATGTCTTTACAGGATGTTGTAATGGAGGTATTTATTTATTTATTTATTTATTTATTTATTTATTTGACTTTTATACCGCCCATCTAGACCAAGGGCTACTCTGGGCAGTTTACAACATGTAACAACAAAGGAATACATTTTAAAAACCAAAATAAAAGGTACAAAATAAAATAAAATATACATAAATCAACAACAAAAACTAGAATGAAGCTAAAAATGGCAAGAGATTTGATAAAATGGTTTAAAAATAGTGCCTTACTAAATGTTTAAAGAATCAGGGAATGCCATTCTATAGAACCAGGTCTTCAATAGTTTTTTAAAAATTTGAAGCAAGGGTGCCAGCCGAATTTCAGGGGGTAGATGGTTCCATAATTGGGGAGCAACCACCGAGAAGGCCCTACTCCTTGTTACAGCTTTCCGGGCCTCCCTCGGGGTTGGGACTCCCAGGTGTCCTGCCTGGCTGGCATGGGTGATCCTGGCAGGTCTTCTTGGGAGGATGCAACCAGCAAAAAATAGTAGGGATGCAACCAGCAAATTAAAAATAGTGTGGAGAAATAGGGAATAATTTGGCCCTTCTATTCCTGGAGGAGTAAGAGCAAGAAATATCTCAAGGTGTTTCTTCCTCCAAAACAAAAAACTATCTTCTGAGAAATTTTGGTGCAATACTTTCCATTCTTCAGGACAGAAGGATTACGTTCTTCAGAGTCAAGCACTTTACATGGACTTTCCAAATTTGATACAGCATGACTCCCATATCCGCAGAATCGGTATCCACAGTTTCCTGTGGTTTGCGGCGGTATCATATACAATGTACAAGGATGCCCCAATGGTCTTTGCCTTTCATCCTTGTAAGCTGTAAATAAATAATTTTATTTCCCCATGAAAGAATTTCTAATTCTCCATTTGTTTGCCTTGTCCTTACAACCCTCCCGATTTTTTTTCGGTTTTACATTGAGCTTACTATAGCACTGCTTGTGGCCCCTGAGATATTTCACACAGAAAGTACATTGTTTGATGGGAAGTTAGAAAGGTTCACAAACTCTGGACTGGAAATATCTATATCAGTGGTGGCAAACCTTTGGCACTCCCGATGTTTTGGACCAAAACTCCCAGACTTCCAAGCATGTATTGCCAATGACAAAGGACTCTGTTCCATTAAGTCAGTGGTTCTCAACCTGTGGCTCTCCAGATGTTCCTGGATTGCAACTCCCAGAAATCCTGGCCAGCTCAGCTAGTGATGAAGACTTCTGGGAGTTGCAGTCCAGGAACATCTGGGGAGCCACAGGTTGAGAAGTGCTGCATTAAGTCCTCCTTCAATATTCTTCTGTCTCATTAAATAGTTTAGGAGGAAGTGTGGCTCTCCAGATGCTGCTGGGTTGCAGTGCCTGTCCACTGGAGAAGCAAGACCTGGAATTCCAAACGTTTTCCATTCTTGAGATGGATGGTGCTGATTTGTATCAAGGGTGGGGAACGTGTGGCCCTCCAGATGTTGTTGGCCTGCTGCTTCATCAGCAAAGCCAAGGCGGAGAGAGATGGTGGGTGTTGCAGTTCAACTGGATCCAAAGGGTTGCACTTTCCACATCCCTGCCTGTGAGCAAAACCACACACCGTGTGTGGGAGATGGCGACAGGATCTCCCAGCTGGGAAGAGAAGGGATGTGAGGAACACCTTTAAGTCCAATGCAAGGAATGTGATTCTGATTCTCACAGGACCTACCGGAGGAGGGAGCATTCAACTACAGCTTGGAAAAGTCACTTTTTTGTGGTGGTGGGGGGGTCTACTTGACATAGCACCACAGCCAGCACATCCCTATGGCCATATTGCTTGCCGAATTTGGGGAACTCAAATAAAAATAAAATAGTGTATCATTAAATAAATTCTGACTTACTGCAGGTTTTCCCAGGTAGAGTATACTCAACCGTGGTCTATCTCTGGGTTTTTTAATGGGCATCCTGGGACTTTGCAGCTTGCTCAAGACCACGCAGGTTGGCTCATCTCCTGGGAGCCAAATTGGAGAATCCAGCTGCCAACATCTGGCTAACTAAAGCACTGAAGTATACAGCCAGTGGTCTGTTATTAGCCACCCCACTATTAGAATTTGGATTGTAAGCTTTTAATGATGGGGAGGGGGTTCTGCATTCCTGGGAAAAGCCTCTCAAGCAGGCATGTCCAAACTTCAGCTTTCCTGATGTTTTGGACCACAACTCCCAGGATTCCAAGCCCATATTTCCAGTGGCAAAGGACTATGGGAGTTGTAGTCCAAAACACCAGGAGGGCTGAAGTTTGGACATGCCTGCTCTAAAGCATTGTGTGCACACGTGGCCCTCATAAGATGGACCTGTAACACAGTGTTGCAGCACAGCGTGTCCTTTTCATGGCTCCAGCTGGTCAGCTAGCCATGCCTTTCCAAAGATACTCTGTTCTGTGTCTTCCTTCTTGTAGTCTTCTCTTTCTCCCTTTAGCAGTTAATCACACTTCTGTGCACACCAAGCACCATCTTTGGTTACATAGAAATCCATACATGGAATGAATGGAACTTACGATCAGCTCATGCCTGATGGTGGTCACCTTAAATTATTAAATACTGTAGCCCCTAGAGATGGGCACGAACTGCCAGTTTGTCTACCAGTCCTTTGGGTGCTCTGTGGTTTTGCACCCCGGAGGAGGCAGTGCCTGGAGGAGGAGAGGCAGGGAGGACAGGGCACTGCTGTTGAGTAGGTGCTTGCCAGAGAAGGTAGGGCACCGAAACCCAGAATACCTGTAGGGTTGAAAAAATGAGCTGCGATGAATTGGGGAACCAGTTGTTGATGCCCCATCTCTAAAAGTCACTTCTGAATCCATCTGCTATCAAATGGTATGCTGGATTTAGTGCAGGGTGTTGATAAGAACGAAGAGGGCTATATATCCTGCTGTGACTGACGCCTGTACATTTCTTCAGTCAGGATACAAACTTTGTGAGCCCTCATGGTGCAGCCCAAGCAGCATCCAGCCGGGCATATCATATGGAACCCAGGTAAGCTATCGTAGTGAGTGGGCAGATATACAGTAGGACCCCGGTATCTGCTGGGGATTGTTTCCAGGCCTTCCCGTGGATAATGAAAACCTACTGTACTTTTCCCACATGAGCTACTGCTCATTTCTATATTATTTGACTGCTTCCTAAAATAGCCTTATCTGTCGTTTTCCTAGCTCTTTGTACCAGGTTCATCATGAAACGGGCCAGTCCTTCTCCACTTCTCAAGCCATGGGATCGGATACTCCGCCTGCTTATCGGCGCCCGTTATCTGCCCCATGCCTGCCTTATCCTCCACAGGGCTTCAAGCAGGAGTTCCATGATCCCATGTACGATCAGGCAAATGTACTGGGGACCACAGGCAGCTCCCACTACACAGCAGGAGTGGTGATCAAGCAAGAGCAAATGGACTATGCATTCGATACAGGTAGGACTGACAAGCGTCCCACTGGGTTCCCCCCCCCTCCAATCTGTGCAAGCATCTTTAGATTTGGGATGGAAAAAATGAGATTCAAAATTAAATTTTAAAGTTACATTAAAACTGAGTATGGAGTGCAGGAAGGCTGCAAGGTGAAGGGTCTGTATTCTGGAAGGCAGCCAGAGAGATGCGTGGTTTCATTGGGGCATGAATTTGTGGTGTGGGGAGGCAAGGAATCAACAGACAGATCTGCCCACCTGGGTTCATGGCATTAGAGTTCCTACCCACTCCCCTCCCCCCAACAATGTCCCCCGTCCTTCCTTTTAATTCTTGTGTGGCAGTCAGGGCTTTCTCCAGGCTGACAATGGATGTACATCCATCCTTGAATTAGGCATTCCATTCGGTATTCCATTTTATTCTTCATGTCCAAAGAAGTGGATGTGATCCACAAAAATACACAGTAAAATATAATACTGTAGTTACTCTTTAATGTGCCACATGCTTCCCCCTCCCATACACATACTCTCTCCCTCTGCTTTTGCCTGTTGAATTTGGATTGTGCTAATATGGGAGAATGTCATTTTCCTGTACTTCGAAAACTGGAGAAAATTGCATAGCCATCCCTGAAAAGAAGCTATAAAAATGAAATAAAAATACACAGGATTAATCTTTAAGGTCCCATGGCATCCTTTCTTATTTACAGTGGTGCCTCTATTTATGAGTTTAATCAGTTCCGAATGCATGTTCATAAGTTGAACAACTCATAAGTAGAGCAGCCGTTATCTAAAAATAAATAAATAAATAAATAAATAAAAATTTAAGTAGAGCAGACCACATCTAAAATGTGTAAGGCAGCAGTTAAAACGCCAATGGTTTTCTGCTCTTAAGTTGAATTGCTTGTAAGTAGAGCTGCTCGTAAGTAGAGGTACCACTGTAGACTGCCACAGGCTGACACTACTACCTACTCAATGTTTGCACAACGGGAGCTTCAGAGGCAGTTGTGGAACTGAATGAGGCTCTTAATGTTTTGTTTATACAGTACTTTCAGATGCCAGTGGCTTCCTGCCCGCCCCCTCCTCTCAATCTCATACACACAAACACATGCACAGAGAGAGAGAGAGAGAGAGAGAGAGAGAGAGAGAGAGAGAGAGAGAATTTGGCTTCCTAGGCCCGGCCGGGCATTGCATAACCTTGAACCTCAGGGGGGGGCTGTTTTGGCACCAAGCCAGCCTGTTACTGAATGAAGCAGAAAGGAATTTCATTCACAAAATGGAGGGACCGGAACTGGGCCGGCAGGGGAGAGGAGAGTGTCTGATTACCCGCACAATTCATGCTTTCCTTGCGGGACAACTTTAGGGACTGTTTACGTCACCCGTGCAGGGCTGGTCACGGGGGTGGGGGTGTGGTGGGGAGAGCCAGGTTTTTGGCTTGCTGGCAGCCGGCCCAAGAGAGAAACTGAAGGCAGGAGGAGAAAGTGAAGTGACAGGCTGGGCCGTCCCAATGCCCCCCTGAAACTGCACCTTCCCTCTGGCTGCTTGCTAGAAAACAGCCCTCAGCCCTCATAGCATGGCATTTCTTCCCTCGGCACCCCACATGGCCAGCTGCTGAAGACTTTTCTTGCTGTATTCTCAAAGGCTTTCACAGCTGGGATCTGATAGCTGTTGTGAGTTTTTCGGGCTACAGCCAAATGGCCCCAAAATCTCACAACCACTTTCCTTGTTCTTCCCCTTCTTTGATGGAACGCCCAAAAGTTTGAGCTCTTGGAGGCTCTTGTGTGTGTGTGTGTGTGTGTGTGCGTGTGTGTGCGTGTGTGTGTGTAGAAACACAGGCAATGCTGGGCTGACTTGCAAACATGAGGATCTCTGTTTCCACCATTGCTAATGGCGGAAGGGCGGGTGGAAGAGCCTTGCGACGAGTCGAAATTTTGCTCCTTAAGACGTGGACTTCCATTTTGCCAGGCTGGGACTATTTGGGTCCTCGTAGCCCTTTTCGGGTTCTCTGGGCCTCTCGTCTTGCTACTGAGGAATCTTGCAAGTACAGTTTCATAAAACAAGTCGCTTCTCATTCAAGATCTTAATGTCCAGGAACAATTATAACAGTGGCAAAATGCTGCAATTTGTACACCCAAGACCTTGGCAACAGCATTGGTACAACAGTGTCCGGTAGAATTTGCAAAGTTCACATGCCCCTCCGAGGCATAGCTAGGGCTTCCAGAACCTGGGGCAACGGTCAGTTTTTGCGCCTCCCATTTCAAAATATAATCTGGATGGCGGGGGGGGGTCGGTACACAATTTGGCACCCCCAAATTGCTGAGCCCAGGGCGCCCCACCCCCCTTGCCCTCCCCAAGCTATGCCCCTGACGTCCCTTTGATTTCAAAGTCAGACAGAATCCCAAGATATTAACCTCAACTAGGCTGGGTGTCCCATAGCACTGGAGTATCTACAAAATCCTAAAAGGAAATATCAATGCAGTTGTATGCGATTCATGATTTCACTATGTAGCTTCTCTCCTCTAACCCAAGCATATAAAAATTATGCCTACACCAAGTTGGCAAGGGTCTTAGTAGTCCAACTGGCCCCATCAGCTCCAGCCTCTTCAGCTCTCTTGCTTTTTCTGAGATTCGGACCTTTTACAGCCCTGTTTTTTCTTAGTCCCAGCCCTTTAGGCTTAACTAATATATCAAAGGGGTTATTATATTCCAACTTTTTTTTAAAAAAAATCACCCATGATGGGTGAATCAATGAATGAGTGATCACCTTCTTTTCATCCTGCTTAATCTTATGAAATTGGGAGTGTGTGTATAACAAAAAAAGTAATAATTGTAAAATAATGACTAAAAACACAGTTTGCCATGTTTTTAAACCCAAATACAATGATGCAAATAATTATCTAGGGAACTGGTGGTACAATAGCAAGATGCTAGAAAAATGAATCAAACACTTTTATGGAATATCACACTTTTCAGAGACTAGAGGTAGATGGAAGTCAAATATTCATCTCAGTCAGGTTTGTCAGTTTCTGGAAAGTCAGGGAAAATCACAGATAGGTAAGGGAAAGTCAGGGGAATTGGTCTGAAGTCAGGGAAAGTCAGGGGAATTGTGATTAAAATATATAATTTCTAACTTGATTAATACTGCAATTTCAAAACTATACACTTTGTAATATGACTTCAGAGAAACCATTTTAGATAGAACATTTATTTAATTGTTAGTGTTTCTTTAAAACAATAACAAAAATGTTGTCATTTGTTAGCATTCAGAATTGACATGAATTGCAGTTATATTGGTGTAATTTTTGGTGCAACTGCAAAACAGATGTTGGTGCAGGTAATGTTGAATGAAGCAAATACTACATCTGTTACTTTGGCAAATATTTTTGCAGCTGAGACTTGTATAGTTGTAGAGTGGGACATTTCATTAAGCCTTGAATTAATGCAACTCAACCTACTCATTTTTTAAACTGGTAGTTGTATTTAAATGGTGATCAGGGAAAATGACAAATGTTGGTCAGGGAAAGTCAGGGAAATGATAAATAAATTTTTTTAGTGGCAATCCTATAAGTAGAGTATTCTGTAGCTCGTAGTGCCATCACTTTTTGCCTCCATACAGATGACAGAGAACCTTGACTCTTCAATTCTACGCTTTGTATCTGTTCTACAGATGTTCCAAGCTGCCATTCAATGTATATGAATGTGGAGGGAGTCCCAGGCCATTCCAACGCTGATGGCACATTCGGTGAGAAACCATTCTGAGATCTTTTCTTTGTCCCCAACAGCAGCTAAACTGCAAAGTTATGCATATGTGGGACAGCTAAACTTTCATGGCTCTATTCTACAGAATACAGGGTTGTTGTTAATTTTTAGTTTGGTGACTTACTGAGAACTACAATTCAAGGGGTGCATTCTCCAACATAGAATTCAAAGTACCCCACCAAGTGACAAATCTCAGGGCTCCATAGATCAGGATCAAGAAAGTTAATGGTATTAAACACCTGTAACTATGTGTTAGGCAGCAAAACCCCATGGATTAGCCCCATGGAAGGCTCTGCTCTGGTACAGTACTTGTATTTTTCGGTGTTGAGAGGTCACTCCTGGTGCACATGAAATAGCAATAAAAATGAATCAAAGCAGACAACTTCCATGTTGCTATACTGCTGAGCAATTATAGTCCACCTTCACACACATAGTGTATGCCAGTGGTTCTCAACTTGTGGGTCCCCAGATGTTCCTGGATTGAAACTCCCAGAAATCCTGGCCAGCTCAGCTAGTGATGAAGACTTCTGGGAGTTGCAGTCCAGGCACATCTGGGGACCCACAGGTTGAGAACCACTGGTATATGCTAATCAGCAAAGAAAGAAGTGTGTGTGTGTGTGTGTGTGTGTGAGTAAGAGAGAGAGAGAGAGAGAGAGAGAGAGTGGTGGCGAACCTTCGGCATTCCAGCTGTTTTGGACCACAACTCCCAGTCCTTTGTCACTGGCAATACAGGCTTGGAATTCTGGGACTTGTGGTCCAAAACACCTGGAGTTCCGAAGCCTCTCCGCCACTGGACTAGAAGCTTTTACATAATCATGTGACAAATTCTAGCCAATCTGGAGAGTTGGGAGGAGCTGTGGCTTCACTTGCTAAGTTGGAAAATTGGCAGGAGCAATTGTTACCTTGACTGATCTGACGGTTCAGATCAACATTTTGGTAGCCAGTCTGAGTGACAGTTTGCTGGTGTCTCCCCAAGGGAACAGGAAGCATTCCTGCTGCAGTAGACGGCATCTCTGCTCCTTTCTCATTTGTACAGGGTTCAGTTATGAGAAACAGATGCGACCTTTCCCTGATGATGTTTGTGTTGTTCCTGAGAAGTTTGAAGGTCAGTAAAACAACTGAGCTGGGCTTCCAACTGCATCAGGAGTCATCTTGCCTTGACTGCAGGCTGCATATTTAAGCTAAACAACAAACGGAGGGATCATATCTCACAAGAAGCTGTTGCCAATGTTCATTTACAAAATGTTGTCCTTCTTCTGTAACACCGTCTGCTAGCTCGTCAAGAGCATGAGTTGGCAGAAATCCATCCTGTCTCCTGTTCAAACTTATTCTTATAACTTATATTTTCCGGTGGTATTCTGATATAGAAAGACCTTATATCTGAATACAAGACAAACATAGATTTTAGCTAAAAGAAGAGAAAAAGAAAACTTTGGTTGATTCAAGACCACACAGCAGAAACTGAGTACTTCTAGGTTGTGCTATCATGGCTTGCTAAGCCATGGTTTATCTTAGTCATGGTTTGTTGCATTATTGCTATACATGGGATTAAAGAAAACATGGTTTGTTTCCAGCAAAAGTTTAGGCCCCAGCAAGAGAGCAGAATTCAGACGACACAACCTGGCTAACCATGATCTGACATACTCTTGGGTAAAACCTGGGTGTAGTCACATTAAAGCTGAAATCCACCTCTGAGCAGCATCTCAAAATTCATGTTTAACTGGATATTTAAATGTTAAAATCTAGGTTGTGGTAAGGGGTACACAGAAATGTTTAACAAGCATAGAGCAGAGGTCTGTGTAGTTTATGGTTTATTACTGCCCAAATAGGGCTGAATTCCAACTCCCATCAGCACCAGCAAGTATTCTGATGGTCAGGGATAATGGAAGACCAATTAATCTATTAGGTTTTTTTACCCCACTTTTCTATTAACATATAGCATTTAAGCCAGCTAACAATCAACTAAACACAATTTAAACAGTAAGAATAATTAAAATAATCACATTAATTAAAACTGTCTGAAAGGCCAGGCTAGAGGATACCTCCTTCCTGAAAGCACCAGGAGTGGGAACTCATTGGAATTTTGAACGGACTGCATTCTACATGATGGGAACTGTAGTCCAACAGGATCTGGAGGGCCACTGATTTCCTGTCTCTCTTCTGATCCAGCATGTTCACTGCTCCAATGGCTGGGCAGATCCCCCGAGTGAGTCTTCAAGTGGAAAAAGGTCACATTTCTAGCATCAAGCTTGTCTCTCACTAACAAAAATCCTCCTGTTCAGCTTATTAGCTACTTGAATTGTTTCCTTTGCACTCACACAAGTTACTTTTTGAAAAATAGCTTTTCTGAGTTATTTGTCCTCTAAGGTACTCATCTCCTTCCAGCCTGTCCTTCTGCCATTTTAGTCTTGCAATAATCCTGTAAAGCAGGTTGATGGAGTATATATCTGACTCAAAGTTTCATGGCTGAAATCTGAACCCAGTTCCCCGAGTTTCCCAAAATGTGCTGTTCCTTCCCTGAGCTGCCAGCATCTATCTGGTTTCTCTGTGGGCCCCATTTTGGTCTACACATGCCTACCCCACACATCACTTGGATTTGTTCTTACAGGAGGTAGTAACAGATTCCCGTGTTTTGACCATGTATTTCTTATCCTTCTCTGGGAAAAAACAAACTCTAGAAATTGAACTTTGATTTCCAAAGACGTTCAAGTGATAGTTGCAAAAATAGGTTACAGGCGATACCTTTATAGGCCACTATTAAAAATTAAAAAAAGAAACATTGCAAGCTTTCGAGTGCAACTCACCCTTCTTCAAAGCAGGTCCCAGAAGATCAGATATGGTAAAAGATGTGCTTTATCAGGAGGTTACTTTTAAAGTCCTTGGTTAGATGGTGTTCTTAAAGTCCATGGCTAGGTGATGTTGCAGCCAGGGCAGGAGTCTTGTTCGTGGCAGGATGGGCAGTTGTAAAAAGCTGCTTCTTAAGTCATACCCCCATTCTTCAAACAAAGGAACATGGGCCTCACAAATCTAGCATGGGGAGGATGTGTAAGGAAAAAGAAAACAGAGGAGTGGTCCTCCCTTCCATTATTGCAGGGGTGTCCAAACTTCGGCCCTCTAGATGTTTTGGACCACAACTCCCAGAATTCCAAGCCTGTATTGCCAATGACAAAGGACTGTGGGAGCTGTGGTCCAAAACTTCTGGGGGAATGAAGTTTGGACATGGCTGCATTATTGCATTCCATTAGTTCAATTTTTGAGGTTTCTAGCTCTGGAGCCAGCGGTTGAGAATTCAGTTCTTCGCTTCATCTCATTGACAGGGGTCTGGACTTAATGATCCACAGGACCCCTTCCAGCTCTGCAATTCTAAGGATGATATTGTTGATGATGATATTTGCTGTATTTAGTAGGAGACCTCAAGCAAGAAAACGGTGGGTATCGTGAAGGACCCCCTTACCAACGCCGGGGGTCTCTCCAGCTTTGGCAATTCTTAGTGGCTTTGCTGGATGATCCCAGCAATTCCCATTTTATTGCCTGGACAGGCCGGGGAATGGAGTTCAAACTCATTGAGCCAGAGGAGGTGAGACCGCCCTTTTTGTCTTTCTTGTCTTTTTTTTTTCATTTATTTTAAAATTTTAATATTTGTATCCTACCCAATTAGGGGCAGAGCCGTTACTCAGAGCAGCAAACATGTCAGGGTGACATACAAAATACCTGATCAAATACCTGATAAAATATGCAAAGTAGAAAATGTTAAAATACTAAATGCACTAAGGCAGTAGAACAAGGCATGTGCATAATGGGAGGGGGGGCACCCCGTCAGTTGACAAGATTTACTCCGGGATAAGGCCATAAAAAGCTTATGATAAAAGCCAGGTTTTAACCTGTCTCTTGAAACCAAGGAGGGGAGAGGCTCAATGTAACTCAGGTGGTAGTAAGCTCCAAAGTGATGGAGCCACCACCAAGAAGGCCTGGTTTTGAGTGGCAGATTTTGGGGCTTCCTTCGAGATCACAACCTGCAACATCCCAGTGTATGAGGTACAACTGGGATAGATAGATGTTTTAAAGGAGCGGTGTTCAGAAAGACAGCAAGGCCCTAAACTCTTAAGGGCTTTAAATGTTGACATGAAAACTTTAAAGCATTCCTACAGCAACTTTCATTCATTGCATGAAGTTATTTTTCTTGACTTTTCCCCAAAGCAATCCAAGAACCTCATAACGTGCCGTGGGGCATTGCTACCATGACAAGGGCACTCTGCCTATGCCCAGAGGCTGTTTCTTCATCAGCCTAACAATCTAGCTTGCAGATACAGAAAAAGGCCCAGTTAGGGTTTTAAAGAGAGAGAAAAAAGGTTCCAAGGTCTTGATGTGGCTTCCTCACATTCTCTCTTTCTATCTCTCCTCTGTACACATGTGATGGGTCCTCCAGGTGGCACGACTTTGGGGCATCCAGAAGAACCGCCCAGCCATGAATTACGACAAGCTGAGCCGCTCTCTTCGTTACTACTACGAAAAAGGCATCATGCAAAAGGTGAGATTTGCTGGGGTTTAGAGTAGAGCATCTGCCTAGATGCCCTAAGCACATCTGATTTCGCCTGATTTCGGAAGCTAAGCAGGGTCGGCCCTGGTTAGTACTTGGATGGGAGACCACCAGGGAATACCAGATGCTGTAGGCGCCTGGAGTAGGAACTGGCAAGCCACTCCAGTATTCCTGCCAAGAAAACTCCATGGACATGGGGTCACAAAGAGTCGGTCACGACTGTAACGACACAACACACACACACACACACACACACACACACACACACACACACACACACACACACAGCAGAGCTTACTAAATTCCTTTTTCTGGACTACAACTCCCAGAACTGTCAGTCCACACCCAGATGGGCTATGTTGCAGGGCTTTGAATGTCTGGTACAATTCCCTTGGTGGCGTAGCAGAAGTACAGAAATTCACAGAGGAGAATACCTTCACATTCCTCAAATAGTCCACCCCTTTCTCATTAACTGGTACTTAAGATGAAGAAAAGACATTCTGTTCAGGCTCTTTCCATCCTGTGATGTCATAACTCTGGTTCCAGGGGCCATCCAGAGGGAGTTGTACTGAACCCCCTTGTGTTTCTTCCTGCTTCCAGGTGGCTGGTGAGCGTTATGTGTACAAGTTTGTTTGTGAGCCTGAAGCTCTCTTCTCTCTCGCCTTCCCTGACAATCAGCGGCCATCCCTCAAGGCAGAACTTGAGTGGCACATCAGTGAAGAAGACACAGTGCCTCTTTCCCACCTGGATGAAGGTGTAGCTTACCTACAAGATGCTGGCGGACAACCTTACAGGAAAGGCTACACCTACTGACCAGC
Source organism: Phrynocephalus versicolor (assembly GCA_023846285.1). Taxonomy (NCBI): domain Eukaryota; kingdom Metazoa; phylum Chordata; class Lepidosauria; order Squamata; family Agamidae; genus Phrynocephalus; species Phrynocephalus versicolor. Next base: position 14,597,958 of record JAHTLZ010000111.1, on the reverse strand, counting down.
AAGAAGGAGAGATACAGATCAGAGATGGGTGTTCTATTTGTATATATCTGGAGATGGTTGTTAGCAGTGACCAATGTAGACCATGACCCCAGCTCTCCTAAGGCTGAAACAGAACAGGTGGTGAAAGGTGCCAGGGCCTAGAAAATCAAGCTCAGATCAGGGTTCCAATCTCTCCATAGCCATGGACTCTCTAGGTGAACTTTGGACATGTTTTTTTTGCTTTCAGTCCTAAGGAATAGTGACCTACCTCACAGGGATGTTGTGAGGACAGATGAGATAAAGATTGTAAAGCGCTTTGTACATATTGTCATTTTTTTAAAAAATGCTTTCTTGGTGATTGTGTAAGAAAAAGAGACAAACAAGGTTTGATTAAATGGGATTCCAGTGTAACTGGAACACCCACCAAAGCTAAGGAAAAGTTACTTTTTTGGACGACAACTCTTAGATTACATGGAATAACTGTTCTGTGCTCTGGAATTTTATCAGGTTAGAACAGTTGGGTTGCACAGACTCCACATTAAGAGCAGCTTTTTGAGGACCTAATGAGTACCTGTGCTTGACTAAAAAAAAAAAAAAAGATACAGAAGGAGTTACACTAAAGAGTAACCAAAGTATCAGCATGTTATGATACTGTTACTGTATAAGGCCATCCCTACCAAGGTTTTTGACTACATCTGCTATCAATGGTTAGGCTGTATGGGAATTGTAGTCCGAGCTATCTGTAGTGTTCTAGGTTGCCAGAGGCTGCCATAGTGCTGGAGACCCTTCTGGATGAGAACAAGTCCTAGCCAAAGGCTGAAAATGTATTTTCAAGAAATTAACTCTTAGTTCTCTTCATAATGTTTCTAAATTAATTCATTGCTACTACTTGTTACAGTACTCGTTACAGTATTTGTTTTTTTAAAATAAGGAATGATAAGAAACTGGCATAAAGCCCGAATAGTGTCAAAATATCTCTAGAAAGCCTTTTTAAAAAACCGACTTTACAAAACTGATTAGAAGCCATTACACTTTCACACCAGTAAAATAATTTCCTTCCCGCATATGTTACTTTTGGAGGGTGAGCTGGATTCTTAGTATTGTAGAGCTAAAAGGACCACATGGTGATTGATGGTCCTCTTGTCAATTCTCAATGAAGCAACACATCTACAACTAAGGCACCTCCTCAGATAGCCATGCAATCTCTTTGAAGTTCTGATGGAGAGACAACGACCTTCTTTCATTATGCCCTTGTTCGTCCTCCTCCAGTAACTCCCGACAGATAACCATATTGTTTGAAACTTGCTGCTTCCAAGCTCTACTTATAAGGGGGCTTCTCATTCCATCTGATACGCTCCTGGTTGTCCACAGCCACCCTGCAAAGTAACAATCTCCCAAATATCCTTGGGACACAACACTGAAGGGGGAGACGAATGAATGAATGAGGCATAGTATTCAATAACCTCTTGAAATGCCCTGTGCCATATACTTTGTGAAATTTATTGAAAAATATGTAGGGAAAGAAAACAAACAAGTTACTGTAGTTTTGTTGAAGTGACTAAGCTAGAAATTCAGAGGAATGGTCTGAACAGTCCTTTCAGATGGTCTTTGCCTGGATATTCTCACATCTGACGCTCATTTCTGCTGTTCGTCAATAGCGGTATCAGTGTATGTGGCTTGCACCTTTTCTTACCAAATGACAACCCCCACTCTCCAAGCTATTTTGCTAAAAAAAAAATAGAGAGGGCAGACAAGATCCGTTTACCAACCAAAGCCTCCACTCATACCGCACATGCGTGTAGGGCAGCCTCTTACAAAATACCAAGGAGGACAGCTCTTCCTATGGAGGAATGTCCACTACAGAATAACATATGGCCACCTTACTTCTTGGGTACTCCTTGACCTTCTCTCCTGGTTTGTTCTTCCATGCTCTGCTCATTCAATCGGCCCACAAATCTAGAAGTGGCTTGTGGTTCTCTTCAAGATGGTTTCCTGAGGTCCTGATGCTGAGCAACTTTGGATAATAATGATATATAAACAGGGTGATACCCTTCTCAATTTACCCAGCACAGAGGAAACTGCTATGCTAGTTGCCTTCTATCTAAGAGTTGCAATCTTCAAAAGTAATTTTTTTTCATGCATGAACGGAAGAGCAATTCACATAGCTACATTTGATGATGCACAGAGATGCACTGCGAAAGCGCAAATGGAGTAAACAGTGGAGGTGCAGGTTTTCAGGCTGTGGTTCTATTCACACTTTGACATCTCTGCCTTAACAATAACATGGACTTGTGACTTAACATGCTGGAGACCTGGGTGCCCATGTCACTAGAGAGTAAACCATATTTCTGTGCTGGTCCCACTTCTGCCTCACTTCTGCTCCTCGGTCTGTGTGAAAATGGCACATGAATCAACAGGAGTGAACTGCATTACGCCAAATGGACACATCAGATGGAATGAATATACAGTATACGGCACAAATGAGTTGGCAGCTTCAAATGTGGCAGGCAAAGCTCAGTGGGGTAACTGGGGAGGGGCAAGGGGGGACACCTTTCCCCAAGCGCAGCATCTGGGGACGCCCAAAGAGAACTTGCCTTCTTGTCTTTCTCTTTCTCTATCCCTCACCATCTGAGCGCCACAAAGCTCGAGTCCAGAAGAAAGCACAAGGAACAGAGTGAGGGAGCCCGCCCTCTCCCTCTCTCTTCCCTCGTCCTTCTCCCCTTCCTCTTGGACTTTCATCTGTGAAGATTCTCAGTCATCCGGGTGAGTTTATCTGGAAGTTGATTCATGGCAACTGGACTTCTTTTCTTGAGAGATTGAAACATTTTGCTGTTCATCCAAACAGCTTCATCAGTCTGAAAAAAGCTAGTTGCAAGACCACTTTGACCTCTTATCACCCTGGTCTGAAATAGGCTTATAAGATGGGCAATGGCCAGAGTAGGCTTGTTAGGTAGACCTCAGTCTCAAGAGCCTAAGGTGCTGAAACTTATAAAGTATGGGTTCTTAGCTATGGCCTTGGTGCTGAAAGCATGAAGTATTTTTGATGTGTCTGGGTATTGTTGAAGAAATCACTGCCTGATAAGTAGCAGATAAGACTGTGCCTGAGCCCCCCACCTCTGTTGAGAGAGGGGTTTTCAATGCTCACATGAATGGCTTCCCTGACCCTTCTCTCAAACCACCTATCTTCTCTGTCTAATATGTGAGTCTCCCACTCACACCGGTATCCTGGAGCTGGACCAAAGAATGTAGGTGGGTGCGGATGGGTCCCTCAGCCCGAGTGGCAGTGACACGAGCCAATAGGCAAGCAGTACGGTGAAGGGGGGGCGGAATTGAGGAGTACAAGAGGGAGGGGACAGCCCTGGAGGGATGGATGGGTTTGGAGGAGAAAAACTGCATTACACCAACTGAACGTCAGATGGAATGAATGTATATACCAGTGGTTCTCAACCTGTGGGTCCCCAGATGTTCCTGGACTGCAACTCCCAGAAATCCTGGCCAGCTCAGCTAATGGTGAAGTCTTCTGGGAGTTGCAAGTCTAGGAATATCTGGGGACCCACAAGTTGAGAACCACTGGTATATACGATATATATGAGGCGGCAGATTCAAATGTGTCAGGCAAAGCGGCGCCGTTACTGTTAAGTGTGGGTAAAAATAAGAAGAGACCAGGAACCCTTCGTGCAGTAGGATGTGTTCCCAACGGAAAACGACGGGAGGAGGACATCAGGGGGAGTGACGCAGTGACGGACCAGGCGCCGATGGGCCAGCGGTAGGGAACGATGCCAGTAGTTCCGCCCTTCAGGACGATGGCGGCGGGCCATGGTGGTTTCGGGCGGCGTGGGCGCGGGGCGCTGCGCCTGCTGATGCGGGTCGGGTCGGTGCTGCTCACACGTTTCCCCTTCTGGCACTGCCTCAGCGGCCTCCTCCTCAATGCAGAGCGCGCCGAGGCCCGCCGGTGAGTGGGATCCGCGCTTTTTCCGGGGAGGGACAGCGTGCCTCTGCGCACGTGCAGAGGATTTGGCTGCCTTCTCCCTCCACTTACCCGCCCCCCCATTTCTCATACACGTGCAAAAGACTCGTGATTGGGGAGGAAAGATGTCTTGTAAGAGGATAGAAGGAGAGGAGTATTGGGGTGGGGTGGGGGAGCTGTGGTATAAGGATCGGGAGGACTCAAGACGCGGAGTAAAAAAGCTCATATAGGCTGTGCCTGAATTTGGAAGGTGACGGAGATTGCACGTGAATGATGTAATGGGATGCTGGGAAAACAGGGAAGAGGGGCTTGAAGGCTGTGAAAGAAACCCAGGTTAAGGCAGTGTGGCTGTGTAAGAGAACGAAGAAGCAAGTTGGGGTGGTGGTGATGGAATTAGGGACAGGGAGTAGGTTCAACAGGTATTGGGCGGCTGGTGGGAGGAGGGTTACCTGGAGATTGACATCCTTATTTACAGTGTCTGAAGGACAGTTGCCCTTCCTAGACTTTACCTTTGGAGGTGCCCAAACCATGGGAGGTCCAGTTGGGCACTACCCAAGATAGGGCCTTTTCTAGAGTGGCTCCTAAATTGTGTTTGCTTGGCACGCCTCTGTTACTGTTGCCATTACCATTTGGGGGTTCTGGAAACGGAAATGAAAGAAGGTTTGAAGCATTGACGTTTCTGCAGCCATGTGGTACAACATTCTCTACTCTCTTTGGCAGGATGGTCACATCTTTGGAGGTTTTAAAATGTTGCCTTTAGCATTTTTCATCATTTAGGGAAAAATTAACTGAAACTAGGGATTGTACGCGAGCAGATTTATGGTCTTTAGAAATAAAATTTGGGTGCCCTTGTAGAAGAACTTTCTGTGTTTATTTCTTTGATCAGAAAACCAGACATCCCTGTCCCTTTCCTCTACTTTGACATGGGTGCAGCAGTGCTGTGCGCCAGCTTCATGTCCTTTGGGGTGAAACGCCGGTGGTTTGCCCTCGGGGCAGCCCTACAGTTGGCTGTCAGCACCTATGCGGCATATGTGGGAGGCTACGCACACTATGGAGACTGGCTGAAGGTGAGAAACTCAACTTCTTGTCACTTCTTAAAAGTTGTTGTAAGGGTATTGTAGACCAGTGGTTCTCAACCTGTGGGTCCCCAGAGGTTCCTGCACTGCAACTCCCAGAAATCCTGGCCAGCTCAGCTAGTGATGAAGACTTCTGGGAGTTGTAGTCCAGGAACATCTGGGGACCCACAGGTTGAGCATCACTGTTGTAGAGACGTGAATGAGCTGTTGCTGAATGGAAGTAGACCTGCTATGAATGCCAAAGGTCTTGGGTCTAGTCCCAAGTGTCTCCCTTTCAAAAGGACCAGATAGCAGAGTGGCTCCCAATCTTTTCTCCCCAGATGTTTTTGGACTACAACTCCCAGAAATCCTGGCCAGCACAGCTAGTGCAAGTGTTAGCCTAAGAACATCCAGGGACTCCAGATTGGGAACCACTGAGATAGCAGATGGTGGGAAGGACACCCTTCACAAGGCACAACAGAGGTTCTGCTGGTCAGAACAGACAGTACTAGGTGAGATAGATGCATAACCTGACTTAGTATAGGGCAGTTTCCCTGATCTTAGTGCAGCGGTGAAAAGATTTCAGGCCTGTGAAATATATTGAAAACACACAGAATATCCTCCAGGCTAGTGATCTGTCCATGGGTGATCTTTTTTTAAAAAAATTATTTGCTTTTCACAAACTTGATAATTACAATCATACAATCACAGATCTCTTATAATATTCTCTTCCCCCCTCCCCCAACAGAAAGGCCATCTTGTTATCTACAACTTAAATTTTTAACCACAAGCACAGTTTTTTCAATTTTTCTGCAGTGATTATATTGGCTTCACCATTATATACCCATTGAAAATATACCAACCATTTCTCTTATCTCCTCTTTTTTCCCCTCCCATGCCTTATCTTGTGTTAAACAATCCAATATATCAGATTGAATAAATTCATACAAATAATCATTCCATCTTTCTAAAGTCCGTTTTGAGTTCTCCTTCCATCCATATGCTATCACTGCATGCACAGCTAATAACATTGCTATAAAATATCCTGATTTTGTTTTGGAATTTTATTGTTCCCCAGTACACCCATAAATAGTAGATCTACATCTATATCTAACTTCACTTTGCCTAATGATGTTATTTTTCCCTGTACTTTCCCCCAGAAAGCTATAACCTTTGGGCACTCCCACCATAAGTGGGAGTACCATCCTTCTTTTGCCTTGCAATGCCAACAGTTAGGTTTCATCCCTTTAATCATGTCCATGGGTGATCTGGGATTGTAGAAAATCTGGTGTCATCTACACTTGAAGTGTGATGCAAAAAATATAATTTAAAAATTGCACATTGTCCCTTCCTTTGAGAATGAAGATTAATTCTGTTAATCTTACATTCCTGATATATTTTGGCTATGGTCTAAGACAGAAATAGGTAAACAGTGACCCTTCAGATGTCGCTGGACTAGAACTTCTATTACTTTTCATGGTTGTCCAGGCTGGCAGATGTTGGTGATGGTTGTAGCCTAGGGCTTCGTTTATGATCTTGCACTATTCCAGACCTTTTGCATTCAAAAAATGAGTGGGAAAAAATAGAGGAATATGTCCTGGTTTAATCCTGCTGCCGAGGAGCGAGATTAAGGGTGGAAATCTCAGGTAGAAGTTTCTGCAGAATAATAAGGTGAGTTTCAGATGTTGAAATGGAAACCCAAGATTTCATCTTTAGAAGAAAGATGAACACACAGAAAGATTGGTTAACATCAATCGCAGCCCAGAGTGGAGGAATGTTTTCTTTTCATGCTAATGAATATTTTACTCAGTCATTCGGATGTGCTTGAATTTAGATGCTTATAATTAATATTATGCAGTAGTCCTGCATCTCTGGTTCTTTTGCATTCAGGCTGTTATGTTTACTTTTCATTCACTCTCATGCCTTTCTTGTGACACGTGGGCAGGTTAGGATGTATTCACGGACTATAGCCATCATTGGTGGCCTCCTGGTCTTGGCAAGCGGCGTGGGTGAAATCTACCGTCAGAAACCACGGAACAGGTCACTGCAATCCACTGGGCAAGTTTTCATTGGCATCTACCTCATTTGTGTGGTATGTATTATGATTATGAAGAATCTCATTCAAGCCTTCCATCTGCTCTTAACCAGGGCCCATAAGGTTTGCAGAGGCAGGTAGCGGACATGGTTTGTGTAGTGCAAGCTAGACATTGGCGCCATGTCTGCATATCTACGCTAAAAACGAATAATAGTTGCACCAGGTGGTTCTGGCTTCAACTCCCAGAAGCCCCAGTGGGAAGGGGTTATGGGGATTTTAGTCTCCATCTGATCTGGAGGAGTGATTCCCAACCTTGCATCTCCAGATGTTCTGGGAATACAAATCCCAGAAGCCTTCATCACTAGATGTGTTGGCCAGGATTTCTGGGAGTTGTAGTCCAAGAACATTCGGGGACCCCAAGGTTGGAGCCCACTGATTTAGAAGACTCAAGATTCTTCACTCTTAGGCCTGCTTTAAAACAGATTATTTTGTTGACCTGTTGGAGGATCTCTGTATCTTCTTCTGCCCTTGAAAGGCAATGGTCTGATCATGATAAGTTATTTTTACTTTGTGTTTGCTGGCCATGAACTTGGGTGTGATCCTTGGGTATCCTAGATTGGAAAGACAGTTAGGGAGGGTGGTTTTGGCGGGAAGAGAGGGATATAAAGAGGGCTTAGCTGAGGGAGGGCAGGCCGCAGAATGCTGGGCTGAGGAGAGGAAACGGAGCAGGGGGGAGAAGATTGGAAGGGAGGGAGGAGGGAAAGAAGACCCTTGATGGGTCGGGGGGGTCACTTGGAGGATCCCTAAGAAAATGGCTGAGGGTAAGTGGAGCTAAAAGAAACCCTGGAATCTCCCTATTGGGGTGTGAGAGAAGAACGGAAAAGGGGAATATTTTGAGAGGGAAACCCTAATTACAAAGCCTAAAAATGTCTGTCTTCCCATGGGACTAGCCCTCAGATGAAACAACCTTCAGTCAGAGGTCACAAGGACCCAGGCAGGATGGCTTGGTAACAGGCTCTAAGCAGGATGTCTCATCCTTGAGTGGAAGCTTGTATAATCGGACCCCATCTTCAGGGATTGACATGTTATTACTGTTTTCTTGTTATATGCATCCCTCTGAAAGAGAGGTTGAAACTACCGGGGAAAATGGCATTCTACCCCTCAGGCAGCAAATCTTGGGAGACAGAGATGTTAAGAGTTGAGTTACTTCAGGTTCCATAATTGTTTTGGGAAAATGTTAAGCCTTCAAGAAATGACTGAAAATCTGTCTTTATAAGTTGGCCTCCCCTGATCATTCTGTTCCAACCTCCTTATATAAATAGGATGCTATTATTTCTCCCCGCCTTAGGATAATTTTCTATTAGTTCTTTATTTTTTCCCATCTGTTCTTATGTTGAATTGTTAAATGGTTTTGATTTATCGTATTTGTGCTTATTTGCTTATTTGTTCTTTTTATTGTGATGATTTGATTATTTACCTCATGTTGGTCTGATGGATTAGTTTTTCATTTACTATTTTAAGTTGTTTAATCTGTTTTTGTATTTTGCTTATGTATGTAAACCGCCCAGAGTAGCTTTTTTGCTAGATGGTTGTGGCATATAAATCATCATCATCATCATCATCATCATCATCATCATCATCATCATCATCATCATCATCATCATCATCATC
>JAHTLZ010000111.1:14559498-14586452 GCA_023846285.1 Phrynocephalus versicolor | reverse complement strand
TTGGTTCTGTAGAGGATAGGGAATAGGGATGGGCATTTCGTTTGGGAACCAGTAGGTTATGAAATGAACCACGCGAGCCCAGGTGGTCCTCAGAACTGGCTGATACACGTAGATCCAATTACTTTACCTTTCTCTGTCTCTCACAGGGTCAAACAGCAATGAGGAAGCATGCTGCGATGTCATCTGTGCTTGATCTGTGATGCTGTCCAATCAGTATCTTTGCAGGGACAGGCATCCTCTCACCTCCCTCTCTGATTGGCCAGCAGCATGGAGCAGGAAAGATGACATTGCAGCGTGCTTCCTCATTGCAGCTCAGCTCCAGGCTGGCAGAGGGAAAGGTGAAGCAATTGGATCCGCATGTATCAACCAGTTCTGAGCACCACCTGGGCTTGTGTGGTTCGTTTCGGAACCTACCGGTTCCGAAACGAAATGCCCATCCCTAATAGGGAACCATCCAGGCACTCTGTGTATCCCTTTTGGACCTCTTATGATAGAAGGAAGAGATGATAAAAATGGTAGGCTACATTCATGGAACACTGAGATGTAGAGGTTCCTTTGGTTATTTGTGTCTCACTTCCGCTTCTTATGAACTGCTGGAGTCCCCAAACTTTTTAAACAGGGGGCTGGTTCACTGTCTCTCAGACACTGTTGGGGGCTGGATTATAGTGGGGATTGGCGACGGTAGCAGGGTGCAGCTCCGGAGCACCCCTTTTTCTTCTGGAGAGCCCTCCTCCCTCTCCCTGACTGAGTGCAGCATAGCGGAAGGATTTGCGCCGTGCATGAGGAGGACGGAAGGACAGAAGTTGAAGGGTGCGACTGTCATATAACGTCGGCCGAGACGCTATGAAATGGCACTTCCCTTCCACGTGCCATGAAAGCTGCTTTGGCGATTTTTCAGCTCAAGGGGGGGCAAGTGGGCGGGGGTTTCCTGTAATGGCCGGCGGGCCGGATTCAGGACCCTGGCGGGGCATAGTTTGAGGACCCCTGGCTTAGTGGTTTTGGCCTCCCGTCTCTGGAGCCAGAGGTTGGGAGTTCAGCTCTCTGGTGGGCCTCCTTGGCAGGGACTAGATTTGATGATCCATAGGGTCCCTCCCGCTGCCTAGATGCCCTATGCATATCCGTTCTCGCCTGATTTCGGAAGCTAAGCAGGGTCGGCCCTGGTTAATACTTGGATGGGAGACCACCAGGGAACATCAGGTGCTGTAGGCACCTGGAGGAGGAACTGGCAAGCCATTCCAGTATTCCTGCCAAGAAAACTCCATGGACATGGGGTCATGAAGAGTCGGTCACGACTGTAATGACACAACACACACACACACAGGGTCCCTCCCAGCTCTGCAGTTCTAGGAGGTAGAGACTGGTGGTTCCACTCCTGCCACAGCCCCATTTAGAATGAATAGTATTCCTTCTACTGATTTCCCTAGCATTGTAATAAGAAACTGCACTGATGATAATACTCTGAATGGAACCTATGGGATCATGTTGAGCAACCATGGATTGAGGCTGTGCAGATGTTGTTGCTTTCTTTTAAGACCTGGGCTTAGTAAATCAGTTTTTCTGTGCTTGTACGCAGAGTTGCAAGGAGCTGTGCGTGGTGTGGGCAGGAAGTTTCCCCAACAAGAGCTTAGCAGTGGGAATAAGAAGAGGCAGAGGGATTATGATTATCTTAGACCTGCAGAAGCGAAAGGAACCTTATGTATCATTGAGTTTAGCTCCTAGCCTCTGGCTCCCCAGTCAGAAAGCTAAACCAGGCATGACCAAACTTCGGCCCTCTTGATATTTTGGACCACAACTCCCAGAATTCTAAGCTTAGATTGCCAATGGCAAAGGACTGTGGGAGTTGTGGTCCAAAACATCTGGAGGGCTGAAGTTTGGACATGCCTGACCTAAACCATTGAGTTCATAAAAACATTCCTGTGTCAGATGCTATACTGTGGGATGTTGGACAGAGCAGAAACGGTAGAGCCCAGCTTGTTTCTGCTGACACTTTTTCTCCACTAGGACCTAAGCAGAGTATAAAAATACAATCTGCTGGTATGTTTTTAAGTTTTCTGCTAGAAAAGTAAGGATGCATTTCTGTCTGTGCTTATTGTCTGGGATGCATCAGATGTATTGTAATGACAACAAATGGACACTGGGTGATGCCCTCGGTTCATCTTGACTAGTCATTTTTTCCTCTTGGGTAATGGGGATAGAGCACACCCATGTGCAGACATGAGCATTAATGTTGAGTTAAATGTTTCTTATACATTGTTAAGGACCCTTTTTGCATGACAGGACAAAGGAGACAAAAACACCCAGCCCAGATCCACAACAAACTTATATTTTCTATTTGAGAATTTTCTTTGCTCACTTGGCGTCTCTCTGCTTTTTTACGCATGGGGAGGGAATCAGTTATGCACTGGAATGTGATATCATCACAGAACTGAACCAAGGTGTATAATTCGCCATCCTGTAATACCTTGACACTATAAGCAGATTGGTATATTTCTTGTCCCAGTTGTGAGCAGGTTTTATTTACTTTTACGTTGCTAGTAGCTAGCTCAGTGTGTTAGAGCACCTGATTCCCCACCACCACCACCACCACCCCCGTTTCTGCTGAGAGCCAGCTTGTGTGGCCATGGGCAAGCTGGGCCACCAGCAGTGGTGGGCCGCATCTGAGTATACAGTAGCTAGGAAACCCTTGCAGGGGTCATCATAAAGTCAGAATTGATTTGATGGCATATAATTGACTGATTATGTTCCCCGTGCAGTCTTATGAATGAAAGAGTGGGTTGGAGTACACAGGTTGGCAGTATCTGAGGGGTTTATCCAACCCAGTGGTTCTCAACCTGTGGGTCCCCAGGTGTTCCTGGACTGTAACTCCCAGAAGTATTCATCACTAGTTGAGTTGGCCAGGATTTCTGGGAACTGCAGTCTAGGAACATCTGGAGACCCACAGGTTGAGAACCACTGATCCAGACCATATCATGCCTAGTTCAATTTAACTATTGGTTCAGCTCTAGGAGATCTCATCCTGTGATTGGGTTTTGTGAGCTTGTATATAAGAACGTAAGAACAGACTTGCTGGAACAGGCCACAGCCCATTCAGTCCAGCATTCTGTCTCACACAGTGGCTCATCATTTGCTTCAGGGTATTCTCAAGCAGATGTCTTCACCTGCTTACGATTCCACGCAAATGGCATTGAGAGATATCCTGCCTCTCTCTCCAACCCGGAGGTTGTCCTTAGGCATCCATAAGGATAGCCATTGATACCCTTGTTCTCCATGAACTTGTCTAATCCTTTCTTAAAGCTGTCATGGCTGACAGCTGTCACCACTTCTTCTGGCAGGAAGTTCCACAGACCAGTGATCCTCTGGGTGAAAAAGTACTTTCTCTAATTTGTTTGAGATCTAGCACCCAAAAGTTTCATGGAGTGCCCCCTAGTTCTAGTGTTGTGTGATAGGGAAAACAGTTTTTCCTTATCTACATTGTCTACACCATGTATGATTTTATAAACTTTAATCAGTTCACCTCTTAGATCCACTGTTCAAGAGTGAAGAAGCCCAGCCATTGCAGCCTCAGATGGTAAGGAAGGTGTTTCAGTCCCCTGATCATTTTGGTTGCCCTCCTCTGTACTTTTCCTATTTCCATAATACCCTTCTGGAGGTATGGTGACCAGAACTGTACACAATACTCCAGATGGGGCCTCACCATAGATTTGTAAAGAAGCAAAATGACACTTGCTGACTTATTTTCTATACCCTTCCTAATGATCCCTAGCATTGAGTTTGCTTTGTTCACTGCTGCGGCACACTGGGTTGACACGTTCATTGAGCTGACCACCGGGACACCAAGGTCCCTTTCCTGATTTGTTGCAGAGAGTTCATACCCCATCAGTTTATAAATGTAATTGGGCTTTTTGGCCCCAACACACATCACTCTGCACTTACTAATGTTGAAGCTCATTTGCCATTGGTTTGCCCACTCCCCCAATGTCAAGAGATCCCTCTGGAGTTCCTTACATTTTGTACTACCCTGTATAATTTAGTGTCGTTGGCAAATTTGGCTACCTTGCTATTTACTCCTACTTCTAGATGATTTATGAAGAGGTTGAAAAGCAGGGGTCCCAGTACTGAACCTTTACCTCCCTCCACTTGGAGAACTGCCCATTTAGTGTTACCCTCTGCTTCCTGTCACGTAGCCAGTTGTTGATCCAGGACAAGACCTGTCCCTTTATTCAGTGATTGGCAAGTTTATTCAAGAGCCTTTGGTGCGGGACCTTGTCAAAAGCCTTTTGAAAGTCCAGGTAAACAATGTCAACTGGATCTCCCTTATCCACATGCTTGTTGACACTTTCAAAAAATTCCAACAGATTAGTGAGGCATGATTTGCGCTTGCAGAAGCCATGTTGGCTCTCCTTCAGCAGCGCCTTCTCTTCTATGTGCCCATTAATTTTATCTTTTAGGATGGTTTCCATCACTTTACATGGGATATATGTCAAACTGACCGGTTGGTAATTTTCCGGATCACCTTTGATCTTTTTTTGAAGATTGGCTTTACATTCACTACCTTCCAGTCATCTGGAATTCCCCTGATTTGAGGGAAAGATTATATATTTTGGCTAGGACATCAGCAATTTCATGTTTAAGTTCCTTGAGAACTTGTGAATGGATGCCGGCTGCTCCTGGTGATTTGTTAGCATTTAGTTTAACAAAACATGCAAGGACCTCCTCCCAGGTTATTTCTATCTGGCTCAATTCTTCAGTTTCCCTCCCTACGAAGATAGGCTCTTTTATGGGCATGTGGTCTCTGTCTTCATTGAATACTGAAGCAAAAAATTCATTGAGTCTCTCTGCAATCTCTGTTTAACAATCCCCTGCCTCCCATTGTTGTCTAAGGGTCCCAATGGCCTTCCTAGTTGGGCTCTTACTTCTGATGTACTTAAAGAACTCCTTGTTATTTCTTTGAGTCTTGCTTTGCTTTCCTGATTGTTGCCTTGCATTTATGCACGATCCAGTGTTGGTCCTACTAAGAGCTGGTCTAGCAAAATGAATGGGACTTACAGTACTAACCTACATTCTGTTGATTTTGATGACGCAGTTGAAGTAGGATTAATACTAGATTCAGCCTCATATTATTTTATTCCATGGTATTTCTGTAAAAAATAGAGTGTGTAAAATATATGTTTCCATAAGACTCCACCAACCAGTTTGTGGCATTGGGCTGATTGCCTTTTGATTTCTCAAATGCAAATGGTTGCCTCGGATGACATCTCTTCGAACAGGTCTAGTTTCATCTGGGCTTCTCTGCAAATGGGGTACCTGCTCTCAGGAACAAAACAGACCCAAGGAATTATAATTGCAACAGGACCTTCTGACACCCATGAGTCTAATATTTATGATATGTCCTAGAATCAGATGGTCATGTTGATGTCCCTTGTTTTTTTCCCCACTGTTCTGGATGAAATTGTTCTCCTGGTAGATTTTTCAGGCTTTATAAAGATGTAATAATTGTGGTGTCTGATGCGAGTTGGGCGGAGGGAACGGAGTTGCAAGCTGCCCCCCCCCTTTTCCGTCTCTATCAGTGTGCCACAGAAGAAATTGATGGTGTTGCCAATGTGGAAACAATGAGTAACACAGGACAAAAAAAAAACCCCGAAGGCAGTTTGTCCTCTGCATCCAGAACAAAGCCATCCTTTTAGAACACAGCTCTTGAGGTAAGCATCAGACAATGGCCCCTGCAGCATTCTGGGTACGTTGTCCTTGTGCAATGCTTCATTGTTGACAAGCCCCTTTCACTCCTGTGTGTGTGTGTGTGTGTGTGTGTGTGTGTGTGTGTGTGTGTGTGTGTGTGTGTGTGTGTGTGTGTGTGTGTGTGTGTGTGTGTGTGTGTGTGCGCGCGCGCGCGCGCGTGCGTGCGTGTATTGAGTTTAAGGTGCATGTGCTGTTTTTTTATAATGGCACTCTTTCCCTACTTCAGTTGAAGGAAAGAGAATTGGCTCAAAGGATTAAGTCTTAAGAAGAAGAATAGCTCCATGCTGTCTATAGTGCCACATTGTGGTGTTTTCCTGCACCCTTGGCTGTCCTGAGTTGCTGTGACCCATGGGCAGGGAAGCTGGAAACCATGTGAGATGTAGTCTAGCATATCTGGAGGACATCAGTTGTGGGGAAGAGCTGCCATGGAGTGCCTTGGCATCTTAGAAGGGGTGTGAAAGGAAGGTGGGAAAACAACACTTTCTGCCCGATTGCCATGCTCTCCAGGTTGGAAAGTGCAGCAAAGACCAAAATGTCAGTGCCATAAAAGAAAAAGAGAGCCCCCTGGAAAGGATTAGTACAGGAAAGCAAGGAGAGAAGATATAAATAGTGAGGAAAGCAAACAGAAAGAAAGGAGTGAAGGAAGTAGAAACTGTTGCAGCAGGACCCCCAGATCCAGTGGGGATTGATTTTAAGCCCTCCCGTGGATACTGAAAACTGTATAATAGTAATACAGTAGGACTCCTGTATCCCCTGGGGATCGGTTCCAGACCTTCCTGTGGATAACAAAAACTGTGGATAAGAGAGAACACTTCCAAAACTCCTGTTTTGTGATGGTAGCTTGCTTTACGGCTGCTGTTTTGTGACAGTAGCTTGCTTTGTGGCTGCTGAATTATTTAATTTTTTCCTCTGCCAACCATGAATAAATGAATCAGTGGTTAATGAATCAGTGGATACAGCTCTCTCTCTCTCTCTCTCTCTCTCTCTCTCTCTCTCTCTCTCTCTGTGGGGGGCATGTCAGAAGGCCAAATGAGTAGGTTCTAGAACAAGTCAAACCTGAACTCGTACTGTATTAGAAGCTAAAATGATTAAATCCAAGGCATTATAATTTGGGGCATCTAATGAGAAATCTAGATTCACTGGAATGATAGTAATGGTAGGAAAAGGGGAAGACCAAAGATGGATTGACTCAGTAAAGGAAACCATGATCCTTAATGTGTAGGATCTGAGCTGGACTGGTAATAGAGTTTCCATTAATTCATGTGGTCACCATAGGTTGGAAGTGATTTGATGGTTCACAATGCACACACAGTAGAATCCCGGGAACTTAATCAGCTATTTTTCAGGGGTATAAAGGTTCAGAGATAGCCAAATGGGGCCATAGTGTTTCTTGGTCTTTCTTCTCAAACCAGGCATGCTGAGATTCAGAAGACACCTACTAGGGTTGGCTTTTAAGAACATAGTGACTCCCAGCTGTGATTCTACTAATCAGTCTTCCAAGGCTGTAATTTTGTTTATAAGGTCTCTGAAGCAGCTGTGGCTGCTTCCCTTCTGGAAAGAGCACTGCCATTTGCTATCTTCCCAAATGCTCCTCATTTTTATTTAAAGAAAAAGAATACCCAAAACTTAACAGCACCTGTAGATGAAATCTATATGTTGTTTAATTATCAGGTCATCTCCTGAGACTGTCCCTTGCACTTTGGAAAACTGCATTAGTTCCCATTTCTACCCCAACAAAGATGCCATCACACTGTTTCTTACATCTGCTAACATTTATCTTCCTGGACACACACACACAAACAAAAATAGTGTGTGTGTTGTCATCACCATAGTAGTAGTATAGAAGTTACCAGAACTGGCCATCAGAGGTAGCTAGCCACAGACCATGCTATATAAAGCATTCTCTGCTAGAGAAATCAATTTCCACATTGTCATTACCAGAACTGGTCAATAGATGGAGCCAGAGACCATGCTAAATTAAAGTGTAAAGCCAAGCCGTCACTAACAATTAACAAAAACAAGACTGGGTTAGGTGATACTTTCCAGGCTACTATAAAAGCAACACGTTAAAATAATGTTCCACATTCTTCCATGGAAAGGCAGTATCCTACTGTATATAGTAGCTGCAGTCTCATCAGTTCCATGGACTAGAATGGCGTAATCCACTGCTCACTCAACGTGATGACTGGTTGAACTTTTAAAGCCATTCTATTCTCTTACCTGGCCCACTTTCCTTTCTTGCTTCTCTCTGCAACTGTTTGAGAATACATGTGCCTTATCATGACCAGCTTCTTTACTGAGACTAGTTCAGTGCATTGTTTGAGGATTAATCAGAAGTTGAATTTAGGGGCCACGCTGGCCAGGAAAAACTGGAGTAGGTGTATCATCCAAAAAGGTAACATATCTCTGGGTCCTGTCCCTTTAAGGTTCTCTTCCCATTACAACCTTCAGAAAAGTCCAAACCTTTTAATTTCCCATGATGCTCCAAAATGATGTTGCCCTGGGATGTTGATGAACACAAGATTGGCTAGAGTCCCAGTGGTTCTCAACCTGTGGTTCCCCAGATGTTCCTGGACTGCAACTCCCAGAAGCCTCCACCACTTGCTGTGCTGGAAAGGATTTCTGGGAGTTGCAGTTCAGGAACATCTGGGGACCCACAGGTTGAGAACCACTGACCCATGTGCTCAGAGTGACTTGCTATTGCAAGCTTATGATGATAATCAACGATGATGGCGGCAATGGATTGGGGGTCCTGTCAGAGAACATGGCAACCAGGCGTCTCCTAGTGAGTTTACCTCAGAAAACATACTGGTGGAAAATGAGCTCCACTATTCAAGCCAACACTGCTTACTTTAGGGGAGAAGGGACAGGAACAGGGTGTCCATATAGCCTTTCTTACACAGGAACACCCTCTTTTTGAACACGTCTTCTGTTTCAAGCGTTGCCCAGGGCTACCTGGCAGATCAAGAGGTATAAGAAGGCATGAAATGGGCTGTCTAGGCTCTTTAAAAAAGAGGGGAACTCAGGAGGGACACAAGGGTCTGCCTGCCATGGCTGGCCACCCCCACCCCCGCCAACTCTCCCCCATTGAGGCATAAGCCTTGTTCACTTATGAACAGGTACGAGTGAAGACCATCTTGGTCTGTGTCCTTTCTCTGTCCTGGAAACTGTGCAAATGGCCAGCTTGCCTCGGAGGTGTTTAGAAAATGGTGACAAGAACCCTCTGTTCCCAAATGTCTTCCTTGTTCGCTGTCCTCGCCTGTACTGAGACGCTTAGTAATTTGTACGAAGGGCTGGAAGAATTGCAGCTGTCAAATGAACCGAATTAAAGAGCACTGTGCATCAGAAGAGGGTGATGTTGTAGCCCCCCCCCCCCCCCCAGCTGGTGCCTGGCAGTCCCTGAGGCGTTTGGGAATAGACACTAGAGGCCCAACCACCTGCAGCAGCCAGGAATTAGCTTTTGGCACCTCTCTCTGGAGATTCTTACCTTCGCCACTCTACACCACCACCACCTGTCACACCATTACCACAGATTCATTAAAAAACGGTGTGCATAGTGTTTGTTTGGGGCTTCGTTGGCCCTCCATTGCAACAGATGCTCATGGGCTCTTGTAACGCGTTTGTCTAGCAGGCCGAAAAAGATCCAGGTCCTGTAGTGTCTGGTGGGAAATGGAATTCTGGCAGCAGCTGTGGGTTCGAGATGCCCTTGGGCTTCTAGGGTAGGACATCTAATTCTGATTTTCACTTGCTGAAATCAGAGGAAGGATTTCTTCTATGGTTTCTTCCCGAAGTCTTCTCCACAACTCATGGAGATGGTAGATTGAGATTCTGTGTGGATCCTATGACAAGGGTGTGTGTTCCACATGTGTAGCCTCCAGATGTGTATGAATCATCTGGAACATTCATGGTTCCTCACTGAATCCTCCTCTGGAACATGGATGGTCCCTCACTGGCTCTGTTGGCTAGCATTGCTGGGGGCGTCAGTCTGATGTCATCTGCCTACCTTCACATACCCGTCCCTAAACTGGGAGCCACAAGACTCAGGCTCAAATCTCTCAGTTAGCCCTGGGTCTCACCAGGTGAGTTTGGTCAAGTCACTTTTCACTAGTTTGGAGAAACAGCTGGAGTGATGGGCTGCAAGGTCATGTTGAGGTCTTTTGAGTTTTGAGATGAATTGAGGATTACCGGGACCTAGAGACTGACATTTGAACAGGAATTCATCGCATTACTGATTACTTCTCAACAACCATGCTGCCAATTTTGTTACTCCAGAAAAATAAAGGAAAATACTCTCTGATTTTCTCTACCATCCTTTTACAAAGAAACAGAGCCAAATATTCCCCTTGCCACCTAAAATGGATTCGAAAATGTTATAAAACTTGGGGGAATTCAGTCAAAATGCTTCAAAATGTCCTGAAAATGTTTCCCTGGGTACCCAATTTTGTGGGTAGCTCAAGAGTTGGGATAGCAGCTTAAAAATATTCAAGCCATTGTTCATCTTATAAGCCTATTTCAGACATGGGGTGCCATGAGGTCAAAGTGAATTGTAAAATGTGGGTCTCACAACTAGCTTTCCTCAGACTAGATTAGATTAGAGGTGGGCAAGAACTTCCATTTGGAGGTTCATACTGCTTTGTTGAGCTGCCTAGGTGCCTAAGCACATCCAATCTCACTTGATTTCGGAAGCTAAGCAGGGTCAGCCCTGGTTAGTACTTGGATGGGAGACCACCAGGGAATACCAGGTGCTGTAGGTGCCTGGAGTAGGAACAGGCAAACCACTCCAGTATTCCTGCCAAGAAAACTCCATGGGCATGGGGTCACACAGAGTTGGTCACAACTGTAATGACACAACAACAACAACAACAACAACACACACACACACACACATGCTTAAGGATTAACAGTATAGCCAGATCTGGGCAGGGGTATGCTTTTTAAATTTTATGGTGAGCAGCCTATCCTGCCCATGGTCCACAACCCACCCTGGCCAACCATGATGAAATCATCCCAGCAGCTCTAGAGGACAGTTCTGAGCATAACCAAAAACCTTCACAGCCCCAGAGAGAGCCAAGTTTGAATTCCTGCAGCCTCTTCCAGTGCTTCTTCCAAAGATCATGACTAAATCTAGACCTTAGGAGTTTCAGCCTTCCTCCAGATCCGCTGCCTCCATTATTTTGCTTTTTTTTATCTATGCGTGGTGCCCCTTTTTGAAGAATTATTGGCAGAAACATCACCTAAGATATAACCTCGTGCTTGCTCTCCCCTTTCACTTCTCCAAGCCACCTGACCTCTATCTCCAATCTAGCAAGGGGACAGTAAGGCAGCACTCTTGTTTGAGGAGGCAGAACAGATATTGTGGCATATGCGGTTCTGTCTCCCAATAGACGGGAGCCAGAAAGAGTGTTTATGAGACACAGCTAGGGTCATTGTTCTCCGAAATATGCCACCTGAGACAATTGCCTCCTTCTACCTAATGGTAGGGCCGGCCCTTGGAAAGATAAAAGGAGCCGAGTGTATGTAGCTCAGAATTAATGAACCAGTGGCAGTAGCTGGACAGGATGTCCTTGCATAAGCAGTGCCCGACTCATACTTTCTTACTTAAACTGATTGGCCTAGCAAGTGCTAGGCAAGTTTTCAGATGGGTCAAGTGGACTGGTGGTGACCTTTGGACCTCCCCTCTACTTCCTTTGTACGATCCAATTCCCTTTACCGGTTTATCTGTAACCAGCTGCTGTTCAACAGGGTCCATTAGGCACAATATTTGTTTTCTTGTTATCATGTGACATGATTTATGGGGGGGATTGGCTAATGTATAGTCATCTCTTAATAAGGGAGATGAACACGAGTATCTTCTGGACCCCCTTATTCATGGTCGTGTACACTGATTATCCATTCCGCTTCCTCAACTAGGGATGGTTGATTCATTTTCCGGTCCCCGTGATTTTCCCAAGAGTATTTGAGGGTACCGCCATAAATCCCATCCTTAGTCCCCATTAGCTGACTGCTCTTCCTCCCCTCATCCAGGCTACCATTGTGTCCTTCTACCAAGGTAGAAGACCACAGCCCATTGCTTATGTGGAAGTGAGACTTAAGCATCTCTCTGGCTGACTCCCCGGTGTGGAATGAAGGGGGGACATGTTATCATTTGCAGCAAAATGTCTGCAAAATGCCACCGTCTCTTGCCTGAAGCTACCTAGTGGAGCAGTTGTAAAGATAATATGAATTAGTCCCCGTACTCCCTGGAAGACTAGTAGGATATAAAAATGATGTATAAAATGGAAACACGTCTTTTGCTTTTGTTCCAGGGCTGAATAACAGAAAGATCTGCTCACTTTAGCCCATGCATAAATGGGAATAACCTTGGTGTAACCATCCTTACCCTACCCCTTTTACCTCTCTTGTCCCATGGAGTGCTTACACAGGCCTGAAGTCTTAACCAAACGTCAACAGCCAAAGTATGGAGCTCTTGTCCCTCCAGACCTTTGGCCTACAACTCCATATTGTCTCTGCTGCCTGGGGCATCTAGGAGCCAAAGATGGTGATAACCTCTGCCTGATCCTATGGGTGTTGTTAACTCAGAAATAAGACCAGTTGGGTTCAGTGGAGCTCACCTACAGGTTAACTGGCAAAGGAGTACAGCTCTTCCAGTAGGTTGATTAGACAAGCTATCTTGCCAGAAGCAAGCAAAGGTACTTCAGGTTCAGAGGGACTAACCTCTCCTTTCTGGCCTTGAAGCTGTTATAAATCAAACCAGACAATGTTCTGTATTCCATGAACTTAGTTCACAATAAATTTCATATAAAGGGATTCTCCAGACTGTGTACTGTAGTTTGGGAGCAGAAGAATAGATGAAGCATTATTTACCCAGAGCAGGTTTTCATAGATCTGTTGAACCAAAACAAGGACTGGTTCCAGAGGACAATGGCATAACAGGTGTTTCTAATGAGCGGGACAAATGAATCATATTGGTTCTGCTTGTTCTTATGTGTACAAGGACAGAACTAAGCATTAGCCTGGCAAAAGCTTACACCTGGACGATTCTCCACCCTGGAGACCAGAGATCCCCTCCTTTCACTCCATTGTCCTGCCTGGGAAACGAAAGGATGAAACTGTCCATTGACGGAGGTGGACTTGGAAGGGAGAATTATCAGGACTAGTAAAGGTTGAGCATAATCTCTCTCTCATTCATCATTCTCTGAAAGAGTCCGTTTTTCCTTTCCTAGTGTTTTTCATTATCGTTACAAAGGATGCCCAAGGCAAGCAATTCTGGTTGTTCAGAATATCTAGCGTTCAAGAGTAAGAAGATTTCAACATGTAGAATTGTGAATTCCACGTTTGGAAAATTCGGGTCCCGAATCCCCCACCCCACGTTTAAAACATTGTAGTAGGGGGGTGGCAGCATCTACCATCCCTTTTATTTTGCTCTGAACATAGAGGTACTTTTCAGATGGTCTAGGTGTGGAGGGAAACTTCTTAGCAACAATATAGTACTGCATGTTATCCTAGCTGCAATGCTGGGTGTTTAGGCATACCTTGGTCTTGACTAGATAAAGGCACATCAGCTTTGTGCGTGTGTACGCAAATCATTATTTTAGTGGAAATGAAAACTATTCTAACTAGTTGGTTGAGAAAGAGCGGTCTGAATTTTGGAACTGTTACATTTAAGAATCTGCCACTATGCCACATTGTTAAATGTGGTGGCTCCCCCACCCCCATCAACATTAAATTTAAATCAACACCAAGCCAAATCTTGTTATGTGGGTTCAGTGTCAGAAGACACTCCCCTTCCGTGGGATCATGTTATAAGCTTTCCTTTCCTATACACTACAGATCTTATTCCACATATGTGTGATTGTCTAAACAGGATGACACCCAGTTTTACTCTAATTAAAAATGTATGCAGCAGAACTTCCAAGGTCAGTAAAATGAGTACCCAGCCAGGGATGGGAAGGGGGCGGTGTGTAGCCTGCCTGCCTGCATAATTACTTGCAGACCTTCCAGAGAGTATTTTAAGTGCCATGGGGTGGTCTATAAGCAGCACACTTTGCTACCCCCCCCTTTGGATTCCTACTTGTTCTGGACCCAATCTGGTTGTTTTCCAAATTGGATTCTGAAGCGAATCTTGCAGTGAATCTTCACAAAACATCTTTGATGATCATGCTAAACAGGGAATGGCAACGGATGTAGCAGAAGAACCTATCAGAACACCCTTATTGATGGATAGCTCAACAGTTTAGGAACCTGGATGCAGCACTTGGAGTTGGGAATTTGATTTTCTCACTGAGCCTTCTTAACCGGGACTGGACCGATGATCAGCTGTGCAATTCTACAATTATTATTTTCTAAGATTATTAGCATCTCTTTAGCACTAGGCGAATCTGGTGGCATCAGAACTTCAGCATATATCCCCTCCCACCACGTTTCTTTCTTTATTCCCCCGCTGGTCTTCAGCCAACAAGGATTCCCATTCTGTCGATCTGTCTTGTGACCTTTGGGAAAAAAGGGCTCTTGAATGATTTCTTAGCAAATGGGATGGAAACCTACCTTTGGCTCATCTCAGGATGCAGACTGGTAACACGCTTGATTCTTTCCACAAGCTGTTTATCCACATGATATTTTAGCATTTGTACAGGGTCCTAAATGGCTGGGCCACGGCATGCATTAAAAGGAACATCAGCAGTTAAATGAGTCCTTCTCCAGCTCTTCTGTTTACTCAGTGAAATACCAAACAACCTGAAATCACAGAGTCTGCAAACAGTTTGTCTCCTTTCTGTCGCCCTTTCCCCCATTATGAATGGAAGAACAGGAGGGAGGTCGCTAAGAGTTTTCTATAAATAGAGACCTGAGGTGAGGATAGAAAAGTCCTTTCTTCTGGGGAAAAAACCCTTCCTAACTGTTAGAGCGAGCTGCCTAGATGCCCTAAGTGTATCCAATCTCGCCTGATTTCGGAAGCTAAGCAGGGTCGGCCCTGGTTAGTACTTGGATGGGAGACCACCAGGGAATACCAGGTGCTGTAGGCGCCTGGAGTAGGAACTGGCAAACCACTCCAGGATTCCTGCCAAGAAAACTCCATGGACATGGAGTCACAAAGAGTTGGTCACGACTGTAACAACACAACACACACAACTGTTAGAGCGGCATGGCAATGGAACCAATGAGCTTGAGAGGTGGTGACAATTTCAATGCTGGAGGCATTCAAGAGAAATTTAGACATGAAATTGGAAGGGGCCTATTTGTATTCGTGCCTTAAGCAGGGAATTGGACCTGATAGACTTATAGGTCCCTTCCAGTTTCATGATTCTATGATTCTCTGCTATAATTGTGAGAGTAGGTAGATTCAAAGTTATACCATTGTTACAGGAAAATGAATTGAATACAGTAGGACCCCTGTATCCACTGATTCATTATCCACTGATTCAGTTATCCACGGTTGGCAGAGGAAAAAATTAAATAATTCAGCAGCCACAAAGTAAGCTATTGTCACAAACAACAGCTGTAAAGCAAGCTATTGTGACAAATGGCATCTGTAAAGCAAGCTACTGTCACAAACGGCAGCCATAAAGCAAGCTACTGTCTCAAAACAGCAGTCATAAAGCAAGCTACTGTCAGGAAACAGCAGTTTGGGAGTGGGTGGGAAGGCGTTCTCTCTTATCCACGGTTTTCATTATCCACAGGAAGGCCTGGAACCAATCCCCAGTGGATACCAGGGTCCTACTGTATTTACAAGTTACAATTGCCCAAATGCAGTTCTCTTTGTACTACAAATAAAAGAAGACAGAAGAAAATCAGGAGACTGCCAAAGTTCTTGGAAGTTTGGATAGGCTATAAGGGCTGATCTTGGGCATACGCTGGCATATGTTAGACTCTGAAGGGTGATGTCCTCCAGATTGGTAACCCAAAACCAAGCCTTCTCTGTGGCTGCCCCCTCACTTTGGAACCATCTGCCAAGTGAGTTGCACCTAGGACAGTCCCTCCCTGCCTTCAAAAAAGCACGCAAGACCTGGCTTTTCCAAGAGGCATTTGGTGACCTTTAGTTTAGTTTTTTTTTCCTTTCCTTTTTTTCTTGGTGCCATTTTGCCGGGTATTCTTCCTTTTTCTTTTCTTTTCTCCATTATTTGTAGTATTTGCAGTCTGCTATCTGCTTTTGTTTACTATTGTTGTTAACCACTCGGAGTTCCTTTGGGAAGACTGGAAGTATACAAACAAACAAACAAACAAACAAACAAACAAACAAACAAACAAACAAACAAATAAACAAACAAACAAATAAATAAATAAATAAATAAATAAATAAATAAATAAATAAATAAAGTGTAGGGCTAAGATTCCCAATATGTCAGCCAGTGTGTTGGTGCTGATGTCCCCCCAACCTCCATTTAGCAAATCCTCTTTGCCTGAGATATTCACAACCCCCCTGCCTTCAGAGCAGGGTCTGTAAAGTTATTTTTGGAAGGTAGGAATGGAGCAATGTGCTGAATGAACAGTAGTAGAATGACACTCTTGGATGCGAGGCATCATGTTACCACTGCAAAGATATGAGTGGCTTCAGTGTCTCATATTTGTTCATTTGACATTTGTAACTTAACAGACAGTTAAATTACACATGGATATACCATCATTGACACTTATATTGTTCATCATGTGCTAGTGAAATTATAAGCAGTGATGGCATAACTGATGTTGCTGTGATTTCTGCTGTTCCGCTTACATGGTCGTGCATGTAAGGAGTAACATTCTGACGAACAAATTTGCATTTGTGAGTACATATTGTATACAAAAGGCTGCCTATATGCCCTAAGCACATCCGATCTTGCCTCATTTCAGAAGCTAAGCAGGGTCAGGCCTGGTTGATACTTGGATGGGCGACCATCAGGGAATACCAGGTGCTGTAGATGCCTGGAGTAGGAATTGGCAAAACCACTCCAGTATTCCTGCCAAGGAAAACTCCATGGACATGGGGTCACAAAGAGTTGTTCACAACTGTAACAGCACAACAACAACAACAAAAACAAATTGTATACAATATGTCCTTAGTGAAACAACTGCAGCATCAGAATACAGAGCGGCCTATGCATATATAGTTACTAGAGATGGGCACGAGACATTTTTTTTGTTTTGTTATTCATTTTTCATTTTGTTCCCTAACGAAACAAAAAATGAAATGGCCCATGAAAGGAAAACAAAACAAAACAAAGCAGAAATTTTTGATCCGTTCCATTTTGTTTTTTGTTTTCCCATATGAATGCATTGAAGCAATAGAGCAGCAGGGAAACTGATTGGGCGTGGGGAAACCATGGGCTATTTAAACTTATTTTCCTTCCCCCAAGCCCTGGTTGCCAGCTGATCAGTGCTGGGGAGGTAAAAAAGGTTTTATTTCCCACCTGAGTGCCCCTGGAGCACGGGGCTTGGGGGAAAGGAAAAAAAGTTTTAAAACCCAGGGATTTTAAAACTCTCCCCTCCCCCCAGCCCCACGCGTGAGCTGGCTTTGGCAGGAATAAAGTTTTAAAAGGCTACCCTTTCCTCCACCCAACCAGGTGAGGAGAAAGGGCAGGCTTTTTAAACTTTTTTTTTCCTGCTGAAGTCAGCTGGCGCACGGGGCTTTGGCAGAGGGAAAAGTTACACAAGCACTACACACACACACACACAGTACACATACACATGTTAAAAAAAACGAAAAACGAAGTGAAACAAAAAATGAAATGATTTTTTAAAAAAATCATTTAAAATGAAACAAAATGAAATGATGTCCCCCCCCTCCCCAGAGCAGCACCTCAAAGAAAGGCGGAGGGGGAAGCATGAAACGGAGGGGCCGCTTGAAAAAAAAATAACATCACCTGCTTGGCGCTATCTGGTGGAAGTGCGCCCCTAGACTGGGAGTTGTGGGGGGGGGGTAGGCAGGCAAGCAGGTGTGGCTCCAGGGCTTCGTTTCTCTCAGAAAACTGTGTCCTTTTTAAAATTATTTTGACTTTTCAGAAGCGAAATATCGAAAAAGATTTTTTAACCCCCCCCCCCCCCCCCAAAGGAAAAAGGAAGCTAGACAAATTCAGTGCTTGTCACGGTACAAGACTGTGAGGTAACACTTGTCACAAGACAAGTTATCACGACTATGGGAACACTGAAACAGGGACAAAACCACGTAATCGTGACCAACGCTGTCCCGGTACAAAACTAGTTCAGAACAAAGAAGGACGTGAAATAACTGCCATGGTTGGGGAGGAGAGGGCGCAAAAACGGACTTTTTTGTCTCTGGGCACTCCAAACTCTAGTTATGCCTCTGCTGAGCTCCTGCCCTCTGATGATGCCAGCCACAGAGACTGGTGAAACGTCAGGAAGAAAAACTTCCAGAACACGGCCAAACAGCCTGAAAAATTCAAAACAGCCTCAGGTTCTTTGTTAGTACCACTGATGGGATGGCAGATATGAAAATGGAAAATCTAATATCTATCATTCTGTATTCCACAGCTGACTCTCCTGTACATCTGCTTTTTTGGCCCAACAAGATTAGAGGGGGAAATTTTTGTTGTGGGTTGATGTATGATGTCTTTTTAGTCAGGGTGATCTGTCTGCCCCGTTTGCATTTCTGGGGCTTTTTCAGCCTCATGGCCAGCTCCATCTAAGTCCGGAAAAAGCGTCATTGCTCATCACCTGCCATCTGGAAGCAGATGAATGGCCTGGGATGACTATTTGCCGAAGGTTGCCCGCAATTTGTGTAAGAAGAAGGGCGTGACTCAACGGCCAGCAGGTGGCTGCTTCCTCCATCTTCTCCCCGTCCCTCACCTTTGGAGCTTTAGTGCATACATTTGGAAGAGCTAATGGAAAGCCGTTGTGAGGCTATGAAGGGTGAATTGGCACTTTTTGTGTAAACATAAGAGACAAGGGCCCCCCTTTTAATTGACTCATTCCACTCGCCCCTTATCTTGTTCAAACACACATTTGTCCTCCAATCGATTAGTGAAGGAGGTTATGGGGCAAACAACCGGTGTCTTTCTTACAACGATTACATTGATTGCTAATTGACCTCCTGATGTCAAAGTCAGCCGGTGATGGGTTTTCTTTTCTTTTTGCATGACCTGACTTCCTTTTTTTCTAACTTAAAAAAAAACACAGCAGCTACTCCTGATCAGTTTTCCCCTGCGTGGTCGGCTCGTTGTACCTGCTGAGTCTTTGGCGCACACGTTACTTAAAGAGACTTTTAACTCTGTGGGCAGATCGAGAGTAGGTTGCCATCCAGAAGCAATGCATTGGTTGCCAAGCAGAGGAGACAAAAACAGGACTTACCCCAGAGGTTACTGACTGCCGAAGGAACAAATCAACATCCTAGGTGCCTCTGTTCTAGACCTACACCACAAGCTCTTTACTGGGATTTTTTAAAACAATGGAATGCAGCAACCCAAGAAACCTTATAATAATAATAAAAAGGTGACCTGAACATTGTCATGATGTGCTTCCCTCAGAGAATACCTACAGTGCAATTAATTGATAGGATGGTTATTTCCAAATAATTTTCAAGTAGCATGACATGAGCTGAAGACTTGATATGGATAATTGAAAATACAGCAGTCTTTTTTTGGAGAGGAGGAGTTAGAGAGAGAAAGAGAGAGGGGGGCAGTTACTTCACATCCCATTCTTCCTTGCTTGCTGTCCCGCTTGGGACCGGTACAAAAAAAAACCATCCATAGCATGACAGCAAGAAGTTGTCTCAACTATGCACCCGGAACCGGGAACAGAGCGTGACAAGCCATACCTGCCCCTGGGCCGGGGACTTCTCTTGTCACGGTTCATTCCTGGTTTCTGTTCTGAGACAAGGGACCATATGGTAACAACTGTCACGCAACAACAAGTGTCCACCTAGTGGTCAGCGGCTGAAGCGGCATTCAACGTTAGTTTCCCTATGGGAAACACCATGCAGTGCAAATGTTTATTAAAGAAAGTACTGAAAATTCTGTAGCATTGACGTGTAAATCCCGGAAGACCAGCAAATTGAAATATTGAAAAAGTTTTATTTACAATATAAAAAAAAAAGGCTTAAGAAAGCAAGACAAATTCAGAATTTGTCACGGAACAAGACCGTGAAGCAACAGTTGTCACGAGACAAGTAATCACGCCCATGAGTAAACGGAAACAGGGACTGAACAGGGACAAAACCATGTGACCGTGAACAATGCTGTCACAGTACAAATGTAATCGTGGAACAAGGTAGGACGTGAAGTAACCGCCAGAGAGAGAGAGAGAGAGAGCTCCTGCCATTGAGATCAAACCATCACTTTCCAAACCCAACTGGGCTTCTCATGGTATAATAGCAACTAAGGGTTGTTGCATTTGCCCAACGCAATTTTTGCTGTCCTTTTAAAAGTTTGCTTTTTCCGTTGACTTCAAAGCAAGAGAAAGAAACTGTGCCTAGATTGGATTCAAATTCCAAGATTCTGTTAAGAACTTGGGAAATGTTATTTTTTGGACTACATTTCCAGTATCCCCAGCTCGTAGTGTAGAAGACTGACAGTCAACTATGCGGATTTTTTTAAAATCCACAGTCTGGGCAACCTCCAGCCAAAGCATATACACTACATCAAGGCAGCTCACGAGCCAGGTAAGAAAATGTGGCTAGGGCAGTGTTGGCAGACCTATGGCACGGGTGCCAAAGGTGGCACTCGGAGCCCTTTCTGTGGGCACCTGACATCTCCCCTTCACAGCCACCTGTATTCGGGTTAAATGGCTGTATGGGCACTTTGCGAATTTTTAGTGGGTTGTGAATTCCCGTTTGGCCACTTGCTCTCTAAAAGGTTCGCCATCACTGGTCAAAAGGAACCAGGGCTTTCAAGCTGTTTTATGCACAGAAATCAGACTACAGTAGGACCCTGGTATCCACTGGGGATTGGTTCTAGGCCTTCCCGTGGATAATGAAAACCATGGATAAGAGAGAACACCTGCCCACCCACCCCCAAACTCCTGTTTCCTGACAGTAGCTTTCTTTATGACTGCTGTTTTGAGATAGTAGCTTGCTTTATGGCTGCTGTTTGTGACAGTAGCTTGCTTTACAGATGCTGTTTGTGACAACAGCTTGCTTTACAGCTTGCTTTGTGGCTGCTGAATTATTTATTTTTTTCCTCTGCCAACCGTGGATAACTGAATCAGTGGATAATGAATCAGTGGATATGGGGGTCCTACTGTATTTTCTTCAGCTAACTTTGGGCAAATCATGAGAAAATAAGATTTGCTGGAAAGGATAATAATGCTGGAAAGAGTTGAAGGAAACAGGAAACGAGGAAGACCAAACCTAAGATGGCAGAGCATAGGTACCTTAAATAGCTGGAAACAAGGCTGGCTGAAAATGTCCCCTTCTTCCTCTGCCAATTCCTCACCCTTCCCTGCCTTCTCATGAGTTGCCCAGCTACAGCTAGTTCTGCAAGGGAAGGGAAGTAATCCCAGATGACAAGTTTGTGAAGGAGGGGATTCAAACGGTAGTCAGTTTTGCTGCTCTCTTCTTTTCACACTGCTGCTGAAGTTGGCTGCAAGGGCTTTAAATGCAACAGATGCAAACCAGATATGGGCCTTTACTGTGGTTCAATGCAGTTCCAATGATTCAGCTCACAGGTGTTATACATTTGCCCTGGATTCTGTGGCCCACCTCCTCCTGCGGGCACTCAGTCAAAGAAGGAGGGCAAGCAGGGAAGCCTTAAGTGCTGCTTCTGGCTGGGGTCGCAGCTTGGGTGGTGGTGGCCTCCAGAGCACATGCATAACACCTGCAGGCTTGATCAGTCCAAATGCTGAACCAGGTGATTGCCCATCTCTACTACAACTCCTTGCACATCTGCTTAATGAGTTACACTGTCTGAACCAATGCAGATGTATTCAATATTTTTAAAAAAGGAACCCCAGGGACAGAGGGGAAAAATGATGGGTTGGGGATGGTGGTTAGTAAAACCCCAGATTGATTCACATGGACTTATATGCCATTGTATTTAATAGAGAATAATGTGAATCAGACCACCCCAGTTTTGGAACAATTACCACATTATCTATCAATGTAGAAAAAGAAAGATAAGGCACATTTGAAAGAATTTTCAGAGAGGGTAGCCATGTTAGTCTTTTCAAGAATTTCAGGCAAAAATCAAAGAAAAATAAAACATGTTTTCAAAATGGTTTTGAAAACACAGAATGTGATATGCAGCAACTTTCTGTCTTCATGACTTCTAAGAAGCTGGTAATATGGTATATACGCGCATTTTATACGGCAGGTTTCTAATCTGACACACTCTGCATATAGCATTCATCATGTTGAGACTTGTCTGGAAACTTGGGGAAGGAAAGCAGTTCATTGAGCCTTCAGTTGGTGTCTGAAAATCTGATAAATCCTAGAGGTAAGACAGGCAAGGTTTGGGGAGAGGTCTAGAAATGACTGGGTCGACCATCTGTTTCTAGAAATGGGCAACTGTGAGACTATATCCTGCAGAATATATCCAAATGGCACCATGGTCTTGGGCAGACTTGGTGAACAACGCTTTTCCCGGTATTATTCTCTCACTTCTAGCTTTCTAGCCTACCCACATAATCCCCTGCATGCCCACTCCAGCCTAGTGACACAGTGGTTAAATGCCTGTACTGCTGCTAAAACAGTGCTCATGCCCTGGGGTTCAGTTCCTGGTAGACAACTTAAAAGGTTCACTCAGCCTTCCATCCATCTGAGATCGGTAAAATGAGTACCCAGCTTGCTGTGGGGGGCAATGTGTAGCCTGTCTAATTAAACTGTAAACCACCCAGAGAGTGCTTTAAGCACTATGGGGTGTTATACGCAGTATAAACAGAACCATACCACCCTGAAGCCTGATTTCATCAGATCTCGGAAGCTAAGCAGGCTCGGGTCTGGTTAGTACTTAGCTGGGTGACCACCTGGGAATACCAGATCCTGTAGGCTAGGCGACAGGCCCTGCGACAGGCTGGCCGAACGTCCCAAAAAAGTTGCATCAAAACAATGGATCTATCTAGCAGACCCCACACCAAGTGAGACAAATGCTAAAGAAAAAGAAAAGACTTATATAAGCAGAATACTTAAGCTAGTGAGTAGACATGGGCACGGAGCAGCGAAATTGTCGTTTCCGTTTTCGGTTATCGTTTGTGAGGATTTTTTCTTCTGATATTGGGTAAAGGGGGAGGTTCGACTGGGAGGAGGTGTGGATTTATTTTAAAAATATATTACATTGGGATGTCAAATCGTGCTAAATCGCGGTGGAAACGACAAATGACAAACGAAACGACGAAATGACAATTTTTTGAAAAATTTCATGACAAACGGAAACAACCCGAAACGGACCCGTTCCGACAAACGAAAACTCGAAACGTCATTTTTTCTGGTCGTGCCCATGTCTACTAGTGAGCCCAGGTGGGAATGGGTGGAGACACCGGTCTAAGTTTTAAAGCCCCTCAAACACAAACCTCAGGCATCATTTTTCTGCTCACCCTGAGATCAGTCTCTGTCTACCTGAACAACCACACGGCAATTCCTTCAGGCTTGCTCTCTCACCTTGGGATGTGGCAACCCTAGTTTCCCCAGCCCTGTCTGGCCATACCTATGATTGAAGCTGGGACCTGTTGCATGGAAAGCATGCACTGTGTATGTGCGAGTGCTCAGCCTGTCTTGGGTCGCCCCTGGCTTACGAATGGTCGGTGGACTCTTGATTTTCCTTGTTGCTGCCCTCATCACTCCTTTATCATTAATCCTGTTTGCTGCAATTAATTACTGGAAAACTGTTTTCTCCCTCATCATTGATTTTCCTCTTAACTTGAGGACTAATGACTTCTTGGAAGGAATTAGAAAATAACATTGATCTTGTTGCAGCAAATAAACTTTTATTCTTCTTTCTATGTCAAGTATGTTGTTCTTCCTGTCTTCCTTGCTTAGGGTTGGAGTTCCAAATGACTCCACGTAGTGCCTCTTCTACTTCAGCTGTTGCTAGTTACTTATACTTTGTTCAAAAGGTGAGAAATGAGATCTTCTCTTTGTCTTTCTTTTGGTGGAGACAGCCCTAGTACAAGGCTGAGATAGCATGTCAAGAATTCTCCAATCTCCACTCCTAATCCCCCAGTGAGAAATCTCTTCTTCAGAATGAAACCAAGGAACATATTGCTTTTTTGTGGGTGGGGGGGGGGGGAAATGGTGGCTTCCCCATTTTTCAACAAACAAACAAAAAGTCTCTGCATAAAATCTAGTGCCTTTTTCCTTAGTAAAGCTAAGCAGGCAGATACAAAACAAACACAAACAAACAGATTGATTGCAAAGACATAAACAACCCATCTAATGCTTTGACTTTAGTCCATGCAGAAAAGCCACTGTTACCACTTTGTGTGTCTTGCTGTATAGAGAAAGAGAGAAAAAGGCTGGCCCAGAGTCATCCAGTAACTTGTACATGACCCAGTGGGGAATTGAAACCAGCCATCCCAAGCTCCGATGAAGCACTCTGACCACTATGCATAGACAGAGAGGGGACTTAATTCCACCAACTTCTGTAGAGCTACCCAAAGTGCAGTTCTGGGGATGATATATTTTTTAGTATTCTGTTTTTAATAATAAAATAAATACAGTAGGAACTCATATCCACGGAATTAGTATCCGCAGTTTCACTTATCCATTGTCTGGAAAAATTAAAAATATTAAAACAACTAACAACAAAAAATCAGAAAAACTATTTCCACATATATAACCATAACTGGCCTCTAGAAGGATCCAGGGACCGCATTATGAATACCGTACTTGTGAATGTATGAATGCATAACACAGTCTCTCTCTCTCCACCTAGTGGCCAGTACTGTTAATGCACATGACAACAATTTTCCCCCTTTATCCATGCTCTCTCTACTAGAGATGGGCACGGAACGAACATTTTTTCGTTTCCGTTACCGTTTGTCGTTTCCGTTACATAATGAAACGACAAACGAAAATTGTGATAAAAATGCAACGAAACGAACAGAACCATGAAAATTGTGGTCGTTATGTTTCGTTTCCGTTAATGGTGACGCGCAATGAAATGAGCTGTTTTAAATGTTAAAAAACGCCCTGGACATCCTTAAAAACACAGCGATAATTATTTATATTGTCTGATAATACCTACCAGGGGGGTTGGGGTCCTTAAAACGTTTGTTTTTGTCTTCTCCCATCGTGATGTAGTTTTCTTTTCCCTTTAAAATGGATGTCGCACCAGCCACAAAATGGAGGCAAGCCATGTGATGGGATCATGTCCAACCAATAGCATGCCCAGGTTGCAGACTGGGCGGGCAGGTCTGGCAGCCACAGAGGGCATTAAAAGGTCTGGCAGCCCCCGTCCTCCTTGCAGTCTCTGGTGGGAGTTAGGGTGGGATTGCTGTCTCTGCGACTCTTGCTTCAGTCCTGCAGCCTCCCTGTGTGTGTGCGTGCTGCGTACCTCTTGGTGAGTACCCTCCCTTGCCCCGCAGTGCAGTCACTCTGTGGCTGCCTTGCATCCTGGGCAATGCCCGCTGCTGCCTTTGCAGCCTCCCTGCATACCTAGTCTATACTGTGGCTCTGCCAGCATCCATTTTTAAGTGTTTTCCCTCTGGTCTGGGGCGTTGGGGGATGCCTGTGCACGGAAATGCTTTAAAAATCGCGCAAAAAGCGGGTAGAAACGACAAACGAAAAAACGAAAAACGGTAACAAATGTTTTCCAAAAATTCACGACAAACGGAAACAAACCGAAACAGATCTCTCAACGACAAACGAAAAACTGAAACACCATTTTTTGTTTTGTGCCCATCTCTACTCTCTACATTACACATCTGTGTTTTTCAGTATTCAGAGTAGGGTTTGGAACCAATCCCAAGGGGATATGTACAAGCAGTGGGGATAGGCATCTATGTGAACAACGAACCCCTAATTTCAGCTGTGCATGGCAGCATTTCAGAATGTGTATGTTCAGCTGAAAAGCTCTGTATGGAAGGTACATGCCCTACATAGACACACAGAGATTTAGAATGTTGCCAGTTCTTCAGTGAAGTTGATGGACAGGATCCATATGTCCTTCTATGTCTGCATCACCACTGTAGTCCCATCAGCATGTGAGTTTATGCATAGAGCTAAAATGTCTGGTGCTGAGAACTTTTAAGTAGCTACTTACAAATGGAAGGTAATAGACAAAGACAATTTATAATATAATATGCTGATAACGGAGCAGAAATACAGAAATAGAAAATGCAATGTGGCTGTCAAGAAATGGCAAAGGTCCTAACCTCGCTGATGTTTTTACCGAATGATTAGAGCTGTTAGAAGGTGGTGATTCAGATGTTTTGGGGAATCTTTTCAATCAAATCCACAGACCAGAAAAAAATCTGTAATTTAGTTACAAATGAGATTATTAAATTATATAGAAAATGAAATTTCCCAGCTTCCCTTTCGTTAAGGTATAGTAAAGCCATAATGGAAGATAAGGGGCGATGCATAGCTCAAAAGACTTGAGAAGTGAATGGAGGCACAGTGTAGAGAGAGCGGTAGTAAAGGAAACCATCTTCCAAACCATCTTCATCATATAGAACAAGTTTATTTTATGGGAGAAAAATAGACTCAGTGGATTCAAGTTGCCAAAATAAAAAAAGCATTTTTCCCTAAACATTAGGAAGAACTTTCTTAGGATAGGAGCAGTTTGAACTTACAGTAGGGGGATCACAGAACAGCATCCCTACCTTGACACTGGGTCCCTTACCATGCTAGTCCATGCACTGATAGTCTTGACTCTTGAGAACAGACTACATTGATACCCCGCCCTTTCGTGGTTCATATACTGCACTCCCACTATATCGTGGGACTGCAGTACCCCGAAAGGGCTTGAGGGAGGGGGGAAGGTTTGGGGGCTTTTTAAACCTTTCCCCAAGCCCCAGGCTCCAGCTGATTGGTGCTGGGGTGGGGGAACAAAAGGTTTTTCTCCCCCACCCCAATGCCAATCAGCTGGAGCCTGGGGCTTGCCTACAGAGGTATCACGTGCTGCTTCTCCCCACCCCCTTGGGGTGCTGGCAAGCGGCACACAATGTTTAAAAGGCTTTCAGCCACGAAGCCAAGCACTTGACAGTGCCACCAAAAGTCCTTTTAAAAGATCGCCCGCTGCTTGTCTGCATCGATATTTCGCTTCTGAAAAGTCAAAATCTTTGCAGGCAGGGAAGGAGTCTGCGGCTCGTCTGGCTAGCTTTCATTTTCTCCACATGGCCACATTGTAATGCTCCGG
>JAHTLZ010000111.1:14523190-14559488 GCA_023846285.1 Phrynocephalus versicolor | reverse complement strand
CTGAGAGAAACAAATGTTTTGTTGCGTGACAATTGTTACCTCACGGCGTCTTGTCTCAGAACAGAAACTGGGAACAAACCGTGACAAGGAAATACCCTATCCCAGAGCCAGGTACAGATTTGTCTCGCTTAGCACCCGTTCCGGGGGTGTAGTCGAGACAAATTTCAGCTGTTGCACGACGGACGTGAAGTAAGATTTTTTTTTGTACCGCTCCAAAGTGCAACACTTAGAGAGACAAAATGGACATGAAGTAACCGCCATAGAGGAGTACAACGGGTCCTTGTTGTGGCAATGGTGCTACAGCATTACATCCTGGCAGAACCTGTTGTAAGTTGTTCCAGTGAGGGAGATTCATGCCAGCCCACCCTGACAAAAGGAACATAGAATACTAGGAATATGAGAGAAAAAGAAAATTCAAAGCTAGGGAGGAAGGGAGGAAGGGAGCTCCATGTAAGGGTGTTAGCTGACAGGTTTATTTAATCCAGATCAAGGACTTTGAGTGTTTAATTCTTAAATTTTTAAATCCAAACGACAAAGCAATCAAATGTGACAGAGATGAATTAAGATTGCCACCTCTTTTTTTTCTTGAAAGACTCCTGATCTTAAACACATATCTGTCAGAAAAACAGAACATAGCCAACACACTGGCCATAGCTCTATGACTCAATTTGATTATTGTTAATTGATAATTTTTAAAATTTCCCTTGTCTTCTCTGCAGAACTTGATTAAAGCCCTCTGAAGTCTGGTTGGGGTAATTCCTTTAGATTTCAGGGGGATTGTGGGTACCAAATTCTGAAACGTGGCAAGAGCTGATGGGAACTGGAACCCAATAATGACCAGAGAGCTAACGACCGAAGCAGAACAATGTTCTTCTGGTCATGTGCAATGTGCCCATGGTTTACTAATTTGCCTTGTTTAGGATGGTTAAATGCTCTGTACTTTTGGCAGTAATGACAAAAGGAGAATTTCAGAGGAGACACCCTGGAGCCCAGCCACCTCCTCACCTGCCACCTCTTACAGGAAGAGGACTGAGCTCATAAGCTCATACATCAGTGACAGCATCCTGCTTAGCATCTTCGGTCATCCTAACCTTATAGGAACAACCCGGGTCATGAGCAATGCGGGGCTGCTAGTTCTGTTCACCTCTGCCATGTTCTTCTTCTTCAGCTTGGGAAGGAGATGGCAGGGGGACAAATGCCATTAGCAGAGCGGAGAGGGAAGGGGTCCCAGAGGCCGCGGGGGAGGCTGCACTGAGATCCAAGCGGTGCTGCGACTGCCTGCCATTATTCCACAGTGCCTAGTCTGTGTTACTAAGCTTACAGAACAAGCCTTATGGCTGGTTTGTTTAATTTAGCATGCTGCCTGCTATTGTTGACACACCTGAGCGAGCAAATGGGCCCCTCTTTCAGTCCTAATTACTCAGAGGAGGTACTTTGCAATGGAGAAGGCACACTCAGTTTTGCCAGGAAAAGGGGGGTGGAAGAAGAGGATGCATCCATATCTGAATATCAATCCAGTATCCATCCTGGGCAGGGATGATGGTTGTGTGCTGGTCGTGGCTAGTGGAGCAGAAGATGTAGCAGCAGTGGTAGGCAGACTAGGGAACATGAGGCGGAGAAAAGAGCAAAAGTGGATATTCTTGTACACCTGCATTCTTTATCTCTGGCTCTCTCTTACAAACACACCAAGATTGAGGGGAGAGGAGCACTCACACACGCAAGAAAGTAAGCATTCACACGTGGCTGCATATGCACAAAAGCAGACATTCGCTAACGCACCACTTCATCCCATCCAATCCATGTTCACAATGGAGCCTAGGGGTAAATACACCTCGCTGTCCATCAGAATGTGTTGCTAGCTGCTCCATTTTCCTATCTGGGCGGGGTGGGGTGGGGTCTGCAGAGTTTGCTCAGTTTCAGCTGCCAAGTTCAACAAGTTTTAGATTTTATTATTTTAGCCCTGCATCAATCTCCCATTATGCCACTTCACAACTTATCTTCAAAAGATTAAATATTTAAAACACTAGATAGACAGACTAGACATGATGCCTCTTAAAGGAGGGAAATGGCTGTGTTGTCGGTTGCTGGCTGAAGGCTGTCTCCTGTGTTCTCATCAGACACACCTGTGAAGGTGGCAGGACAGAAAGAAAGACCTCTCCTGATGACCCTCTTACCCAAGGCAGCTCATACTGGGAGATATGATATTTGAGGTAATTTGGAGCCAATCCATTTAAGGTTTTGTAGGTTAAAAACAGCACTTCGAATTGTACCTGGAAACTAACTGGCAAGTAGTGGAGCTGCTGTAACAAGAATGGTTATGTGATCCCCATAAGCAGCCCCCATCAGCAATCTAGCTGCTGTGTTTTGGACCTGCTGAAGTTTCTTGACACTCTCCTTTGGAAGCCCCACATAGAGCTCCTTATACTAATCCAGCTAGGAAGTGTCTACAAAAATCCGTAGCTGGTGCACTGGTTTTAAATATAATTTACCAAAACCACTGAAGTAGTTTCTGTGCTACCACACTACAGAAGTTTGATGAGGTGCCAGTTACATCTCTGGTCATGTATGAGCCAGAACTCTGTGCACACATAGATACCAAACAGGCTACTGGCTAATGTCATTCACTTACTGGGAGCATGAATGACATTCATGTGATTCGTTATTTGTAACACATTCATTCCACAACTGCAAGAGTGGACAATACCTCTTATTGGACCACTAAAATCAAACCAATTCCAAGTTTTCTTGGAGAAAATTCTAAGTTCTGTACTCTTTCTTCTTTGTGTTGTATAAAGGTGTGGATGGATCTTCAGAATGACCCTTTGTTCTTTGCAAAATCAAAATATAACCCCTGGAGAGTTCAAGTTTAAGTCAAGTTCTTTCAACTCTGAGATCTGGGGTAATATGCAGAAACCTTCCACATGGGGATACAGCCGTAACATCTTTTTAGGTATGGAACAGAGCTGAGAAAAGTTAAGTAACTTGGACTACAGTTGGTCAAATTGGCTGGGCGATTCTGGGAACAACATCTAAAGAAGAAACTTTTCCACGCTCATAACTTGGGTGGGTTTTCAGGTGTCTATTAGCAGAAAGTTCAGTTCTGATTTGCTTGTGGCTTTGCGTTTTCCCACCCATCAATTTCTCCCTGCCTAGATGCCCTAAGCACATCCAATCTTGCCTGATTTTGGAAGCTAAGCAGGGTTGGCCCTGGTTAGTACTTGGATGGGAGACCACCAGGGAATACCAGGCGCTGTAGGCACCTGGAGGAGGAACTGGCAAACCACTCCAGTATTCCTGCCAAGAAAACTCCATTGACCTGAAGTCATGAAGAGTCGGTCACAACTGTAATGACACAACATGATGGCATCTGGCCTGGATGCCTTCAAAACGGGATTGGACAGATTCCTGGAGGAAAAGTCCATCACAGGTTACAAACCATAAGGGAGATGAGTGATCTCCAGGCTTAAAACCGGGGTACTTCAAGGGCCAGATGCAGGGGAGTGCTATCAGGAGAGAGATATCTAGTCTCATGCGCTCCCAAACGCATCTGGTGGGGCTACTGTGAGATACATGAAGCTGGACTAGATGGGCCTTTGGCCTGATCCAGCATGGCTCTTCTTATGTTCTTATGTTCTTATAAACACACACACACACTATGCCTTTATGCGCCCTTTCCTTTCCAGGGAATATCAGGTGCTCCAGTATTTCTGCCAAGAAAACTCTACGAAGAGTCGGTCATGACTGTAACGACACAACACAACACACCCATCAATTTAACTTTGGGGAGCTGTTGCTATGTACGATGATAGCACCCTTCAGTCTTCCAGATGGGGATGAGTTCACCAGCTGGTTATAAGGCTACAACTAAGTCTGTGCTGTATTTGTTTTGGCAGGGGGCTGCTGAGAATGGATTTGTCATGGCTGTTTTGAGTCCTGAGTGAGACCAATGATAGGATTTGTCAGATATAGCCTCATCACCTGTGTTGTGTATCTTCCTACAAGGCTCGCTTGCAGTCTTTTGGAGGGAGGCTTCGAGAGCAATATTGATGGCTGTCTCCTTGAAATGACGGTGGAGGAAATGAAAGCAGGAAAGGGTAGGGGTGAATCTTTAGGACAATTCATCTCTTCACAGCTTTACGTAGGCACAATGCTTGCCTTCCAGTCATGGTCCAGTTCTAACAATGTCAGTGAAATCCAGACATGTCTGCACAGCAAATCCTGTCAGGAAAACACGCAGACAGCAGGCACATTTTGGCCCAGCCACAATCTTGACAACAAATTCTGTGAGGACAGTATGAAGCAAATGGTCACATTTAGCCACCACACCTATCTTCACAGCAAATTCTGAGAGGTTAATGTGAATGAAGTGAGCAAGTTTAGGGCAGGCCTATTTTAATTGCAAATCCTGTCAGGAAAACCTGAGGAAAACAAGCCAACCAAGATCCAAAGGATACACCCACAGAAGGGACGTGGCCACCCAGTTGGGCTCAGACACATAAAAGCACTGAACTGTGTCATACAACTCCACGTTGAAATGGTGTGTTGTGTGTTTGTGTGTCTGGGATGGAATTAAAGAAGAATAACCTAGAATGGAATGAGAACTTGAAAGAGGTGTGGGGAGGGGAAGGTCAGTAGGTCAGTAACTTGGCTTCTTTATGTCTCATTCAGAACAAAATCCCACAGAGCCTCAGGATTTACATGGTCCAGTGTTCAGCCCTGTGATTTGTAATCCGTAAACCCTGAAATATTCGCCAGTAAAGTTGCCATTTTTCTTGAAAGCATCCCACAAAAGAGCAACTAATCAGTCTATAAAGTGAGAGTTTAGATAACTATTGATCAGGCTGGGAAAGATTTCTCTGGTGTAATCAGAGTTTTAATGGGTCACTGGGCAGGAAAGGAATGATTAATTAGTGAATCAGTTTTCGTTCTAATTAAGAGATGATGGGGAGGTCAGTTGGTTGTATGCTGACGTATATAGTTGTAGACCTCACCAAGAATAAGAAATCAAAGCTCCATATGTGTGTATGTGTGGTGGTTTTGATGGGGTGTGGCAGTTGGTCTCCCTTAATAAAGAACAACATGTTGCTTTGAAATATATATACCACACTCCCTATTTATCCCTATTTATTATTATTTGATCCCATTATTACAAAGTTTATCAATGTCAACCTGCAATCCTGTTCCAGGATTTATACTATGGTCAAGTATGTATAAGATCAGGTATGGAGGCATGGGGGCTCAGTGGGCTAGAGTGGTGAGATGTCGGCTGCAAAGTTAGGAGCTCGGCGGTTCGAATCCCGGGTGCGACACAGCAGAGTGAGCACCTGCTGTTCACCCCAGCTCCTGCCAACCTAGCAGTTTGAAAGCATATAAATGCAAGTAGATAAGTAGGTACCGCTGTAAAAATTGGGAAGGTAAACAGTGTTCAGTGCGCAGAAATGTGTTCAGCCATGCTGGCCACATGGCCATGGACTTGCATAACACTGGCTCTTTGGCTTAGGAATGGAGACCGGTGCCGTCCCTAGAGTCGGACACTTAGAAATGGTTCACCCTTCTCTTCTTCTGGGGGTGTCCTTGGACTGTGCAGGTTGCCCAAGGCCACGCTGTGGAATTAAGCTCCCAACCTCTGGCTCTGGAGACAGATACCTAAACCACTAGGGATATTCCACAAAATGTACTACCATCACTTAAAATTTCTTCATAGTTTCTTTCTCAGAAAATTAAAAACTGTGGTGTGCACCAATTCACCAAGCAACCAAGCAATTTGTTCATTGGGCTCAGGCTATTTCAGAGACCTCCTCCTCTCATATCAATCTGTCACATTATGAAGAAGACCATTAGCAACTTTTTCTTCAGCACCTACCCATTCCACAAACGTCATGTCATATCACAAAAACCACAAAACCTGAACTCGGCTACTGAGAATACCATTTTAACTGGGATTTTTTTTAAAAAAAAGAAAAATTAGAATGAATCAAAACAGTGCCTTCTCAGGAAAATCACAGTTCTTGTAGCAGGGCTGTTGTTAACCTGATCAAGAACCTGGCTTTTATCTAAGGCTCCCCAATCATTATTTATTTATTTATCATCCTCTGTTTTTTTGTTTTTGGTTTTTTTTGTGGGGGTAGCAGTGAGGAACAAGCAATAAGACAGAGGTGTTCAAACTTCAGCCCTCCAGATGTTTTGGACCACAACTCCCAGAAATCCAAGCCTAGATTGCCAATGACAAAGGACTGTGGGAGTTGTGGTCCAAAACATCTGGAGGGCCAAAGTTGGGCACCACGGCAATAAGACAAATACCTGTACAAATATTCTCAACTGTTCTAACACTGTTCATAAACCTCATAAATGGAGACTTTGCACAATCTCTAGTCAGGTGGATCACAAATTGAGAACCTCTGTTCATGAGGAAGGATGCAAGTAGGCGGGGGTGAGTTACATTTTAACATTTTGAATCATATATATCCTTATGGCTAGGTATACCCTTGTGGTGCAGTGGTTAAACTACTGTACTGAAGCCAAAACTGTGCTCATGATGACCCAGGGTTCAATCCCAGGTTGACATGGCCTACTATCTTTCTGAGGTCAGCAAAATGAACACCCAGCTCCCTGGGGGCGGGCGGGCAAGGAGTAGCCTGCATAATTAAATTGTAAACAACCCAGAGAACGCTTTAATCACTAGGAGGCATTATATAAGCAGCACACTTTGCATTTGACTTTACAGTGGACCCTTGTATAACAAGCAGTTTGTATAACATAAAATCTGTACAACATAAAAAATTCTGGCAATAGGGGAAATTTGCTTAACAGAATCGCCTATGGGGCAAATCCGTACAACATAAAAATGGTCGTGATTAGGGATTACTCTGTTTTCAATGCATTCCTATGGGAAATTTGTATAAAGGAAAATTTGCTTAACATAATTTCATTTGGAACAAATTAATTCCTTTATACAAGGTACCACTGTATTTGCATTTCTCTAGCCAAGCTATTGAATCTATTGGGATCCACACTTTCTCAAATATTGCAATGCAATTCTCCAGTAAAAACATTCTGAAGATTCGTGTATTAGAGGTTAGAATGCTCATATAAATTACTAATTTCAGTGAAAATAATGGAAAATATATAAAATAGGAAAATTCATTGCAAAAAAATGCTTATTTTTGGACAATAAAAACTTGTTGCTCATACACATGTATAATTGTGTTGCTTTGTACCTGAAATAGTATGAGAATTCTTATTGTAAAATGGAAAATGAAAGGCATACTCCAAAATACCAATGTTTGGTTGTATTCACTGACAGGATCTATACATACATTTTCTCTCCATGGTAAGGACTGATCTGCCAGCTTCTAATGGAACTTATTTGGCAGACTTTGTTCACGAATGCACTTACAGCATCAGGCCTGCATATTATGTTAATATGTAGTACTTTCATAAGACTGATTATGAGGCCAGATTCTATATTTGTAATATTGCAAGATCCTACATAATATCTACTTATTTTCCAGTTCCTGAGGGGGAAAATATTTACTCCTCTGCTGAATACAGTTTCTGTTGATTAGAAAACTGAATGGATCCAATAAAACTCATTTATTTTGTTTTATGAAAACTTGTGGCATGATATACTGTATACTACTAAGTCTTTAATGTGCCACAAAACTATTTCTCATTTTCTGCTGCAAAAAAGTAGCCCTTCAATCTCAAGGGGAGGGGAGGGAGTCAAATTCCTTTTGAATAACAGCAAGTTGTCCATTTCTAAGAATTCCAAAGTCACTGCTGGCTGCACCCAAAAGGGGACCCCCGGGTTTCATGTAATCAAGTTCAGTATCTTGTTAACAATGAGCATTTACTGAAGGAGGGACTTTTGGCTAAGGTTCATTTATTTACTTAAACATTCACACCCTTCTTTTGCAATCACTTAACCAGTGACTTACAATAACATATCAAGATGTCATAAAATGATAACATTGAAGAATACAGCAGATTGTTTGTTTGTTTATTAGATTTCTAGACCGTGCCATCTAGCAACAATGGCCACTAATTAGCATGGTAGGAAGCTGTGGTAACAAGTGTGAGGATTTTTGTGTGCTTTCTTGATTCTCAGTGGTAGAGCTACATTGGGGGGGGGTGCACTTCGCAACCACAGTGAAACCTTAGTAACCACTGCTATCATCTTCAGTGTATTGTTCCATGACATCACCAAAATTTTCTTAAAAAATAAATGTGGACTAATGTAGTTTCTGGAGCCCCTCCAGGATTAGGTTTTAAAGTAAATCTGCCCCCTTTACCCTAACACATTGGGAAAGAGAAATGTTGTGTTGTACTTCTACAAGCCTCTCTACAGAGTACAAATAAATTGAAATTTGGGATGGAAAATACCTCTTTTTAGGGGCCCACACAGCATTTCTTGAAAACTGGAAGTAGCCATCTATTCTAAGCTCTTTAATACATTTGTGTTGTGTTGTTACAGTCGTGACCGACTCTTCGTGACCCCATGTCCATGGAGTTTTCTTGGCAGGAATACGAGAGTGATTTGCCAGTTCCTACTCCAGGCGCCTACAGCACCTGGTATTCCCTGGTGGTCCCCCATCCAAGTACTAACCAGGGCCGACACTGCTTAGCTTCCGAAATCAAGCAAGATCAGATGTGTTTAGGGCATGTAGGCAGCCCTATACATTTACTATATGACTTTTGTGATATATGATAGCAGATGACATCCGCTACCTTATAAATGTGGCCTGTCCCTGGTGTTGTTGATCTTAAGCTTGCATACATTTCAGAGGGCACTGTGATTTCTTAACTCTGAAACGATATGCCTTCACTTT
Organism: Phrynocephalus versicolor; assembly: GCA_023846285.1. Classification (NCBI taxonomy): domain Eukaryota; kingdom Metazoa; phylum Chordata; class Lepidosauria; order Squamata; family Agamidae; genus Phrynocephalus; species Phrynocephalus versicolor. Next base: position 14,550,660 of record JAHTLZ010000111.1, on the reverse strand, counting down.
TATGCACAACTGCTGATGGATGGATCAGAGCTTACAACCCTTTCCCCCACGAATGATAACAAAAATCATTCCTTGTTCAATTTTATTATAAGCTTGATTTTAAAATGCATTCTTTCCTATCTCTCTTAATTTCCTGCCCACCCCGCCCCCACTTATTCAAGAGTTTATCCAGTTCTCCTTTATGTTTCCTCGTGGTTCGCTTAGTATGTGCAGCATGGTCTCCTTTCAATGGCAATCAAGGTGGGCTGACACAGAATTGGATTGATCTGCAAACGATGAGTAAGTGAGTGAGTGAATGAGTGAACAAGTGAGTGATGGGGAGAGGGAGAGGGAGGGGAGGGGAGGGGAGGAGTCTGCCCCCTCCTTAATTCGCCCAACTTGCAAGGATATAAACCAGCAGTTGCAGGAGCTGCTAGCAGAGGCATCAGGAGGAGGAAGGAGTCTGAAGATCACCGAGAACTGGTCAAGTCCCGTCATCCCTTTGCGTCCAGTTTTGTGCTTTTCTACCTCATTTGCACCGTAAGTAGCTTGTGTCGAAGGATCAGAAGCAGAGGATGCTACCTTTTGCTCTGATGCTTTTCTTTCGGGAGGGAAGCAGTTGCACAGATTGAGGGATTTCCAGGGGCAGAAGGAAGCAAACGCTTGCTTTCTAAAACACGGCTTGTATAGGTCGTTTCTTAGGAGGGCCAAGACAACAGAAACACAACGAAGATAATGTTGTGGTCATATGATAGCAGCGTCTAATGGGATGGAAAGGGAAGAGATCTGATTTCATTTGCAAACAACCCCAGAGTTTAGCTTTTAGTTGCAGGGTAACTCCCAGAGTGCCCCAGCCAAATGGACTAGCTGTATTCCAAAAAAGACTAGCATTTCAAAGTTGATGGGTGTACAGGTGAAGAGAGGAGTGTGGAACAATTCTTGCTTCTTTCAGCCTCTTCTCAGTAAGTGCTTTTCACTGGGGGGGGCACCTCTGGCCCTTGGGGAGAAGAACTGCAAGGGGGTAAACCCAGATGTGGGAGGGCAAAAGGCTTCCATGAGCTACTGCACTTCTGTTTTGCTTTTAAATTCTGATTCCCATATCTTTCTGCTACAACAACTGGTGTAGGTCTCTGACGAAATGCATGGAACTGCTGCCATCACGTCCTGCTGAACTATAAAAGACAAGCATGTTAAACATTTCCTTTCTTGATCACACACATCTCAGGCTATATCCTGGTGTTGTCTGGCATGTGTAAGTTCATGGTGTGTGGTATTTGGTGGTACTTTTAGAATAAGGTTGGGCAACCACAGTTTACCAGATGTTGCTGGCTCTAGGTCCTGTCTGTTCCAGTTATCATGGGGCCACGTTCAGCAATAATGGAAGCCACATTGTTCCCGCAAAGTTTCAAAGGCCATAGGTTTCTCAACTCTGATTTCATCCAGAGGTGGGAAATAGATAGTTCTCCAGGTGTTGGTGGAATCCAGGGTGCCATAAATCCTAGCCAGCTTAGCCAATGATGAGATATGGTGGGAGTTACATTCTTTTTCCATCCGATGGGCCATGCATGTCCAACCCCTTAGGCAGCTTGACCCCAAAATATGTGTTATTCTCTTGTGTCTTTGTACTCCTAGACCAGTGGTTCTCAACCTGTGGGTCCCCAGATGTTCCTGGACTGCAACTCCCAGAAGTCTTCATCACTAGCTGAGCTGGGAGTTGCAGTCATCTGGGGACCCACAGGTTGAGAACCACTGTCCTAGACCTTTAGCAAGCTAGAAATATCCTTGCCAGCATCCACAAAGTTTGTGACGTTGAGGCAGCTAAGAAAGAATTGGTCTCCTTTAATGCTGATGTAGGCAACACTTGGCTAGTTTGGGCTAATCCGCCTAGTTCAGTGGTGGCGAACCTTCAGCATTCCAGGTGTTTTGGACCACAATTCCCAGTATTCCGAGCCTAGAATGACAATGGCAAAGGACTGTGGGAGTTGCAGTCCAAAACATCTAGAGTGCCAAAGGTTAGTCACTATTGGCTTACCATACCTGCTTACTTTCTTCTGTCCCTTTTCTTCCTAGATGGTTGTTTCAGTTAAACCTTGGCCCCTCGTGATTGCTGTGACTCTATGCATCTTGTTCTGCCTGGGCACCTTGGTCGATGCCTACCCTCCCAAGCCAGAGAGTCCTGGAGACGATGCCTCCCCTGAAGAGATGGCCAAATACTTTTCAGCTCTTCGGCATTACATTAACTTGGTGACAAGACAGAGGTATGTGCACTGAGGGGGTGGGGATATGAGAAATGGGGTGTCGGGTGCCATTTTCCCATGGGCCACATCCACACGTGTGCATTTCAGTTCCAACTCAGAGCCGGTCCTTCCATGAGGCAGTTGCCATAAATGGTAGGTGATGGATGGTGCAGAAGATCAGGAGCAACATCTACCACCATGCCAGTCCTTCCCTTCTATTGAAGGGTAGATCAGTAGATTTCAAATAATCTGTCCCTATACTAGCCGTTTGCCCTCAGGTGAGGTGAAGGATGCTGCTCCCATCATCCACACGGTTCACCATCAGTCTGGTGTGCTTCCATAATACAATGGAGAAGGGGAAGAGACAACATATTGGCGTTTGGCTTCAGGCAGGAGAATGTCTTACTTATGCATGCACCCTTGTTTTTGATGCCCTGTATAAACTAAAATCAGACTTGCTCCTAGGATGCATACACCCCCTACCTCTCCAGTGTTGGCATAGAATGGAAAATCTTTGTGTTTGCTGCATAGGGATCCAAAAGAAGTGGGTGGTGGGTGGGACTTGGCTGTCTCTCATACCAAACATCCAGCTCAATGATATGTGCTTAACACTCTCCAAGTGAAGGAAACAGTGGCATCAAATGGGTGGGTGGGGGAAGGTTAAGACAGAGTTCATTCCTCATGAACGTGTCCTTGTTCTTTGACATGAGACTGGAAGAAACCCATTATGAGACTTTTAGTTATATCACCTCTATTTACCAGCCTGGACTATGGATGCACCAATCATCAGCCTTTTATCTGTTCTCAGAGCACTAGTTGGTTTCATGATCCTCTTAGGTGTGTCTATGGTCTGTGCACAATTGTGCATGCAGGGTGTACCTCATGGCGCCTATAGACTGTTGAATCCCACAGCATTTTAAGAAGAGAATGAGGAACCCAGCTGTAAAACGCCCAATTAACCACCTTCTCCATTAGTGTGGGTTGCCTGGAACAGCCCATTAGCTCTCGTCTCCTAGAAACCTAATTGGAAACCGGATCCAGGAGGCTATTAGCAAAACCTCATCTCTTTAGGTTGGCTCTGTGTGTCACCCTGTCGCTCTTGAACACCCCTACTTATATTTTGCCCAAGCAGTAAGAATGATTGGGGAATTGCAGGCATGGGTTTGCCGCATCATGGAGGACCGGCACCACATCCCTTTGAAATGGGTGGAACCACTCAAGTCAAACAATCCAGATAATGTTACAGATGAAGTCCTGTTCTGTGTACTCACCAACCTATTTTTGAGGCAGCCCCTCTTCTGTCTAAGGGGTGACATAGGATTGTATCAACACATTGATTAAACTCTTTCCTCTCTTGCCACAAGGTATGGCAAGCGATCCAGCCCAGAAGCTTTGATGTCCGAGCTTATTTTTGGAGACAGTAGCAGCAGCAGCAGCAGCAGCAACAGTGACCACAACACCAGATCACGGTGAGTCAGAGCACCAGAACAATGTTCATGGTCCACATGATGACCAAGCCACATGGTTATGACATGGACATTGCTCTTGCCAACACCTATCCTTGTTTGGTAAGAGTTGAACATTACATACTCAGAGATGAATTTTCTTTTCTACATCACCTGTTGGGGTTGGAATGAGTACTTTATATGCAAACAACACTGAGTACTTTATATGCAAAAACAAAAGTGTTTCTAATGCTAGAAACACTGACTGAAAACCACCCTGACCCAGAAGAGATGTATGTTCGTCACAGAATGGCAAGGTTACACATTCCTTGGGGAAGCAGGATTCTGGAGAATAGCTAGGAACACTGTCCACTGTCCACTCTCATCCCATCTCCATGCTAAACTGCAGGCATATATATATAAAAGTCTCTAGGAATCACACCTTTCTAGGGATACAGGAAAAAATAAGTGTTGGTATATATTTATATTCTGTTTTATGGCTAAAAAGCCTCTGGGGGCACCTGATATATCGACAACGACAAGAGAATCCTTAATTTCTGGCTTATGTTATGTACAGCAAGACTTCATGCAACTGATAGTGACTCGAATTGATTTTTTCAAGATATGCGAGACATATAAGAAGTGGATTTACTATTGCCATTCCCCAGTAAATGTTCAGATATTCAAAAACAGCTGTCTAGATTCTGAGCCCGTCACTCTCTCCACTACGTTACATGGGATCTCAGGCTTACAGGATAAAAAAAGAGAAAAGAGGTGGGGGGAAGAAGAAAATTGGGTGGGGAACTGACCACAAGTTCTAAGTGCTATGGTATTCCTTGGCTTAATGAAATGGCTTTTGGAAGATAATGCAGGAGGGGCAACATGCATTGGTTTCCATTTGGATGTGAACTCACCTGTCTCATGCTTGCCAAGCCAACCTGTGATAGAAAACAAGGGCATCCAAGATGGATCAGATCTAATCCATGCTAATCCTTGCTAAGGATTAGCAAGCAGGCATGCCATGAAAATCTAAGGATCTATAGCAATCCTGACCCCATAGCAGCCCCCAAACCTGTTTATTCCTTCCTCAATTCCAATGGAGGGGAACACAAGGAAGGAAGGAAGGAAGGAAGGAAGGAAGCTAAAGAGTGAAGAAAATCACTTCTCACTAATTTTGCCTCATTTGGCACTGATTACATTAGAAACTCTGAGATCAGCACTCTCTTCAGCTTACAGTAGGATTATTCTGTCAGAATTTACATAAAATGTAATATAGTTTTAAAGGCCACCAGTGCAATAAGGCAGTGAGCTAGGCGTGTTGGTACTAGATGATATTTCCTTTGGATTTTGAGAGAAAGTTACCTTTTAGAGTACAATGCTCAAGATCATTAGTGACCATGCTCGTTGTGGGATTCTGGGTAATGTAATATTATTTATCTATTTATCTATATGTCACCTGTCTTTCCAAAGGAACTCTGGGCGGTTTACAACAACAAAATAAAAATCAACAATAGATCAGTATATATAAAAGCATTCAACCAACACAATAAATAAAAACAGCTTAAAATAACACACACCAGCAGGCAGTCTTGTTCCATTGGTCCGAAAGCAAAGGGAAAAAATTAAATTAAATTAAATTAAATTAGTGGTGACCAAATGCTTCTTTAATGAAGTAAAAATATTTTTAAAATATTAAAATATTTATAGTAAAAATATAACTCTCCCGAGTTCTTGATTTAGAGCCGACAGTTGCTTTGCTACTTTCTCCAACTCCATAATAACATTACTGTATCTCTTTTGTCCCCCCCCCCAGGTACGACGATTCCTACATGTGGTGACGACCTTCCTTTGCCACAGCCAAAGGGTCCTCGTCTGTCTCTTTTTAAACATCCCAATCTTGTTGTGTTGTTTTGCACTTTTTAAAACAATGAGCTGTGAAGTTTTTTCTTTAAAGGGGAATCGTGTCCTCTCTCCACCTTGATTTTTTCTGAGATACTGTTGCTTCGGAGAGATTCTCTTCCTGGATTTTCTCTTCTTCAGATTTACAACAGAGCAACTAAGCCATGTCTGCTTCCCACAAGCCAGCTGGGAGGGAGGCTTTGTAAAATATCTTTGTGCCTGGGGCAAGGTGGAGCGGTGCGTACCTTTGGTGGTGGCCTAGGTTGTGTTTGTCGTGACGTCCTTGTTGACTACTGCTGTGTAGTCAACCTGTTGTGTAGTCAAGACCCTGCTGTGCCCACTTTCTGGTTCGATCTTTATTTTATACACCATGTATGCACGTGTGAATAAGAGTGAATGTGTATGTGAATGTATGTATTTTTTGATGAATTCTCTCTACATCCACAATAAAAAGCAAGTTTAATGGAGAAGACAGTGGTGATCCCCCCTTTTGTTCCCTAAAGGGATGAGCAAGAAATTTATTTCAGCTGCGTTTTGGCAGGATTTTACCAAAATTCTCAGATCTCTTTATATTTTGAATGGAAACATCTAGAAATTAAAAAAACCAAATCAAATAGGAAGGAAACCAAAGCCGATGGAGCTGTCCATCTATCCAGTTCAAGATGTTCAGTGTTTATCTTCTAAAAGTCTGGTTTAGAATTCCTATGTTAGTACAAAATTAAGTTCACTATGTAGTTGTTGTTTTCCAAGGTTATCATTAATTTAGTGCACAGATAACTTTAACCTAGTACACAGACACATCCATGGTCTTCTCTATACCTGGAACAGTTATATCTACTCGGTTTCACCAGTGTACATGAGGGAGATTTTCATTCCAAGTATTTATCGCACTTCCCCCATATTTTGGAGTGACTGGACTTTTAAAAACATCTTTAAGTGGGTGAAAGTCAAGACTGAGAGCAGAAGCTCAATCGGTTTCCCCAACCTTGATGTTAACTGGCACATTTTTAGGTTTGGATGGATAGAATACACAAACAGCTACTCAAACTTAAGTACCGGATTGGAAGACGGCACCTCTGGACCTTTCCACTATTATGCCCCAATTGCTGGACGGCTTATATATCAGACATTAAAAGCACCACCTGGACATCCTTCTCCAAATCTGAGTGGAAAACCTTGCCGGAAACAAGGTTTCTATAATCCCTTCACAAGAGCTATTGCCAGGTCTGGGGCGAGTGGGATGGTGGGTGGCGGTGCCATTTTTTAACATACCATCATGCCAAAAGTTTCCTTCTAGGAGAGAAAAATGCTAGTTCAATTGCCTTCCTTGTGTGCCCAGCTTCTATCTATAGGGGAGGGTCTAAAAGCATTCCCCACTTACTTGAGAAGCAGTACAATCCATTCATTCACATCATTCTGCTATATGGGTAAGCCCAAGCCACTTTATGTGTTGCATTAGCTTTTCTTTTTTTTTTTCATTTACATCCCTCCTGCCTTCCATTTGGCTCAAGCAGGCATATATGCACTATTTTGTTTTGTTTTTTTATTTTTGAGTATTTTTACTCCACATTTCTTCTTGGAAAAGGACCCAAGGTGGCTGACAGTAAGGAGGGACAATATACAGCCCAGTACAATTAAGACATATTCAAGTTTGAGAACAGGGAATTAAGGGGTATTTTACAGCATTAGAAGGCAACATTAAAATTAACAGTTTGATAACCGAGTGTCAAAGCAATCACACAAGGAGAGATATAAACACAAAGTTATAAGTGGTTATAAACACAAAGTCTGTGTAGCCATATGTGGTAGATTCATATAAAGACACAGTAGGCAGTCCATCATTTAGGGAAAGCTTGCCTGAAGAGAAAGGTCTTTGCCTGTTTCCGGAAAAACAGCAGAGATGGGGCAGTCCTGGCCTCTAGTGGGGCGGAGTTTCAGAGTCTGTGTGCAGCAGCTGAGAAGGCCCTTTCATGTGTTCCCACAAGATGTACCTATGAAGGTGGCAGGATGGAGAGAAGGACCTTTCCTGATGAACTTAACACCTGAGTCGGTTCATACTGTGAGATTTGATTTTTGAGGTAGCTAGGACCCAGGTCATATAGTGCTTTGTAGGTTAAGGTCAGCACTTTGAATTGTGCCCAATAGCTGACTGGTAGCCAGTGGAGCTGCTTTAATAGGTGTGTAATGTGATCTCTGTACCCCACTCCAGTCAGCAATCTGGCTGCTGCATTTTGAACCTGTTGAAGTTTCCTGACACTTTTCATCGGAAGTCCCACATAGAGTGCATTACAGTAGTCCAGTCGGATGTCACTAAAAAGGCATGTATCACCGTGGCCAGAGCAGGTTTCTCCAGGAACGGGCATAACTGGAGTACAGTACTAGCTTTAATTGTGCAAATGCACTCCTGGCCACAGCGGTGACCTGGGCATCTAAGCTCAATGATGAGTCCAGGAGCACCTCCAAGCTGTGTACCTCTTTTTTCAATTGGAGAGTGATCCCATCCAGTGCAGGCTGCATCCCTATCTCTTGTCCCCCCTTTCGACTAATCAGCAGCACCTATTTCTTGTCTGGTTTTAATTTCATTTTGTTCATTACTGCAGCTAATAACCCATGTAAAGTCAAAACAGCAGCTCCTTTAGAATCCGGAGGTGATGAGAGGTAGGGTTGGGTGTCATCGGCATACTGGTGGCACCTTAGTCTTTGCTGGTTTACCAACAATACACATTTTGTTCATGCTCCTGTACCATTATGCTGGTCTACAGTATCACTGAGAAACTGTTCCTTGGCTGATAAAATGATAACACCTTTTTCATGCCAGCAAGTAAAAAAAGAGACTGATGGTAGCAGAACCAGCTTTGAATATAACAAAACTGTCAGGCATTCAGCCAAAGCAATAAAAAGGAAAGTTGGGGTTATTTCAGAATGCCAGGAAATCACACCTTTTCCTGAAAAACCCAATATATTCAATTTTCTTTTAGTTTGGGGGCCTTCCTTGAAGACTTTGGCAATCAGTTATTTGTTACATAGATCCTGCTTGACTTCTAATTTCTGTGGAAGAAGGCTCTAAATGCTAAGAGAAGACCAGGACAAGACAATTACTCCTTGAGGTGTAGAAAATGGCACCTCCCCAGTTGGTTCATAGAAAGTAGCAGTCAGAGAAGTGGGAGAATTTCATTTGGTCCACCGGTCCACCATTTAAAAAGAAGCACCCTCATAAACACTTTCCAGACTAATGTGTTGGAAAGGAAAGGGAATTGTATAAGCCTGTCACAGCAAGAACATCAAATAACCTTGTGGCACCTTGAAGATTATATCAGCTATGGTTTGGCACACACTTTAAAGGACTATAGCCCTGTACTTAATAACATAGGCTACAGCAGTGGTTCTCAACCTTCCTAATGCCGCAACCCTTTAGTACGGTTCTTCATGTTGTGGTGAGCCCTTGTGCTGCTTGCAAGAGGCCACAAGCCCCCTTTGGCAGGCCACTGCCCCAGGTGTCATAGAGAACTTCCCTCTACAGGCACCCTCAGCCAATCGCAGCCTCCGGTGCCATTGAGTGACATCCCCTCCAACCTACCAAGCTATAACTCACTCCCCCCCCCCTGTTTCTCCCCCCCTCCTCCAGCCCCAAATCTTTTTGTTCGTGGGCTCATGGCAACCCCTGTGAAATGGTCATTCAACCCCCAAAGGGGTCCCGGTCCCCAGGTTGGGAACCACTGGGCTACAGACCTCCAAAGTTATGTCTAACAGGACGTGTTAGTTCCTAAGGTGCTGAGGGAGTCTTCATAGCCCTCTTTGGGACAGCAGATTTTTCCATCTATAAGACACCCCCATGTCCAACCCAAAATTACAGTTTTGCAACCGCAGGTCACTCTCACAAGGCCAACTTGGGAATTTCAGCAGCAGCAGTACAAGAAACAGCAGCGGCAGGCCTGGCTTCCCTTCACAGAGTCATGGTGGTACCAGGTAGGGAGGTGATGGGACAGTGGGAAGAAGATAAGTAGCTGGCAGAGGAGGAGGAGGCATGAGGAGGTACATCTCCCCACTTCAGGTACAACCTAGAAAAATGTACCACTAACTGGTTCATTTTTCCAGGGGTTCCTGGTGGTTTGTGGTTCATTGTTCATGGTTAGCCAAACCAATTCATATCCATCTCTACTCTCCACTATCTGCCCATCCCCAGCACGCTGTCATCCCTAACTTCAGTCACTTAAAAATAATAAATAATAAATGGAACAGTCATAGTTCTCCATTAAACTGACTTTTTCTTGGGGATGCAGAAATGATTCATTAAACTTACTTGCACCTATATCCTCATATTCTATAATAATTTGTGTACAAAATAATGAGCAATCCCACCTTCAAAAAGGCTTTGAAAACCTTGCTTTTTAGGGAGACATGTGGTGACCTAATTTAATTTAATTTAATTTAATTTAATTTTTTATTTTTTTTCTTCAATCTCCCCCACCCCCTGATGTACTTTGCCTAGGGCTTTCCCCCACTTTTTAATCTGTATTTTGATGCTTTATATCTGTATATTGATGTTTTTAAACTTGTAAACAACCCAGAGTTCCAGTTTGGAAGATGGGTGGTATAAAAATGAAACAAATAAATAAAATAATTTATTTTGTGTCATCATTAGCATGATCATTCTACATAATATGCAATGCAGTGCCATCTTCTGGCTCTATGTTGTTACTGTAAGACAGTGGATCAGACCTATAGTGCCAAAACTTTTGTTAGCTGTGACCATAACAGTAAAACAAAAAACCAAGCTGCAAATGGAGAAATTTTGAGAGTGGAGTACAAGAGGTGCAATTCAGATATGATTAGTTCAGATAAGTGGCAGGAAATGTCCAGGAGTGTGGAACACACAATTTCCTATGTCCCCAAGGTTTGCACCCATTTCGCATGTTAGCTCAGCTATCCTTTCAAGAAATCAAGAGCAAGGGATGTTTGTGAGTTGCACTGTTTGCCTTCCACAGGCATAACTACACACAATAAGATTTTGATTAATGGGACTTGTTAGATATGAGTTAACACAAGCTCTTTTGATTTCAGTTGATCTTCTTTAAACATGACTGAATCAGCATTCAATCCCTTGACTAAATCATATAGATCTTTTCATGAATTAATAGAATGAAATGAACCTTTCCTTCTGGGACAATTTTGAGGATCTTAGGCATTAATTAATTAATTAATTAATTAATTTTTGTACTTGTTAACCGCCTGAATTTCCCTTGGGAACTCTGTCAGTGTACAACGAATTGCTAAAATAAGCAATTCGCCCCCCCCAACAACCTCAACAATAAATCAAATAAAAGGGATAAAACAGAACAACAAACAACATATAACAAAAAGATCCTGCAAGAAGGGCTGCAACAAACAAAACGAACCAATTGAGGAACAAACATACCATCTGATCAGAACTTCATTAAATAGTAGATAAGTGGCTTTTTTAACGACATCATCATAAACCATGTTGTAGACCTGATGCAGATATGTATGTAGCCATTTTCTACTTTAAAACAAGGCCACACTGGGAATGTGCTAGGGAGAAAGTTGAATAGTAGTTGGGAAAAGGGATAGAATAGGTCAGAACCCAATAGTCTTTTTCTCTCTTCTTCTTTCTAAGTGTGTTTGATAAATTTACTGTGTTGAATGCTTTTTAAAAAAACGAATGATGTGATTCAGGTCCCCTCAGATCATGTATATAGAACTAATCAGTATTCAGAAATTCATACATGGATTGTTAGACATTTTGTGGAAAAATGCATACCAATGGACATTGTGTCTCTTCTTAATGTATTGATTTGCAAGATAATGTTCAAAAATCTGTATAGGTATTGATTGAAAACCCTCATCATTTACATAAAAGAGCATGGTGCTGACTGTGATGTATTTAAAATATTTATAAGCTGCCTTTTTCTAAAAGAACATTACAATATTAAAAGAAACGAAAGCTAAGATAAGAAATCATGACCATATTTAAAAAGAATTAAACAGATATCACATTAAAATATATAAATGAGAGCAGTATTAAATGCATAAGTAAAACAATAGAATACAATTATCCTTAAAAAAACCCACACCTCCTTTTTTTAAAAGAAAGCCTGCTTGAAGAGAAAGGTTTCCACCTGCCTGAGGAAGGACAGCAAAGATGGGGCCAACCTGGCCCACTGTGGTTGGGAGGTCCATAGCCTGGAAGTCATCACCAGAAAAGCTCTGTCCTATGTCTGCATCAAGTGAACCTGTGAGGAGAATGGGACTGAGAAATGGCTCTTGCAAATATCTTAGAGCCCAAAGAGATATGTTTCTGTAGCAATACGAACTACACAACACATAGATTGGACGCAAGCATTTTTGAATCCCAGGCGTGTTCTGCGTCTCTCTCTGTGTGTGTCTCTCGCCTGGGCTCAAGGCTTTTATTAGTTACAGTAAACAAGCATCACAAAGGGTGGAGACAGGCCTACTTGCTAGGGGTCACATAAGCTGGTGAGTTCCATTGGTAGGGGGAGAGTTTATCTGAGGGTTGTAGGGAGCTGTTTCTCCTGCAGCCCCCTCTCACAGGCTTCCTGGCTGATCTGAGGGGGAGATACAGCCCGAGTTGGCTACCTGAGTATATGGGCTTAGCTATGGAATCCATTACCCTCCATCCGGGGCCTTCCTGCTCAGAGAGAGAGTTTGATGGTTCCCAAAGGCCTTACCCATGTAGGTAGCTGGGGTCATGTCCTGCTCACGAGGGGATTTCTCTACATGTTCCCCAAAATAGCATGGACATATTTATTATAAACATAAAACTTCAAAACTACATTGGACCCACGTATAACAAACAATTTGTATAACATAAAATCTGTACAACATAAAAATTTCCGGAGATAAGGGAAATTTGCTTAACAGAATCGTCTAGGGGGTGAATCCAAACAACATAAAAGGAAAGTGATTAGGGATTACTCTGTTTTCAATGCATTCCTATGGGAAATTTGTATAAAGGAATATTTGCTTAACAGAATTTCATTCAGACAGAACGAATTAATTTCTTTATACAAGGTACCACTGTATACATTTAATATCATGTCTAGTTGGGCCTTTAAAGCTTTGGCCTTGTACAAATTTACCTGCATATCTACCTCATTAAATTCAAAATAGACAAGAGTAGCATCATACCGGAATACTGCCACCACAAAAGCATTTTGGTTCAGAGTGAATCCTGAAGCAAAACAAATTTTCTAGTCTTTTTTCTTTCTTTCCGTGGCTCTTAGTTGGCTTTCCCATGAGGGAGTCAGGGGCAACAGGAAGGAGAATCACAGAAAGCGGGCTGTCCTTAACATTTTTTTTAAAGGTAAGTAATCCAACATCATCATGAAAAATTAACTTCCCTCCTTTAGGTCTGAACAATAGTTCTTTATATTCTGCTCTTATAACCGTATGCGGTAGTAAGGTGAATGAAAATTTAAACCAGACGTTAGCAAGAAAGCTGTCCTTGGAGAGGCAAATTGAGGGGAAATGAGCTAAGAAGAGCTAAGGAACCAGAGATGGTGTTTTGTCTCCAGAAGGAAAGACTTGGGTGAGGGGAGGCTTGGATGAGGGATTGAGCCAAGATAAACTGGCTGCTCTCTTTGGATTGTTATAATTTAGAGAAACACAATACCATCTCTCTCCTCTTCATAACAAAGCAGCGGATTTACTAGCATTGCATGGGTTAGAAGTCCCTCTGCCCTCTCGCCAATACCTGACAGCTTTCTCTTCACTTCTCTCCCTTTGTTCTTTTTCAGATGGTTACTTCATGTCCCTCTCATTGCGGTTCGCTCTCCCGCTTGGGACCGGTATGAAAAAAAGTTACTCCATGTCCATTGCGTGACAGCGGGAGTTTGTCCCGGCCATGCCCCCTGAACTGGGAACAGAGCATGATGAGCCATACCTCTCCCTGGCCTCATGAATTCTCTTGTCTCGGTTCTTGTTTCGAGACAAGTGCCCGTGAAGTAACGCTTGTCACGCAACGTTCACATTCTCCATCTAGTGGCAGGAGTGCGAAGTTGTTTTCTCCAGTACAATCCCAATGGCGTAAACAATGCATCACAGAGAGGGTAGAAGGCATGAAACCGGGAGTTTTGCCGCTTAACACACAAAAGGCAAAGTTACGGAGCATTGAAATATCAAAAAACGAAAGGTCATACCAAAAAAGGGGGGAAATGAAGGCAGGGAAGTACAGAAATTATCACGAAACAAGGACGTGAAGTAACAGTTGTAACGATACCATCAATCACGCCCGTGGGTAAACAGAAACAAGGACAGAACCGGGACAAGACCACGTAACTGTGAACAACGTTATCACGAAACGAACGTAATCTATGACAAACAAAAGAATCTTAGGCTTGGAAGGTCATGATCTAGACAAAGGATGGCACCATTACCTATGGTATAGAGGAAATATTCCATCCCTGTTTAAAAGACATTGGATACGGAATGCCCTAATTAAAAATTGGTTGTCTATTAAAGACTTATTTTATCCCAAGGCTCCTAAATGGTTATCTCCAATGGAAGCAATTAGAGGACCAGGCTCAAAGTTAGTTAGTAATACTTTCACATATAAACAACTTCTGTATGAGGACCAGTCTCTAAAACCTCCAAATCAGTTATCTCTTGAAGGGGTAAACATAGACTGGTGGTCTTATCAACAAATATACTCGCATTATAAGTTTGTGCAGAAGGAAAGTGGATTCATGGTAAATGACAATGTTTTTGATAAAATACTGTCTGCAGGTGAGAAGAAACTGTTGAGCAAATTTTATAACATGCTGTTACTTGAAAGAACAAGTGACTCACATGTTAAAGAATGTATGATAAGATGGGCGGAAAACTGTGGGCACTCCATCCACTTAGAAAAATGGAATATGCTATGGCTAACGATTAAGATGTTCAAATCCACCTCATATAAAGAGAATTGTTATAAAATGTTTTACCGATGGCATCTTAGTCCTCATAGATTATCCAAGATGTACAACTGTTCACCCAAATGTTGGAAATGCGAGCAAGAAATCGGCTCTTTCTATCATATGTGGTGGACTTGTAAAAAAGCCAAATTATTCTGGAATATGGTAAAGAATTTACTAGACACACTGTGGGAGGTCAGGTTAAAACATACACCAGAACTATTCTTGTTAAATATTATAGATATTGAGGCAACATATGATCAAAAATATGTAATTAATTATATAATAGTAACAGCCAGAATTTTGTATGCCCAACTTTGGAAGAACTCTGCAACACCTTCAAAAGACGACTTGAAAGGAAAACTATACTCGGCTATTGAAATGGACAGAATCTCCGGCCACCTGAAAGGAGAAGATGAAGAAGTTCTGTCAAGAAGATGGCAAGAGCTAATATCTGCGTTAAAAACCTTATAAATGATGTCTGCGCTCTGAGATTGTTATCAATGTAAAGCGATCCCTTTTTCTTTTCTCTTTTCTTTCTTTCTTTAACAAACAAATAAAAATATTATAATAAAAAAACGAAACGAACGTAATCTCTGAATGAGGAGGGGCGTGAAGTCTCCAAATCTCCAAAAAAAATTTCCTTTAAGCGGATTTTCTTTTACGCAAACCACGTGTTATACAAGGGTCCATTGTATAGGCTTGACTACAGGCCCTGCAAAGAAATGCCTTTCCCAGGCATGACTTCAGTTTTGTCTTCATCTAGTAAATGAAGATGATCATGCAGGCCACAAACAGATTTTAATTAACCAAAATCAGTAGATCTATTTTTTTAAAAAAATAACCAAAATGACCCCAATATTATTTTGGTGTTTTAACCCTATGGTTCTCTCAGTGTCCACTTGAGGTTACAAATGTATGGGTTTCATGACCCTGGCACCACCCCGGAGACAAATACACAAACACCCATTTTCTTTCATTAATATTACAGACTTGAAAATAATATCTAATGGAGATAAGTAACAAAGGTGAGCACCTGTTACAATAAGAGTCTTGACATTATGACTGGTTTTAACTGGTATTAGCCACGTTGATTGGGACCTAGTAGAACTACAGGATAGAAGTTTTAAAATCATCCGATCAGTTAGTAAGATCAGCCAATAACAGATTTTTCTTCTTAGGAAACCACTTTTGTAGATTGGAATTTTATTTTACCAGAGGCACAAGTCTGACTGGCTCCAAATCCTGTGTTGGGTTGATTTTGCTTCCCATTCCATTTGTCATTTTCATGATATATCCTATACATTCAAAAGGACTGAGGTCTTGAAAGGCAGATGGGAAGGTCAAAATCTTTCTTTTTGTGATCTATAATATTTGTGCTTTATTCAAAGTAGAATATATCAATTAAATCCACAGTTAAGCTGTGTGTATCCTTGACATGAGGACACAGCATACGTTTGTTACTTTAAAAAAAGCTATTACCAACTTTCCCCTCTCCACTTTGTCTTCATACTGACGGAAGACAAACAAATAATTAATCACTTACATTTTAACCATGGCATTAAATGGACACTAAATGGAATCCAGCACTTGCCAGTCTAATGGTTTTGGAGGGCGGGGGTGTACTTGTTGAGTATGACATTGTCAAAATGTCCACCCTAAGTTGTGTGAAGGTTGGAGAGGGATTTTGGGGAGGGGAGGGGAGAAAGAGGTATAAAAATGCCCTGACCTTGGTAGAGAAAGAGGCTGAGAGAAGGCACAGAAGAAGACACCTAGGCCAGCATTTCTCCTGTCTCCAGTTTGCTGCAAACCCAGGGTGAAAAAATGGGAACAGTGGTGGTGTGGGGAGGAACCTTGGGTTGTTTCTCCGTGTATGTGTTATGGTTACTATGAATATTTCCACCAAAGTTACCATCATCTGCAGCCTCACAGGCACCCTGAGTGTTCCACAGTTTGGGGGGAAATAGAAGAAAGAACGACTTGCAATTTGACCTGATCCTATAACTCTCTCACCATGACTGTATCATAGGTTTAGACAGTTTTTGGAGGTTGGGGCAGGTAGCTGGATTCTTTCAGAAGTATAAGTCATGATTTCCCTTTATCATCTATTGAGAGAGAGACATGTAGAGAGAGGTGGTTATAGCTTAATGTTGTACATGCTTAGAAGAAAATCTCACTGTACTTTTCTGGTCAAGGGTAAGTCTCATGGGATTCATTCCCAGATATATGGCTCAGAGGTTGCAGCCATGGTGACCTGTTCATTGTTGCCTTCCAGGATGAAATTTGTAGAATCAAAGAACTGTAGAGTTGAGAGGGATCCAAAGATTCACCTAGCTCAATCCCCTGATAATGCAAGAAGCCCACAGCAAAAGCATCCATCTCAGTTTTTGGCTATCCAACTGCTGTTTAAAAGCCTCCAGTGAAGGAAAATCCACCATTTGTTGAGTTAGTCTCTCCCACAGCTGAAAAGTTCATACCATCATAAAATTCTTCCTAATGTTTAGTCAAAATCTCCTCTTTTTGTGATTTGAATGCATTTGTTTAGGTCTCGCCCTCTGGAGCAACAGAAAGCAGGTTTTCTCCCACCTGACAGCCAATCAGATATTTGACATTGGTTATTCTATCATTGCAGTCTTCTCTCTCCAGGTTAATGTATCCAGCTCCAACAGCCATTCTTCATAGACCTGATCTCCATCCTTGCTTGTTTCATCCTGTCTCTCCCCCCCCCCTTCTCAATACAGATGATTGCTCCACCTGGACGCTGGCTTATGATAGTTGCCCTCACTTGCTGCCTGCCCATGCTTCTCAGTCATTTGGGGAGCATGGCTATAAACACTGCACCTCGGTTTCCAGGCAAGGGCGCATCGATGGATGAATTGTTGCAGTTTTACAATGAAGCCCAGCAATATCTCAATTCACTCAACCGGCCAAGGTCAGTGGAACTGGTTTGTTGTTCATATCCATGCCTCTTTATCTGGGAGCCTTGAGTTGTAAGATGATTACAGGTACAGTAAGTAAGAATCTTGGTCCAGATCAGTTTTAACAAAAGTTTCCCATGATTTGCAGATTTCTTCTTAGTAAGAACGGGAAGAATTTGAGATTTAAAATTCTCTATATTTAGGAGAAGCAGAAACTGACAGGCTCATCCATTCAGATTCAAAGTTTATATTTTAGAAGTCTGAATTTGAAATCCTATGTGTTTAACCATGTTGTTCTGAACCAAAATTGTCATTGAACCATGTTGGTTGTGCATGTACTTTTGGAGAAGAACAATTTGGTTTAGGAAAACTAACTGAAGCTCAGTTTGGTATCCCACAGATGTGATCTCTGACTCCAGCCAAAGGTTGCAATTACACTGCTGATTTGTATCTATTTCAGCTTTAATGTATTTTAAATCAAATTAATTCACACCATTTTTGTATTACTGTGTGTGCTCACTTTTAAAATTATAATACTCCATGTAGGGCTTTAAATCCTTTCGTCAACCAGCATGCTTTCAGGCCATGTTTTCAATGGTGTGTACTGTAGCATTTCTTTGTTTTTCAGGCATCCTTTGGAATACCTGCATTTCTCTCTTTTAGTTAAAAAACAAATAACATTTATGTGGCATATCACTACATTAAGGTACTGCTAAAGCAGAATTTTTTCTTCAAATGGACAGTCCCTACCCACAACCACCTTCACAGGCACCATTTAATATGGCATGGGTGCTCAGGTTGCCCAAAGCAATTAATAAACAGAATCAATTCCAGAAGCAATTAAATTAAAAGGCCTTTACCAGCCTCTTCAAACAAACAAACAAACAAAAAAACCTTCACTATGTGTCATTTAGCAGGATTTAAAAAACCGATTTTAATTACGCAAAATCGGATTCAACACTGGTTCTTATTCTCAGTGTAACTGCATTCCAAGTACCAGAGACATGGAAAATTTGAGGAGGAAAATATATTGTTCTTTCCTTCTCCCCAAAGAACCTATTCTAAATGGTATTTCCAAATGAAAGAATAAATCTGGGGATTGGAGAAGCAGCAAAATCCAGTCATACAGAATGCTTTTTTGAATGAGCGAAATGTTACTGAAATACCATCAATATATTTCGTTTATTTAGAATAGTGTTGCACCAATAGGAAAATATGTTTTTAAATGGTAGATGAAAATAGAGGGAGGGGTGTTCTCCATCGTCCCTTTCAATATCAGATCTCAGCAAATATGTCACAGGGTTGTCACCTCAGATAACACTGCTCACAGTGTGAACTAACCATCTGCACAGGCTACAGGACTGGATAATTAGAAGCACTCTGTATCCCACACCCACCCACCCACCCACCCACCCACCCACACACACACAAACCTGTAGCTAAAAAGAAGTGAGACAGCATTAAAAAGAGGTGGAATTGGTCGCTCTAAGTAAAAGCATGTGTGGACGCCATAATTTGTTTCAATCCCAAGAGCACCAAAAGCAATCCAAATAGTGAGCTACGCGCCCATCTAGACATGCCCTGGGTCATTTCAGCTGAACTCTCCTCAGTGGCTCTGCAGTGTTCTAGACAGGATCCTTTCCTAGCCCGGCTGTGCCCTGGTCATCCCAGCATTTTTCTATCCAAGTACTAACTGCATCTGATAAGGCTTAGTTTCCATAGTCAGATGGGTTTTGTGTGTTCAGGGTGGTGGGATAATAAGTCTTCAGTCCTAATGAATGAAAATCTCATTTGCAAGTCTTTGATTTCTACTTCACCCAGATTTGGTAAGCGGTCCAGCAGCTGGACACACTGCAGAGATCCGTCCTCGAATGTGGAATGTTATGCATGAAAAGTAAGTTTGTCCTTGAGACAGGTTGCCCTGAAGTACAGTACCATTACATTTTTAGTCATCTTCTTTTTCTTAGCAGTTGTCAGCTGGTGTTCAGGAAGTTGGGCTTGTGTGTGTGTGTGTGTGTGTGTGTGTGTGTGTGTGTGTGTAAATGTGCAATATGTGAACGGTTTCCTCCAGTCCAATTTAGCAACCTGAATTTTAAACACACACCCCCCAAAGTTGCCATTTGGCCCACGCAGAAAAACAAGAAAGGAGAGATTTTAACCAACTCCTCCAGAAGAAGGAATTTTCCCAAAGTTTCTGGAGACGAGGCGGGACTTTTCATTACTGGTGTCATTTGCACCAGCAAAAGTGGGGTCCATCCTTTTCTTCCCCCAAGGTTGCAGCTGCAGCTACCGTGTTGCCACCTTGGCTGCTATCTCAAAGCATCCTAGTGTCACCCTAGCGGTGGCTGGGGGGTGGTGGCCCCACCAATAAAAATGGCAGAGAATATTCAGAGGAAATATAGGGCAAAAAGATGCATATATCTGAATGTTACATTATTTCTCTCAGTTCCCTAAAGTTCTAAATGAGGTTGGCTGGTCTGAAGTGGACAAGGGTGGTGGAGGATGACCTTCTAGGGTACAATACTAGGAGGATGTCCTGGAAGAGAAATACTGCTGGATAGCCCAGTAGTTTATGTCTCTGGCTATAGAGCCAGAGGTTGGGACTGGAGTTTGATTCCCCATTGTGTCTCCTTGAGTGTGGATGGACTCAATGAGCCATAGAGCCCCTTCTAGCTCTGTAGTTGAAGGTTATTGTAAGACCACTAAGGCTTGCTTTCAGATCCATGCGCAACATCATGCACCTCACAGATGTGTCCTAAAGGACAGCAAAACCATCTCCTGCTTACAACATCTGTTACATTGACTCACAATTTCTTCCAGGGACATCTCAGCAGTCCTCCCTGAGCAAACCACATGGAATCCTAATCAGTGTTTCACCTTGTCCTCCAGGTTTCATGCAATCAGATCACTTGTCTCCTGCATCCAAGAAGAACTTGCCTTCATAGGTAGCCTGCTTCCCCCCCCCCCTTAATCAAACTGTTGAATTATAATAAACCTAGATTCACATTGCAAAATGTTTGAGTTTCAATTTGTGCCTTCACCTCCCTGTCTTTATTGTGCTTAAGACGTCTTGACTGTACAGCTACTGATGAGCTCAAGTATGGAGCCATGCTAAACCCATTAAGGAACAAATTAAATGTACTAAGTAATTAAACACATTAATTAACTCTGTGAAAGATTTGGTTCATTTATATGTTTTTTTGTGGCCTAGTGCTGAACCCCTTTGCATCACAAACCACACAGACACCTGAGGTTGGAGAATATAAAGGCTACAGCTTTTTTTTTTTTTTTTACTTTGGTTACATACTGCAGTACTCTGGGCAGGCATTGGGGTGGATCCAATCCCATCAGAAGACCCGCCTGTCTCCCAATGCAGCCTGCCTTACCGCCACCTCGAGGCACTCCTGTGTTCCAGGTCCCAGGAAGCCACATGGGTGTAGGCACCTTCAGGTTTCCTCTTGATGTGCCTAGAAGGGTGTCCACAGCCCTGCCTGAACCAGGGTGGTCCCATTCCCTCTACAGGTCCATTGGTGCCTCCTGTGGCCTGTTGGTCGTGCAGGCTCATCCCTGGTGCAGTCCCAGTCTGGATCCATTCCCAGTGCCTCCAAACCGCATAAGCTGTGACGAGATAACCAAAGCAGTAAACAACCGACTGAAAATCAATACTCTTAAACTGTGTGGGTGGGCGGGCAAATCGCTCAGTGACCAGGCTGCAACTGAGATGGCTGCCGGCACTGGCCCCCTTTTAAAGGCAGGGGCCGATTGCATAACTGCACCTGTGCAGGCAGGCTATTCCAGGATGTTCACCCCCTGCACGTGACGTAGGGGGTGCACGTTGCCCAATGGCGGCCTCCTGGGCCCTCTTCATTTGGCAGGTGCCATTATGGATAGTACACGCCTGTGGGATGCAGACAGGCCACCCCAGCCACAATATTGGTCCCCGGTAAGTCAGGGTCCTTCGATTTCCCATGAGTCGATTTTTTCTCCCCTTGTGGATCAGAGCTACAGCCCATCTCCTGTGACAAAAAGACAGAGTTAAAATGCTTCCATCAGAGAAGAAACTTCTGACTCATGCCTGCATTCTGGGATGAATCTAAAGTCATGCTTCTAGTGAAAAGTTATATGATTAACATGTGAATATTTTTTTAAAAATACATTAAAACATACTTAATTTTTTCATTCCATCTAAATGACCCAGGCTTCCTTTAGAGTCTAGTCTATGAATGGACTCCATATAACAAAAGCATACATGTCATGTACATCGAAGAAACACAGAGACAAAGAAAGACAAACAAGTGGGCCCTGCATCAAATCAAGCCTGAACCTTTTCTGGAGGCATAAATGTCAAAACTGAGACTGTCATACTTTAGACATATCATTAGGAGACAAGATTCACTGGGGAAAAAACCAATAACACTGGGAAATATTATGGGTAGCATGAAAAGAGGAAGGCCAGATGTGAGACTCCTTAAAGGAAATCACAGCCTAGAGCAGTGGTGGCAAACCTTTGGAACTCCAAATGTTTTGGACCACAACTCCCACAGTCCTTTATCATTGGCAATACAGGCTTGGGATTCTGGGAGTTGTGGTCCAAAACATCTGGAGTTCCGAAGGTTCACCACCACTGACCTAGAGATAATAAAACCTGAGGAGCACCATGGAGTACAAAATATTGTGGAGATCACTCATTCATATCGTTGTCATAAACTGAAGATGCCTTGATGGTACATAACAACCACAACCAAGGGGTTTCTATTCAGCACCACTTCAGCAGGCTTCGTATCAATTCAGCAGAGCCGTAACTTGAAATTTTGCCACCTGAAGCCAGTGGTTGTGTCCTCACTGCCCACTCTGTGCTGAGATATGGGTATGAATTTCCATCAAGAAGAAGTAGGAGCAGAAGATGGTGCCTTCCCAAAATAAAGAGAAAGTATCTGCACTTAAAAAGAAATAAACCATAAATTGGATGAGGAGGCATTGCCATTTATTTCCCTAACAGTAATAAATTGATCCATATTTAGATTTTGGTGCTTCTAGGTCTGAGCCCTCTGGATATAGATCTACTTGCCTTGTTCTAGTTACACCCCTACAAGACAGCCAGTCTAGGGACATCTTGGCTAGTGAGGACTGCACCCCAAAATGGTGACCAAGCTGCCAACACTGTGGCTCCTGCCTCGGCCTCAGGACTGCCACCTCAGAGAAAGAACCCATGTCACCTTCAGTATTGATCCCTCCCTGCCAGGCAATGGGTCTGGAGAATTTCTCTAGCATGCGAAAAACATTGGTGATGGGTCACCCTTGATTTCTTTTGGCCTGGAACAGGGTAAAGAATGAGGAAAGGACACCATTTTCAGAAGCGATCCGAAGTGGAAGACTGGGATATTAAGAGCACCTAACTTTATGGTTAGCTCAGAATTAAAGATATGAAAAGGATTAATTTTGTTGAGGAATTTAAAAGCTATAATCTGTTTTTAGACAACGTGCTATGGTTGCTTTTTAAATTTTGCAAAGGAAACCTAACTACAGCTGTATATGTAATTAGGATCTACAGAAAGAATCTAGTTAGGAAATATAAATTGGAATATATGCATCAAATATCTAGGGTGGAAAATTATCTTCAACACTAGCTCCCTTTAATTTCACTCAATTTTTTTCAACAATTGCGTTCAGCGCCACTTCCTATATATGGCCAGTAGGTGGAACTAACAGGTTATTTACTCTTTTGCTCTATATGGGAAGGGAGAGATGGGCAAGAAAAAACAAGAATGGGAAGAGATCTGCTGCAACTTGCATACAAAAGTTTTTAAAACAGAGACCATTTGGTTAGAGCTGGATTATCAAATACACAACCAAAAAACAGGTTCAGGGGACTTGTCATTTTCACCAGGAAATACCCTTGTTTCCTACCTCTACTTTCAACATACCAGTTACTGGGTAACTTCTCTGTTTTATAATACTGTTTGGACTTTGATAATGGTGCCATTCCTGGGGAGAAAAATACTATTGAATACTAGAATATATTTCTAGGGGCATAAAAGAATAATACTAGAAATAAATAAATAAATAAATAAATAAATAAATGGCCTAAAAGTCATCTTGCAGTTTGAAAAGATCCTACCTTTTATTTTCTCATTTATTTTCATTTCATGTTGTGATTCAGAGAGAGACAAATTTGGGTGGTACAGCTATGTCCACCTGTGCTTGAGACATCATGGCGTGACAGTCTGTTCTTGTGAAGGGTCCCTTTTTCTGTGATGTTAAGATCTGGAGTTCCCCTAGCCTTGTGATAAACTGTACAAGAGACCCAGTATGGTTTAATAGTGGGTTAAAAGTTTGACTAACACTATCACTACTGTTTTCCACTTACTGGGTGATTTTGGCTTGTCCTCCTCTCTCAGTATGGACTACCTGACAGGGTTGTGGTGGAAACAAAGTATGAAGGAGGCGAACTGTGCATCACAGAGGAAACACAAGGTCCAAATAGAACAAATAGGCGAATTTTATTTAGATACTTTTCTCCAGTGTTGGGCTGCCACTGAAAAGGTACAGCTGTTTCAAACCACATCAAGCTTCTGTCTCTTTATGTAAATACAGTACTTGACTGTAAAGAGAAGCTGTAAGTTGTAGAGGTGTTGTAAAGCTGATGGCCAGTGAATACTATGTACAGTTTGAACATGATAACTGTGGGTGAACGGTACCAAGCCCACTCCCAGGAGATGCCGAAAAACGAGGAAGTAGGGCAGTCGTTTTCAAGCTGTGGGTCCCCAGATGTTCCTGGACTGCAACTCCCAGAAATCCCTTCCAGCACAGTGAGTGGTAGAGGCTTCTGGGAGTTGCAGTCCAGGAACATCTGGGGACCCACAGCTTGAGAACCAATGAACCATTGGTCACAGTGACACATGCCCTAGTGATGTCCCGGGTGGACTACTGTAATGCGCTCTATGTGGGGCTACTGATGAAAAGTCTCAGGAAACTTCAACAGGTCCAAAATGAAGCAGCCGGACTGCTGACTGGGGCAGGGTACAGAGATCACATTACACCCCTATTATTAAAGATTTTTATTGATTTTAAAGGAAAAAGGAAGGGGAAGGAAGGAAAGGGAATGAAGGATACAATATAAGAAGTTACATTGAATCTATGAAGTCAAAGTAAAGGATTATACATATAAAAGTCTGATAACCCTCCTATTGAAACAGCTCCACTGGTTGCCAATGAGCTGTCCAGCACAAATCAAGCTGCTGACCTTGACCTACAAAGCACTGTTACGGCCTGGGTCCTAGCTACCTCAAAGATCGAATCTCACAGTACAAACCGACTCGGGTGTTAAGGTAATCAGGAGAGGCCTTTCTCTCCATCCCACCAACCTCACAGGTACGTCTCGTGGGAACCCATGAAAGGGCCTTCTCAACTGCTGTGCCCAGACTCTGGAACTCCCTCCCATTTGAAGCCAGGACTGCCTCAGCTCTGTTGCCCTTCTGGAAACATGCAGACCTTTCTCTTCAGGCAAGATTTCCCTGAATGACGGACTACCATGTGTATTTTATATGAATCTATAGGTTCACATAGACCTTGTGTTTATAACTACTTATAACCTTGTAGCTTTAATGTAATTGTTGTGTATTAATGCTCTAAGATGTCTATCAATTCCTTGTTCTCAAATACTTGAGCATGTCTTAATTGTACTGGACTGTATATTATCATTCATTACTGTAAGCTGCCTTGGGTCCTTTTCCAAGGAGAAAGGCGGGGTAAAAAAATACTCTAAAATAAAAATAAATAAAATAAAAAACTGCAATTATGTTTGGATCCAGATCAACAGCCCTGTTCTGTCAGTGTTCGTTTCCAGCAAGGGTTGGTCTTTTATAAACCTAATATGTGCTCATTGGAGCAAGCTGTCTCAAAATACTTTGCATTTCACAGGCCTCAGGATCCTATATTGCCACTGGAGAAAATCCAGGATTACAGCTGAGATCATAGGAACAGGGAAGCCTGAAAGCCCGTGACAGCTGACGTCATAGCCCCTGCCAATCATAAAGCCCGCGCTCTGATCCGGTAAGCTCCGACTCTGCTACAACCTTGTTTACTGTATTTCGGAGCTGGTTCAGTTCAACACAGTGGAAGGATACAGGCGATGCTGGTTGTACACATTGTAAAGGACCCGGCTGGTTTTAAATCTTTTTAAGATTTAAAATTAAAGCCGCATACCTGTACATTAAAACGGAGAAGTCCATTGATAAAACGGGGTTATTTTTGTTAAATGAGCTTTGCTAATTCTATCAGCTGGCAGAGTCGCCGTGTCTTCTTTTTTCAGCTAGGGCTTGAACAGCTAAACAACAGGCAGAAATTAAGCATCGCCGGCCCGATCCTTTGAGACAGAAGCGTTGACAGAGGAAAAAAAAAACAAAGGTGGCGAAACCTACCACCACCCTGTTTCCTTCCCACCTTCAAGCTTCAGAGTGGGGAGCATGGACCTCTTCAGACATGGTTGGGCTCTAACTCCCACCATCCCCACCATCGGCTGAGCTGCCTGGGGGCTGATGGGAGTTGCAGTCCCGGCGCGCCACCACTCGCTTCCCTCCCCCGCCGACCCTTCCAAGAGGGGGTTTCCAGCGGCGGGATCCCGCGCGCTGTGCGCTATTCTGCGCGACGATTAGGCACAAGAAAAGTCCTTTAAAAAAAAGAAAAAGAAAACGCAGCCAGAGCTTGTTGGGCAGAGGAAGAGGTGGGAGCGCCCACCGGTGGGACCCAGAGAGGACCCGATTCTGCGCTCAACGTTGTTGTTGCCCCTTTAAGGCCCTCTAGAGGCCGAGCCGGGAAAAGAGAGGCGCGTTCGCTCGCAGCCAAGCCCCAGTTCGAGAACCGCAACCGCGCATCGCGCAGAAGGAAGGAGGGTGGCTTTGCAGGTCAGGCTTTCCTCCCAGGCAGATTCCGCTCCGACCTCCGAGGTGTCTGCACTCCGGCAGGTGAGTGTGGCTGCGGCACATCTTCCCTCCGTCCATTCTGCCCCCTTCCTTTTTTTTTAAATGCCAAAAAGGAGAAGGCGCGCGTTTCCATGGTTATACAGTCTGATGCTTTGATGCCTTCGCTCCTTTTCCCTCCTCCTACACGCCTTCCCCTTTCCTTCCATCTCTCCGGCTCCCGGCTACCGATCCAGGGCTGGTCAATTTCAGCACTGACCGCACTTCCTCCCCGGTGGAGGCTTTGAGTTAGGAATCAATTCAATTTGGTTTCTGGCGCGTAATGATTCTTGATTCCTTCCCTTTTTGCCTCCTTGCTTTCCTACACCTTCTGCCTCTCTTTCGCCTCCCCGTTTCCTCGAAAAGAAAAAAATGTCTGAGTTTTTGCTGAAGATCTCTTCTTAATTATAATAAAATTGTACCGCCACTCAACCACCCACCCCGCTACCTCTTTCCTAAACCACGCTGTCTTCTGGTTCTCTTTTCGACGCCCTTCTGGGCGATACGTATTGGCTATATTTGCAAATCCTCGTTGTTCCCTGTTGTATCTCCTTGCTTTTTGATCAGCGGTGCGTGTTTCAAGCTGTCTTCTTCTCGTATTCCAGAACAGCATAGTTGGAGGGAACAAAATGGATGATGCTCGCCCCAGATCATCCAATTCCCTCTAGGCTGGGTTTTATGCCACAGCATGACACAGCCCTGCTCTTACAGCCCAGCATCTTCATAGTTGACTGTAATGATACAACAGAGGTCAAGTTTTCTCGGTGTTTTAGTAGCTAAGGGTTTGGGACACAGGTGGCCTGTGGACTGGGCTTGGGGAGACGGTCACTGCAACGTTTAGGGGGAGTGCCACCCTTGCCTCAGTCGCAAGGTGTTTATAGATTCAAGTACTACAGCATCTTCCCCATTCTTGAGTCCCTCTCACCCTACTTTGGAACATATGCCTGAAATATCAGAGGATGTGAAGATCCATAGGTCAGATATAGAAATTAGATTCCGAAGTGATCCCTCTTGTTGCATGGTGGGATTTTAACAGGAATGCTTTCCCTAAATAAATAAATAAATAAATAAATAAATAAATAAATAAATAAATAAATAAATA
>JAHTLZ010000111.1:14478198-14523180 GCA_023846285.1 Phrynocephalus versicolor | reverse complement strand
ATAAATAAATAAATAAATAAATAAATAAATAAATAAATAAATAAATAGTCAGGACATATGGTTCTTTTGTAACTTGAAAAGAGTCCACCTTTTGATGTTCTCCTTTCCTTTCATCCAATAATTTTTAGAAGTACAGTGGTACCTTGTATGAAGGAATTAATTTGTTCCAACTGAAATTATGTTAAGCAAATTTTCCTTTATACAAATTTCCCATAGGAATGCATTGAAAACAGAGTAATCCCTAATCGCGACCATTTTTATGTTGCACAGATTCGCCCCATAGATGATTCTGTTAAGTAAATTTCCCCTATCTCCTGAATTTTTATGTTGTACAGATTTTATGTTATTTACAAACCATTTGTTATACAAGGGTCCACTGTGCCTCAGTTAAGAGCCAGTGTAGTATACAGGATGCAATGAGGTACTAAGACTCAGAAGACCTGGGTTCAAATCCTTGCTTGGTGGCCATGGAAACATGCCAGGAGGTTACACTGCTAAAACCACTCCTTATACATCTCACATACTTTGAAAACCCTACTAGGGTTGTTGTAAGTCATGTGGATCTTGATAGCACATTACCATGTTAAGAGTATGTGGATTGTCCGTGATCACCCAAGAATTCTTCATCATACATTGGGGATTTGAACCCAAGTCTCTCTAATCTTGGTCCATCTCTCCCATGTCAGGATTTGTTTATCTGGCTGTAATTTGTTTTGCTAAAGACCTCTTGTAATTTTAATTGGAACCAGGGCTTCGTAATTGAAATTGATCTGTGAGATCAACTCAGGAAAGAGGTATGCCAACTGTGCCCCTCTGGTGTTTTTGGATTAGAAGTCCCAGAATTCCTCACTACTGGCTATTACGCTCACTGGGGTTGATGGGAGTTGAAGCCTGACAACATCTGGAGTGCTGCCCTGTGTCCACCTCATCTTAGGGGATACCTGCAAGAGAGGCCTGCATGAATACCTACACCTTCAAGATTGGGAATTTTTGGTCTCTGAAGAGTTTTGGAGTATAAATCCCACAATGCCTTGTGATGATGTTTTGTAGCTTTGCTTTCATTGTTGTAATACACACAGAGAGAGATTTGAGTAGCACAGCAGTGCCCACCCCTGCTTTCAGACACCATGGCATGACAACCTGTGTTTGTGAAGGCCCCCTTTTTCTCTGGTGTTCAAGCTCTAGATATGTCCTAGTCTTGTGATAAACTGCACAAGAGACCCAGTACAGTGGAACCTTGACTTAAGTCAAACAAACGTTTCCTATAGAAAGTAATGGGAAAGTGGATTAATCCGTTCTAGATGATCAAAAAGACCCCCGAAAACAGCAATTTAACACAAATTTGACTGGGATAGGAGATTCCTTCTGGGGATGTAAATGAAATGTCTCTTCAAAGAGAGGAGGAGGCAGTGGAATTATAGTCCACAAGTTATATGCCTCCACTTTTTAATGTTCATAGCAACAATGTCTAACATTGAAGTTTTACTGATTTTTAACCTGACGTTCCAAGTTCTGAACAATTCTATGCTTACCATTAGAGTCCCACAACTTTACAGCTCCCCAACTAAAATGCTTCCATTGTGGACCAGACTTCTGCAGCCAATTTTTTTACAAGACTGAGCCGACTGTCTAACCAGCGAGGCCAGCCCCGAGCTCCCGGCCCTTCTTCTCCTCCGGCAGCAGCGGCGGCTTTGGTGAGGCCGAGGACCAGCTCCAGGTGCTCTGAGCTGGCCTCACTGAAGCCGCCGCTGCTGGAGGAGGGGAAGAAGGCAGGAGCAGTTTGGAGGCGGCAGCCATGAGGCTGGGTTGTGGCTGCCACCCGATTCCAGGGCCTTGCGCCGGGGCTCCGAGATGTAACTCAAAGCCTGCAACTCAAGTCAAACAGGCCCCTTCTTGCTGCAAGTCAAATATGATGTAAGTCAAGCAGTATGTAAGTCAAGGTTCCACTGTACAGTTTAGTGAGTGAAAAGTTTAACTAACACTAACATTACTGGGTTCCACTTACTGGGTGATGGTGGCTGGTCCTCCTCTCTCAGTCTGGACTGGCAGACAGGGTTGCTGTGGAAATAAAGTATGGAGGAGAACTAAGCATGCTGCTTGGAACTCTGCAGAGGAGACACAAGATGCAAATATAACAAATTTAGATAATTTTGGCATTTCTATTTAATGGTGATAGTCAGGGGTGTAGCCTGCAGCTGCATCTGGAGAAAGAAATTAACCCCAGCCCTGTAAAAGCTTCATTCTTTTTTAAAAAAACAAATTTGGGAAGGAATTCAGCACCATTCTTATATCTTCATTTCCTATTGAGAATGTAGTAAATCAGCAACTAAAAATTTGGTTTTTCTTACTCAGTAAGAATAAATTCCTCAGATGAGGCCATTAACTTATGCCCTAGTTGTCCTGTCCTGAGGGAGCCATTCCCTGGGCTGGGAAATATGTTTTTTTGGTTGGAAAATGATATATTTTACTCAGTTGTTGGGAGGGTGGTTTATTTTAAATATCTTGTGAAACTGATTTATTTCCAATTGTTTTGGCATATATGAACACATCAGTCAATGTAAATAGTATCTGTGGAGTTTCCACTCACTTCATACTCCCTCTCGTTTAACACCCCTGTGAATATGCATGTGTATTTCCCTCCTTTACAAGCCTTGAAGTGCCCATCTAGTCAATGTCTATGTTCAGTTTCAGCAACAACCCCAATATGTAATTCTGTAGTAGCGCTATTCCAGATTGCAAGAAATAAAATTAATATATTAGAAATAAAAACACCACAGCAGTGGCATAATTAATGTTGGGGATCATAGGAATACAAGAAACTGCCTTACAGGTCATCAGATCTTTTATCCCTCAAGTCCAGTATTTTCAGCTCTGTCCATCAACATTTTGTCTCTTCTCATCCTGCCTGGAGATCCCTGATCAATAAAGCCAGACTCTACTAAGCTTTGGGCTGCTGTGACTAGTTTCAGATTCCGGAGGAAACAGTCCCAGATTTTTTAAATTTGTTTTTTTATCTGAAATGTTTGACATGATAGAGAATCATGTGTAGAAAACATGTTGAAACTCTTATTTTTCATTATTTCATTCAGAACGGTTTCTACGTTTTGTGTGTTCTGTATATAATTGGTGTATGTGGGTGTGCAATTTACTTTACTAGATGTGTGCTATGCCAGAAGTGAAATAGACCTGAGGATTCTTCCAACTCATCCCCCCCACAAAAAATTAAAATTTATATTGTAATTTCAGTACCAGTTGTATACATCCAGCTCAATGAAAATTGCAGTGAAAAAATAAGGTAACAACTGGAAGCTTAACAGTATGCTTGAGAACAGCTGTTCTGAGAAGAAAAATCCTGCAGCTTTAGAAATTTTTTTAAGAAAAAGAATTTGCCTTCAAAATGCAAAATCAAATGATTAAACTGGCTAAATTTTGAAATGTCTCTGAAATTTTATTTTGGGTTTGTCATATTAATCGTTAAAATGGTACTGTGTGGTGCGCTTCTTTTTTCTGTGGAAACAGAAAGCCACAAACATCGAGCTACAAGCAGGCTGACAGTAGTGCTGCATTACATAACATGAAATGTAATGATAGGCTTATTGGCTGGCAGCAGAAAACAGCTTAGCAGGCTGTCCCCCCCCCCCCATTCCCTCAATGGGTGGGGTGAGCTTTTAGCTGCTTTCCCCACTCCTTCCATGGGGATGAAGCTTGCCCCATAAATGCATGCCTTTTCAAAATTTATTATGAAGCAAAGCCAGTGCTGTTCATTTTACATGGATGTATCAGGGATTGTTGAGTGGTTAATATGATTATTTTTCTGCATGCAAAAACAAGAGTGCTTAGTTCAATATGAGATTGATACTTTCCCATAGGTAATAATAATATGTGTGTGCACATGCACGGACATGTTCCAGTTCCTTTCGCTGTCTGTTTGTCCCCTAAACACAGCTAAATAGTTTCGTTCAGTCTGCCATTTCGCCATGATGCTCACAGCGCAAACAGCTGGCCGGATTAATCTTTCATAACAATCCTTCTGTCCACTGGCAAACAACATGGACATTTGCTAGCCATTACTGTAAGCCACCTTGGGTCCTTTTCCAAGGAGAAGGGTGGGGTAAAAATACTCTAAAATAAATACATTAAAAATAGTGGTGGCTTGGAGCATATGGCCCATACAAAAAACAGAGAGAAGTTTAGGTGGTAGAGTTTTTGGTTTGGATAACTGTGCATCATTTACAGGAGACCATAGGTCACTTAGGCCTCATCTTCCATAGTATTGGGAGATACACTACACCTGTCAACTTAAATGGTAGTCACCACCAATATTATATCTAGAACGTATCTGAATTGGATAGGCTAGATGGCGCAGCGAGTTGAGCACTTCACTCTGGAGCCAAGGGTTGGGAGATCCGTTGCCAGCTGTGCCTCTAGTTGAAGAGCTAGTCTCTGTGGTCTTGGACAAGGCGTACCAAGTACTCTGTGCCTAGAAAACTATGGATTTCGAAGCCATAAACTGGAATCAACCTGACAGCACATAATTAATTACATGAATTAGATATGTAGATATCATGCGGATCCCCGTCAGATTTCATTCTAATTTTAGGATTGTGCATTTTGTCTTTTGGGAGGAAATTGAAGTGTCTGCCTTAGAGGCTGAATACTTCTCCTTGACTGTCTGCCTCTTAATGGCCTACAGTGGCTTTTTGCCTAGATACTACAGTGTCCAAAAGCAATATTGTCCTATAAAAAGCATTGGAGAAAGATTCATGCCAAAGCTAGTTAGATTTTGTAAATGGAATAAGGAATGGGGAGGCCATTACTTTATTCTTTGTCTCAGACAGCAGAATATGTTGAGATGGCCCCCAAAAGAAGCAAGGAGTTGTAAAATATTCATATTCTTCCTTGAACAAATAGACTCTTTTCTCTTGTGAGCAAGGCCACTTCCAGAGAGTGAAAATATTGTCAATTTGTAAAGCCCCCAAACCAGGAAAGGAGAGAGGTCACCTCCCTAAGAGTTTCCCTCTTTAGGTAATGAATGGAACATATTTTTATGAGGTTTGACATTCTTAATGGGAGTGGCCGTTCCTACAGGCCTTGCAAGTCACTGCAGGAAGAATCACATATCAGTGATATCACTTGGAGAATTCAGTGTGCTGTGGCAAGTGTGCCTCAAGCAAGTGATTTTAAAGTATTTTCATTTTAATTGTACTTTAATAGTAGAATGAGTTACCTTTTATTACAAGATTTGCAATTTCAGTTAATATTGCTTTCTTTCTCTCTCTTTTTAGCTGTATTGTAAGCTGTCTTGGAACTCAGTGTTAAAGTGTGTTCTGCTTATAGATATAGCTGGTATATAAATAAATTGAATGAATTAAAGTCCATAACCATACACATTTTAAAATGTGGGCAGGTAAAATTGTGCACATTTGAAGATAAGGATATACACCAGCTCACTGTTATTAATGTAGAAGATTAGGAAAACTAGATTAAAAATACAGTATAATCAGTTTTTGGTATCTGATCCAAAACAAGGACAGGAAGAAAATGCATTTGAGATTAAGGGAAAGACAAGATAATTGAGAATAAGAAGTTTTCATAACCTTTCTTTGGACAGAGAGTGCTAGGAATTCTCATTTAACATAATCTTGTTCTGCCTTTTCTAGCTTTTGGGTGCCACTAGTTGAAAGTCTTCCCTTATTCAGATCCTAAAATGAGCTCACCCATCAGATTCCACCCAACAGT
Organism: Phrynocephalus versicolor; assembly: GCA_023846285.1. Lineage (NCBI taxonomy): Eukaryota > Metazoa > Chordata > Lepidosauria > Squamata > Agamidae > Phrynocephalus > Phrynocephalus versicolor. The sequence goes on along the minus strand of JAHTLZ010000111.1, from coordinate 14,517,441 downwards.
CTAGTATACTTCCATTAGGAAAAGGAATGTATCTGATATCTCACTAAGAGCCTCTTCCATCTCTAGTGTCATATTGATTCTTTATTTATTGACAAGGCTGTTGCTTATGGGCATGTTGGTCCTGTGGTGGATTATTTCCCTCTGCTGTCAATAGGCGTAATTGAGATATTACTCCCAAAGTATCAGTGAGGCCTGGATTAAAAATGGGACAAATCAGGGGTGACCAAGAAGGCAATTAACTTGAATTGTGTCTACTGCATTTGCTTTTAACAACCTTGTTTAGAAAATGATGCTTCAAAGTAGTATGAACTTGATGTCCTCACTTGTGAAATGGCATGTTTAGTTTACCTCAGGTTCTCTTTCTTCAGCCTCAGATTTGCAAGAACTGTTCTAAAACATGTCACATGTAACTATTTGATGTATCGTCACTTAGTGAATTATTGGAGCACCACTTCTGGGTTTTCCATGTCAAGAAATGTTAAGAAGGCACTACATTACTAATACACTAACAAATGTCAACAACAGTTTTTGTTAAGAGAATAGCAAGAATGTGTTCATGGGACTGTATTGGCCTAAATCCAATTAGGTCCTGATGAATAGACCCAACAGTGTGGGATTTACATAAATATTTGGATACTAATCAACAAAGAAATTAGAAAGTCTGTTTTAATTGGGATGAGCATTGGGTTTAAGCCTTGGTCTAGAGCCAGGGAATCTCCAGTTCAGATCATTACTTCAGCAAGAAGCATGCTGATGAGTGGTGAACTATCTTAAGTTAAACCACTTTGCAGGGTTCATGCCAAGAGAAAATAGATGACAACCATAAATGTCATTTTCACATCTATGGCAGCAAGATAGGATCCAGCCAAGGTACGCTGCCATCTGAGATGAAGAACAAGATAGTAACTCCATCTCATTCCATGTACAATGGCCAAATGACTTGGTAGCTAAATTTTAGTTCAGCACTAAAGATGGGACAACACTCAGTTTCAGACCTCATTCCTCACTGCTCCCCAGGAAAGAGGATCTTGGTGTGTTGGTGGACTGCTCAATGAAGGTGTCTACACAATGTGTGGCAGCGGTGAAGAAGGCCAATTCCATGTTAGGGATGATCAAAAAAGGGGATTGAAAATAAAACAGCCAACATTATAATGCCATTGTACAAAACGATAGTAAGGCCACACCTGGAGTATTGTGTACAAAAAAGACAGTGGAACTGGAAAAGGTGCAAAAGAGGCTCATGTCTGGATTTTTTTAAAAACCCAGCATGTTGTTAGTCTGTAGAACTCCCTGCCACGGGACGTGGTGATGGCATCTGACCTGGATGCCTTCAAAAGGGGATTGGACAGATTTCTGGAGGAAAAGTCCATCACAGGTTACAAACCATGATGGAGATGTGTAATCTCCAGTCTTAAAACGAGGGTGCTTCAAGGGCCAGATGCAGGGGAGTGGTACCAGGAGATAGGTATCTAGTCTTTTGCATTCCCAGACACGTTTGGTGGGGCCACTGTGAGATACAGGAAGATGGACTAGAAGGGCCTTTGGCCTTATCCAGCATGGCTCTTCTTATGTTCTTATGTAATTCCTTGTTGTGCCTTCCACGTACAGCCTCTCTCTCTCCATCCTTCTCTCTCTCTCTCTCTCTCTCTCTCTCTCTCTCTCTCTCTCTCTCTCTGTGTGTGTGTGTGTGTTGTGTTGTGTTGTGTCGCAGTCGTGACCAACTCTTCATGACCCCACGTCCATGGAGTTTTAGCCAGGCTATGTAGTGTGGCGCAAATTGCAGCCCTATAAAGCCCTCAGAAGAAAGGAACCGTGAATCACTTCTGGTTCTCTATGCCTAGAAAAACCCTTGAAATGGTGGCAGTTAGACAGTACTGGCTTAACAGCATGCAGTTATTCTTATCATTATTAATATTTTTCCTGAAATATTCCTCACAATATCTTGGCAGACAACACAGAGGATGTTATTCTTCCATTCTTTCAAATGACATAGAACTGTACCAGTGTGATTTGGCAAGACACTTTTAAATTTATTTGCTTATTTATAGACTTCTTACTAAGGCAGGTTTTCCCATGGTGAATAATAACTGACTATGAATGTAAATACAGGATCTTTTAAAGCAATAACAACCAATCAAGCAGTTGTTCATTTATTTATTACCACCACATCTTATCCTTTCTCCATGTATTATCCACCCTCCTTCAATTTTTACTTCACAAAAGCCTTGTAAGATATGTAAGGCTGAGGAGTAGAGATGTAAAGGCTTGGAGGGAATCCAGGAAAACTAGAGAACACCCCCATGTGTCTCCAGTTTTAAGAAATACAAAGGGTGGGAGCTCTTCCTCCCCTCTTAACCTGTACTGAGAGGTAATGAATTATCTAGGTCTCTCTTGCTTTGTGACTAAACGGGATTATGAAGCTGTGATCAGTGAGCTCTACATCACTTGCTTCAGATAGACTAGGAAATTAACTGAGTTAGTTTTGAACAAACCAAAACATTTCTTGCTTCCTTTTTAAGTAAGGTGGCTACTTAAGCATTGCTGCAAGAGAAAAAGGAACATAGATATTGATAGAATTTGCACATGTGCATGTACAGTACACGTATAGATGCACCCTTAAAATACATTACAGTACAGTTTTGACAGAAATACTGTACAATGCAAGTCAGTGTAATGGAGAGGACAATGACCAGGGTAATGGAGAAGACAATGCCCTGCTAAGGCAGCTGTTCAGATACAGCTGGGTGAAAATGGGAAACTTCAAGGCAAAGGCAGTGGTGGCAGAACCAGGCCGGGAGGCGATGGAGGCATTGGGAAGGGGTCAAATGGGCATCTCTTTTGCCGAACCAAAATGAAGCATTGAGCAGAAAAAAAGTTTGGTGCTTCAGTTTGATTCAACAAAACAAGTTGCACAAACCGAACCACAAACTGAACCCCAAACCAGCCCCAGTGCATAGTTTTTTCCATTTTGTAGTTCGGTTCATGCCTCTTTCTAGTCAGGATTAAAACAGTTTTGAAAACATTTAAAATATTTTTTAAAAAATATCTAAATAAAATAAGAATATAGTATTCCTTGGACAGTTATCAATTAAAAGCCTGACTGAAAAAGAATTTCTTTGCCTGATGACAGAAGCTCAAGAGGGAGGGAGGAACATGGACAAAACAGTCAATCGAACAGGGGATATCTTTTAACAGAAGACTGACCTATATAAAGTAGGCCATGTGCTTACTGTTCTGTTTTGACATTAATTATGTCACCGAAGAAAATTGCAATGATAGTAATCTCAATGAGAGTGAGAGTGACAAGAGGAATGACAGTTTCCTTCATTTTTAACCAAAAGCTTTTGAATTCCTCTGATGATGGATAATTATATTACTCAAAAGTTAAAAATGAGATATTGTGGATAGGCAGGATCTACTAGCTAGGAACACATTGAGTGAAAGGAAGCTATTGTTTGCTTTTGTGAAAACTTAACCTGTTTAGCAATCCATGGGAATCTGTGCTACCACTGCTTTGGAAATGCTTTCTTCCAGGAAAATTGGCACTAAATGAATAACTTTGAAATCCAATCAAGAGGTTTGACCTATATTTGATGGAACTAAATATTTACAAACAGAAAAAAAGACTGCATCACCTTGAAAATTAATCCTATACTCACATACAGGAGTGTAAATCCCAGTGAACTCAATGGGGCTTACTTTTGAGTAGATATGTGTAGGTTGTGCTGCTAATTTCCACATTATGATTCACAATGTGCTGTTTATTCTATACAATAGTACTCCAATGAGCTCACAACAGAATAAAAAATACATCAGAGAGAATGCTTTAAAATCCTGGTATTAAAAGCATTATGTCAGAATATTATGCAAAATGGAGCAAAAGGAATACATATATAAAGAAGAGGCTCCTACAGGCCTCTATGAGATGGTGGTATCAACTAAACAACAGGAAGCAAATAAAAGCAGGTGGTTGAACAGGAACCCTTCAAATGGTTTAATTGTGTGAAACCAAGGCTCAGCTGGCACTGTGGAGTCTTCTTATTAAAAATCCTGCCCAGAATCACTTCATCATTTAAAAAGTTGAAGTCATCTTAGGTGGTAGTTCTTCCATGATTTCTTAGAGACGGGAATGAAACAGAAAAATAGCATTTGATTTTGTTTCATATCCTTTGCTGTTTCAATTTGTTATTTTTTAAAAAATCATAACAAAGCAAAATAATTTGTTATACTATACAGGTTTGTTTCCCTGGGTACCCAATTTTGTGGGTAGCTCAAGAGTTGGGATAGCAGGTTAAAAATATTCAAGCCATTGTTCATCTTATAAGCCTATTTCAGACCAGGGTGACATGAGGTCAAAGTGAATTATAAAATGTGGGTCTCACAACTAGCTTTCCTCAGACTAGATTAGATTAGAGGTGGGCAAGAACTTCCATTTGGAGGTTCATACTGCTTTGTTGAGCTGCCTAGGTGTCCTAAGCACATCCAATCTCGCTTGATTTCGGAAGCTAAGCAGGGTTGACCCTGGTTAGTACTTGGATGGGAGACCACCAGGGAATACCAGGTGCTGTAGGTGCCTGGAGAAGGAACTGGCAAACCACTCCAGTATTCTTGCCAAGAAAACTCCATGGACATGGGGTCACGGAGAGTCGGTCACGACTGTAATGACACAACACAACACAACACACACACACACACACACACACACACACACACACACACAAACAGCTTTGTTGGTGCAGCACTGCGTCGGTTGTATACTTTGTTCTGAATTATCAATCTTTCTCTGTTTGCTGTTTGTATCCTTTGCTTCTTTAAGGGAAAATATATTAGAAACATTTCACACAATGTGCATTGACATTGAAAGTTGCTAGGTTTGTTCTTGGCTGGAGGTGAGGAGAGTATGTGGAGCTTCAAGACTCATCATTAAGAGAGGTCATCATGCCGAGCCTAAATTAATGAAAATGAGCAATTTAGGCTACTGGCGGGAATCTTAGTGATATTTCCAAAAGTTCTATGTAACCTTCCATGGCAAATCATGGCTAATGTTGAGGTAACAGGGTACTCGGATAACTATGCGGATGACACAAAACTTTTTTATGTGGTAAAAACCAGAGATGATTGTGAAGACCTCCGGAAGGATTTCTCCAAACTGGGGGAATAGGCTGTGAAATGGCAAATGTGTTTCATTGTAGAAAAATGTAAAGTAATGCATATTGGGACAAATAAACAATACTTTATCTATCAGCTCATGGGCTCTGAGCTATCTGTGACAAATCAGGAAAGAGATCTTAGGGTGCTGGTAGACAGCTCAATGAAGGTGTCTACCTAGTGTGTAGTAGTGGTGAAGAAGGCCAATTCTATGCTAGGAATTATCAAAAAGGGGACTACAATTCTGGTCACCACATCTCAAAAAAGACATAGTGGAACTGGAAAAGGTGCGGAAGAGAGCAACTAAAATGATTACTGGGCTGGAGGACCTCCATTATGAGGAAAGGCTAAAACATTTGGGGCTCTTTAGTCTGGAAAAAAGGCACCTGAAGGGGGGATATGACATATGTAAAAAATTATTCAGGGCATGAGTAAAGCGGATAGAGGGTGCTCCTCTGCCTCTCACAAAATACCAGAACTAGGGGAAATCTACTCAAATTGAGGGTTGGGAGAGTGAGAACAAACAAAACAAAATACTTTTTTACCCAGCGTGTTGTTAGTCTGTGGAAGGCTCTGCCACAGGATGCGGTGATGGCATCTGGTCTGAATGCCTTCAAAAGGGGAATGGACAAATTCCTGCAGGAAACTCCATCACAGATTACAAACCATGATGGAGATGTATAATTTCCAGGCTAAAAACCAAGGTACTTCAAGGGCTAGATGCAGAGGAGTGGTATCAGGAGATATATATCTATTCTTGTGTGCTCCCAGACGCATTTGGTGGGGCCACTGTGAGATACAGGAAGCTGGACTAAATAGGCCTTTGGCCTGATCCAGCATGGCTCCTCTTGTGTTATGTTCTTATGTACTCCTTAGCCGTGTACCTGATTGAGCAGCTGGGATGGATCCTAGCACCTTATTGATTAGCAACAATTAGCGACTGCAAAGTGCTCAAAATCTATATAAATGGCAGCAGAATTGTAGTGATTGTTTCCATTCCTGCTTCAGGCAGAGTGCTTTCTCAGAAAGACAGCAACAACTGAGTGGGATGGGAGTTAGCACATTTCCCTCTTGCAATGTGGCATTGGATTCTAACACTTGAATAGGGCTGTAGTGTCATGGACACAATGACTCAGAATTCCCACCTCAAATGGTACAAATAAGTGTTGTTTTTAATGTGTTGTAGACCCTGTCAGCTTTTTTCTGTAAAGTATACTGTATGAAGGTTTGGGGGCGATTAAGCGGTGCAATTCTACCCTTCCTTCACACCTTCCCTGTGTGTGATGACTGACAGTGCAAATTGGGCTGAAGAACCCAGCACAGTGTTTTCCTATTTAAAATGCAGGGAACTGTCTTCTTGTGCTTGCTGTGGTTTGATCCATGGCAGCATGAAAGCACGCGTTCTCCAAATGAAGTCAGCTAGGCCTGCCGAGACCAGATCTGGTCTTGATAAACAGCTAGAAGCTAACATGGATCCGAATTGGTATCACACACCGAAATACTCAAGTGCTATCAGAGCTTTCAAGTGAAAGGGTCTCCTTTGCTTTTAGGCAGGGAGAAATGCTACTGGCCACGTGTACTGGACTTCCGTATATCAATTAGTTGTCCTTTTTTCTGCAGCATTGTTAACAGCCAGGATCAGAAAAAGAAGAATTCACCACTTTTATTTCAAACACGGAATATAATTCTCCAACCAGTGAGATGCCGGTCGCCTCTACCAACTCTGAGACAGGTAAGGACCTGCTTCTGTCTCTTCTTCCCTGAGCTGCATGCAGCCTTCTGGAAATCTGCAACTACAGGTCCCATCATCCCCAGCCTGCCTAGCTCTTGGGAAATGTGGATGAAATCCCAAACATCTGGGGGGCTTGACCATTCACACACTCTCACACCCCCCCCCTCTCTCTCTCACACACACACACACATGTATATATTATAGGTTATACCTTATGCATGACAACCAAAATAAACTTGTTTCACCACCAGTACTGGAAATAGGTTGTTCCTAAAACCCTCAGCAGTTTGGGTTCATTATTTGTGTTTATATATTTATAATGGTCTCTAAACACATCCTGGCTACAGCTTGAACCAAGCAACCAAACCTGCATGCATAGATACATCTATTGACCTGTCTTTAGAAAGTGACCCATATTTTCACTGAGCTTTGCAATGTTGCTTTTTTTTGGACTCCAGCTTTCATAATCTTCCAACCAGCGTGTTCATAGACCATGCTAGCTACTGACTGATGGACTTGTAGTTGGGAAAAAAGGGAATGTTCCAAGGCTCTAGAGTCTAGATGATCCATAAAATATGTCCAGATTGTTGTTTGCAACTTTCTAGTTTGAGGAGCATGCAGGAGAGCCTGGGAATAATGTGTTTATCCATTGCATTAAGCTGTGGAGAAATGACCTCTTTTACACTGTTTTATCTTTTACAATATGTATGGGCTGCTGGAAGCCAATGGGAAGTTTCTTAGTAAGGTGAAGATCAGTAATGGTAGATGACTTTTCCTCAAAGATGACCAACGGAACAGCTCATGGAACTGTCAAAGGATTTTCATGTATTCAGTATGAATGTCTAAAGCACCAGCTCGTATGTGAAAAGAACTGGTTTGTGTTGTCACCAGGGAGATCTTGAAGGAGAACATATCACATTGAATGGTAGCTTTGGAGACAGGTGGATTAGACCTTAGCCAGCATTTGATCAGTGACCCAGGGGATTAGTGACCCAGGGGATTCTGGGAGTTTTAGTCCAGCTAATATATACCACACAATTCCTTGTAAATCTCAGGAGTTCTGAAGCAAACACTTAGAGATTTCTTGGCAGACAAACCAATGAGGGAAAAGTCTTCAAGATAACAAGTCTGAAAAAGCAGCTGTGGAATGCTAGATTTTAAAAAAACATTTTCACGCTCTCTCTCTTTTTAAATCTCCCTTGAACTGGATGTGGTGATGACTATGTGTTCCCATGATATAATGCAATGTTGATATGTTTGGGTTTTGTATCCAGGTTTCATTTCTTTTAGATTATGCTGCTTGTTGCTATAGTAAAATGCAGGCAGAAATATAACGAATGTTACTAAAAGGGGCAGGAAGTAATGAGAAATGCAACATGTTCCTTTTTTTTAACTTTATAATGTGTGACATGTATAGTTGTTAAGCCATGATGAGTAATGGAACAAATTACTTTCAAAAGGTAATTTTCCAAGCTCTGTACCTAAGCCATTTGAGTAGGTAGAAGTATGAGTAGGTATTGAGGAAGAACCACCTCCCTTTTGCTAAAGTAGTTGTTGATGGAAGCAAGGCTAAACTAGGCTTCTGCTGAAGACCACTGATTTTTCAAAGTGGAGGAAAAAGATTACCATTTGTTAATCACAGACTGCCACAAGTCCCCCTTTAAAAGGATTCCGGTCCAAGTTGATTTAAAGAATCTTAAGAAAGGAGATCAGGAAGCTTGAAATTGCTTCTTCAGTTAACGTGAAGAGAGAGCCAGCTCAGCAGGCAACCAGGTTATTTGTTCACTATAATGAGATGGGTTGTCCTTCTGTTTATATCATAACAATAAACTTTGATTTTGCAGATATGGCTATAAATTAGTGTATGTAATTCTATGCAGAACAATCTTCTTTTTGGATAATGTAGAAATGGCCCGCATATAAGTAAAATAGAGTCTAGTTATGCACTGGTTACAGGATATGCAATTACAAGTTACTCGTTGTATGTAATGTATTTTTTGAAGCTGGTTACTGCCAGCTCTACAGCATTCAACTTCCTTGTAAGGTGACATATGATAAGCAGCGATCGCTTCCATTCTAAAATTTTATATCTGTTGTAAAGGAAGAGATGAGAAACCAGGAGTTTGTGTGGGAATCCCCCAGTGGTCATCTTAGCCAAGATTCACTCAACCTGGGCAGTGCCTCTGTACCAACGTTCATGTGTGCCATGTGCACTGAAGGCTCTTTCCTTTCAGATAGCAGTTGGCTTCCAAGCCTCTGGGCTCATTTGTCAATCTCTATCTGGCCCTCTCCTGGTTCTCTAAGCCCTTGACTGCCCAATTAAACCTCCCTCTATCTACCTGTTACATAGGAAACACGGGCTGTTATCCTAGCAGCACAACTTAAGCCAATTAATGGCACACTTGGGATGAAAGTGTGTATTCGTGCCCCAAGATGGCAGCCGCGAAAACTGTGCAGACCTTGGATTTTTTTAAAAAAAGATACCCAGAACTTCCTAGTCAGCATAGTGAATTCTGGAGGTTGTAGTCCAAACAATGGATTTTCTATGATCTCCATGATTTTTTTTATCTTATTCCTGTCTGCTAAGGTGGGCACTCACTCTCTCTTCCTTACCTTCACTTGTTAAATCTCTGAGTGGATGAGTGACTCTGTCACACTTTCACGAGGGTATATTGAAAATTATGATCATTTCATTTCCTAAGTACAAGCAGTGATGCACTGCCATTATGTACACATTTCAGAACTGATTATCAGACTTCTTCTCTACATTCAGTTGCTACCTTCATTCGTGCACACTTATTCTGGTTGTTTATTCTTCTTTATTGTAGAATAAAGAAGTAGCCATAAATACAACATGGCACATAAATGAATAGCCATGAACATTGTGCTATAGTATATAACCCTATTATGCAGATAGGGATTTGTTATGTTCAAGGAAATATAAACTACTAGCAGAGATTAGCAGCGTTGTGGAAGAATAAATGCACTTAGTGATTATGAAGCTAGGAGACAAGTGAACAAGACAACAGAGCTTAGTACAAAACTTATATTACATATGTACAAGAGTAATATACAATAACAATATACAAATCACAGCATATAGAGAAGCTACAACAGAGTTTGGGGAAAGCCTCTCACCTTAGGCAGTCCCAATTTATGTTGGTTTGCCTGCTACTTTTATACATACAGCTACCCGCTGTAGCCCAATCAGATCCTTGATTAAATGATGTGATCACACTTATTCCACCTGGCTCTAATCATCTTGACCTTTCAGGCTCATTATTCTTTGCACCTGTGTCCTAGACCTAATACACATCTTGTCTACCTCATGACATGGCCCAGTTTTCAGAATCCATTTTGTAATCTGTTAAATATATATTGTAGACATTTTGTCAAAAACTACAATCCTTGACATATTCAAGACATGACATGGATTGTAGGTCCATGTCTTTCTTTCTACCTCACTCTTGTTATTCCCTGCTTATCCACCAGCACACACCATTCCCTGCTTTCTTTGCTTCTCCTCTCCCCTTCCTGATGCCTGTTAACATCCAATGTAGGACTGGTGGTTTTTTCCTCATTTGGTGAAGGAAAGAACAAGAGCCCGGCACCTTCTCTTCCTGCTGTCAGAGCTCCTACTGAGAGTTTGAAAGTAACTAGTTGGTTGTAATTACCTGTATATACTCGAGTATAAGTCGACCCGAGTATAAGTCGAGGCCCACCAATTTAACCCCCCAAAACTGGGGAAACGTATTGACTCGAGTATAAGTCTAGGGTGGGAAATGCAGCAGGGCCTGGCAGCTCCTCCTTTGTGAGCCGGGGGAGCGGTGTGTGATGTTTAAAATGACTTTTAGCCACTGAGGCAAGTGCTTGGGTCAGTGGCTAAAAGTCATTTTAAACATCGCGCACTGCTCCCCCGTGATGCAGAGGGGGGTCATGAGAAGCAGCACGCAATGTTTAAAATGACTTTTAGCCACCGACCAAAGCACTTGTCTCAGTGGCTAAAATTATTGACCCGCATATAAGTCGAGGGCCCCTTTTTTCAGCCCAAAATTAGGGCTGAAAAACTAGGCTTATATTCGAGTATATACAGTAACCCCCCCCACACACACACACACACTCCACAGCAGAACTAGGTCATTCCTCTACTTGACAACATCCTCTTTCTCAAGGGCTGATCAGCTCAAGTTTGCATTAAGATTAAAGAAAAACATAAGAAGGAAGAGCAGGTGGAGGCCTTGAAGTTGTCAATGAGCACTGAGGTCAGAGTAGGAGAATAAGCAGACAGGCATAAAGGTTGTGTGGTCATGGTACTATATTCTCACATTGCATTTCTATTTTAACTGGAGTTACTATTTCCACATGCACATCTCTACATTTAAATTAGCACGTGCACTATAAAATAAAAATCTCTGTCACATGTCCTTTTCTTTGTTGGTATTACGCAAATGGGTATCTTACTGGGAAGCATATTAGTCATTTCAGTTCTAAAGCTAGAAGACACTGGCATGGGAGGGAGACCTAAAAGTCAACCAGGTCTCTGTCAGGGTGTCCAAACAGAAAACATGCAACCTCACAATGAAGCTAAGAGCATGTTTTCTTCCCAGGGAAGTAATTCCCTTCAAGGCATTCCTGAGCCCTCCAAATATTCAAATTTCTTTATACCTCCTGATGTCCCTTCACAAAGCAAGAAAACTCAAAGCTTGGGATACAGTCAGCTGGAGATACACTGATTATCTGCAAGTTCTGGAAACCAGTCATGTTTGTATCTAGCTATTCAGAGTTTCATTAAGGGCAGCCCCTAATAGATGTCAGTACAGTATTCCAGCAAACAGGAACTAAAAAATCATTTCACAGAATGGATTGTGGAGTAATGGGAGCTCCTTTGCCACTTGCCCCTCTTGAATGACGTTCGCATGTGCATGTGTGAGTTGAGTCAGGTCTCAGTATCAGCCAGAACCTGCATTTCTACTTGCAAACTCTAAATCAGTGTTATGAGCATGTCTGCATGTGAAACTGTAGAATGGGGGAAGGTAATTTGCAGCCTTCCAGGCCTTTGTTTTTGTGCATGCTTGCCTCTAGCTGATCCTATCCAGAGCAATCAATGGTGGGAGACTGTAGGAGCTGCAAACCAAACACACCCGTGTCTCTGTGGTGCACCCTTGTTGTTGCAGATGTGCTTTTTGAATAAGCAGAGGGATGGGCAAAATCAGGAGTGTTGGCAAGGAGCTTTTTGAAACTTGGCGTGGTATGCTACAGCCCCTTCCAGGAGGTGCTTCCATCTCTGTATGGTTAAGTAATTGTGGTGCTTCTTCTTCATATTACTAGTTTTGTTCAGGCTTTTGGTAAATGTGTATTCTGCACACAGTAAGGAGATAGTCATTTCCCCACTTTTGACCCTTTCAACACACAAGAGTGACAAACTGAAGAGGGAGATAAATATAGCAGCCTCCCTCCCTCCAGAGTCTCATTTTTGGACACAATGATGATGGGGGACCCTGGCATGCTCACCATGAGTGGAGTACACATACTTACAGAACTCTTCAAAAAGGCCATTGTTCTTCAGGTAGAGGAGGTGTAGGCCACAGAATGTTCTTCAGCTATGTTGGAGAATTCCCGTAATCCCAGCCATGCTAATAGGACTTGTGGTCCAAAACATCTGGAGAAACCAGCTGGCTTGGCCTTATGGCTAAAAAGTCGCCATCACTGAACAACAGTTCCCATGGCCGTGTTAAGGAATGTTTACAATCCTGCATGCAAATGGAACACATTGCATCTATTGATGATAGTTGGTTTATTGATGATAGATTGCTTATTTGTGTTGTTTGTTAATTGTTAATTTTATCTTGAAATTGTGTTTTGCTTCATTATTGTATGTTTAATTGATTTGTTAGTCACCCAGAGTGGCCTTTGGGCCAGATGGGTGGGTTAATGGTAAAGGTAAAGGTTTCCCCCACACATGCGTGCTAGTCGTGTCCGACTCTAGGGGCAGTACTCATCTCTGTATTCAAGCCAAAGAGCCAGTGTTGTGCAAGTCTGTGGCCATGTGGCCGCATGGCTGCAAGGAAACACTGTTTTACCTTCCTGCTTTTTACAGTGGTACCTGTTTATCTCCTTGCATTTACATGCTTTCAAACTGCTAGGTCGGCAGGAGCTGAGGTTAACAGGGGGAGCTCGCTCCGCTGCCTGGCTCCCGGGATTCAAACCGCCGAGCTGCCGACTTTGCAGCCGATAGTTTTCAGAAGCCTTAGTCCACTGGTGGATAAAATGTACTAAATACATAATAAATAAACACATGGCCATGTGGGAGAAAGGAACCTTTCAGTAAACTAACTTGCTTGCTTGTCCCTTACAGATGAGTTACCAAGCCACTTATATTTCTGGGCTGAAAAGACCCCTCCTTTTGCTTCCCCTAATTAGAATGCTTTATTGCTCTTTGTTCAGAGCTGGTTGATCTCAGCATGATGTAGTGCATGTAAGCTAGTAAAATGCTCTGTGCAGGATGGATGACCTCTGGCCCATGTGGCTGAAAGAGAAATCCTTTTTCCTTTACTTATTTTAAGCCTTTCTTTTTTTCCTACTAACCTCTGATGCATTTATGGAATCCGAAAGCAATGAGTAGGTAGGTAGGTGGGAAGGAAGGAAGGAAGGAAGGAAGGAAGGAAGATAGATGATAGACAGACAGACAGACAGACAGACAGACAGACAGACAGACAGATAGATAGATAGATAGATAGATAGATAGATAGATAGATCAGTGTTTGACTGATTACTTTTGCTGATCAATATGGGGGGCACCTGGGAAATTGCTGTGTTAATTCTAATTCCTAAAATACTGGCTTTCCAATGTGCAAGAAAGCGGAATAAAAGATATTCCTGCTTCTACTAGACATCCCTTACAAGAGAAAGAAGATGTGGGTCTCAGCTACGCTTCTCTGCCCCAGTCCTCACGTTGTAATAAGCTCATCTGGCAAATGAACTGTTGTCTGTGACAGTCATGGTACATATGACCAGATTAGAGGAGCCATTGAACTGATTTTATGCAGATAAAATCAATACATTTTATCATTGTCCAGGTTGAAGGAGACCTGGATTTGCTGTTCAGTGATAACAAGTGTGACATATGGCAAAATAAGGAAGCATTGTTGTTCAGGATAGCCCATTCCGTACCCCCCCCCCCAACTTTTCACATTCACACCGCTCTGCCAACATTCTGTCCACTGTAAATGTGCTCAGGTCTCATTGTTCTCCCCCCACTCCCATAATTTTCCATCATAGAATGGGAAGAGTGGAGATCTATTCAAGATTGTAAAGCCCCTAAGAATATAAGGAATAATAGCAATATACAGAACTCAGGGCTAGATTCCTGGCAAGGATCATATGGGAAGCAAGACAGATGCATCTTCCTGTGTGCAAATGTGCATACTTGTGCACCCACATACACACAGACATGTTTTTCGGACCTTAGCTGATATAGCATGTGCATTTTGATGTGTTCCCTTTTCTGTTCCACTGGTCTGCTCATGTTATAGAAAATTAAACACAATAGTTTTGTTTTCTAGGCAAGCCAACAAGAGGCTCAAAGTCTTCTGTTTTAAAACAAAGGGGCTTTTATCCCGCTTTGATTACATAGTGTTGCGTTTTGAATGAGGTTTCTGGAGGGCTGCAACAAATGTTTTTGTAGCGTGTTGCCTTTTTCATATCAGGGTGGGCTTTAGTGCCTCTTCATTCTTGTCCCCATAAATCTGTTTGATGTTCCCCCTTGCCAAAATATTCTTCCTCTGGTTATAAGAAGTAAAACACAGGGGGAAGAGTATGCGTGGTCGTAAACATCAGTAATCAGATTAAAGAACCAATAAATTTCCATTCCTGCCAAATTCCACATTATAACATGACAAGAGCTAATCATCTGCCTCCGTGCATGAGGCATCAGGACTGGTATTTTCTCTGCCTTGACTCTGTCCCCATCCATATGCAGTGGAACCTTGACTTACTCGCTGCTTGACTTGCAGCATATTTGACTTGCAGCAAGAAGGGGCCTGTTTGACTTGAGTCGCAGGCTTTGACTTACAGCACGGAGCCCTGGCGCAAGGCACCGGAATCTGGCGGCAGCCACAACCCAGCATCGCGGCTGCCGTCTCCAAACTGCTCCTGCCTTCTTCTGGCAGTGGTGGTTTCGGCGAGGCCAGCTCCGAGCACCTGGAGCTGATCCTCGGCCTTACCGAAGCTGCCGCTGCTGCCGGAGGACAAGAAGGGCTGGGAGCTCGGGGCTGGCCTCGCTGGTTAGACAGTCGGCTCAGTCTTGTAAAAAATCTGGCTGCAGAAGTCTGGTCTACAATGGAAGCATTTTAGTTGGGGAGCTTTACAGTTGTGGGACTCTAATGGTAAGCATAGAGTTGTTCAGAACTTGGAACGTCAGGTTAAATATCAGTAAACTTGTTGCTATGAACATTAAAAAGTGGAGGTGTATAACTTGTGGACTATAATTCCACTGCCTCCTCCTCTCTTTGAAGAGACATTTCATTTACATCCCCGGAAGGAATCTCCTATCCCAGTCAAAGTTGTGTTAAATTGCTGTTTTGGGGGGTCTTTTTCATCATCTGGAACAGATTAATCCACTTTCCCATTACTTTCTATGGGAAAAGTTCATTTGACTTAAGTCATGTTTGACTTATGTCTAGACCTCCGGAACGGATTAATGACGTAAGTCAAGGTTCCACTGTACTACAGTTGGCAAGACAGAATTTTGGGGCAGAGATGCAGCATGTCCCTGGGCAGCATAATCCTTCAGTACAGCAAGACTGACATGCCATATGTTGAGGCATGTGCAAGTGATGTTGCTGTGATGCTGGTGGTTGCTGTCAAGTTATTTCCAATTAATAGAGACCCTATGAAAGAGTTCCCTCTATGTTCTGGATTTTCTCATAGTATTTCAAGGCAAGAAATATTCATTCATTTATTATTGCCCACTGCTACATAGTACTAACAAGAGTTAGCTTGAGTGTCACCCCCCACAGTCTGTGAAAGGTCCTCCATCATGGTCATCTTCTACTAGTGCTGCTGCCCAGTTGCTGCCCTTCAGGAGTTTTCCATGCATTTGAACTGTCCATTTTTTTTCTGCTGATGTGCCTTAAATCCTGAAGAAGAGGGATGTGTCTCTGGATGGTGTCTCCACTTTGAGCATTCTGCCTTGGATGATTCTGCTGGGACTCCAGACTAGTAATGGAGTCCAGCCTCCCATGGCATTGCTCTTGGGCTCTCTTGACAGTGTCCATCCAAGACAGAGTACTACATATGAACAGAGTTTGAACTAATTCTTTTTTGGACTACAGCTCCCAGAGTAGAGTCCTCCAGCTGGACTTTGTAATCCAAGAAAGCAGGCAGGCAGGCAGGTAAGAAATAAAACTTTTCCGAGCTGTGTGCATTGCCAGACTCCCTTGTAAATCCAAGCCTAAAATTACAACCTTGCAGTATCACTCCTACAGAAGCAGACCAGACTGGCAATTAAATGTAATTGCATCCTCAGTGATTGGTACAACATCCTGCATTGCACCTGAGGGACAGCAGATTAGGCCACATGACACAGCTCTACTCTTCTACACCTGTAGGCTACTGTCTCACTGTGCCTCATGGTAGGGCTGACCCTGCCTTTTTCTCAGTATTAAATATTGCCACTTGGGCCTTATAGAAACAGGATTGCTAGCCATTATTGCAACAGCTTGTATTCCGCTAGATGTGGCCTGGTGAAAGGTTTGAGTTCAGGACCATGGACTATCTAAATTTGCCAAATTTGCATCTCATCCATCCTGGTTTAGTGCAACCTTGGATGCAAATCTCTCCTCCCTTCCTTGTAGCCACAGAAACCAGGATGTAACACAGCAAATGCTAGAGAAAGGGAGACGTTTCCCCAAAGACTAGAGAATATGTTAGCATCTTAAAGAGATTAAAACACTTGTGGTTTCTGTGCAAAAATTCTATATCATGTGAGGCTCACAGACAAGAGAACTCTCTCACTTGAGAGGCAGTTAACAGGCAATCCTTTTTTTCAGGACCCCAGCAAATTATTGTTATTGGAGTTATGAGTGATCAAACCACCTCTGAGATACAGCAACCGGATGCATTAGTAACTTCTGAAAGGGGCTATCCTTCTCAGCCTCACTCACGTCTTGCAAACGTAATGCTATCATTCCTTTTTTGAGTCAGTCCATCTTCTGTTTAGTCTTTTCCATTTCCTGCCATAACCTTTCCCTGGCCTTTTCAGTACTAACATGCAATCAAACATGTCTTCTCCTGACATGCCTCAAGTAGGATAGCCTCCGTCTTTTCATTTCTGCCGCTAAAGAGCGTTCAGGCTTGATATGATCTAACACAGGCCTGCCCAAAGTCCGGCCCGGGGGCCAAATCTGGCCCGTTGGGCCATTCTGAGTGGCCCGTGGCTGGCTGGCCCGCCCTTCCCTCCCCCTCCTTCACTTATGGGTCAGTGGGTGGGGCTTCCATTGGGGTGGCAGGGTCGGGGAGCAACTGGCCCCTGACACATTCTCAGTCACCAAATCTGGCCCGCCTTACAAAAAGTTTGGGCACCCCTGATCTAACACAACAGGCAAGCAAACTCCCAGCCCAACAGCCGTCTGCTCCAACCCACTGAGCTCTCTCCCCCCCCCCCAAACTATAAGTGTTTGTCTCAGTTCAGCCTCATGTTACTCATAGTGACTGACAGTTAGTATTGCTAATCAGTTTTCTGCAAGCGGTAAGAAATAAAAAATGTTGGGGAGGGAAAGAATCCATGCAGAGGGTGAGAGAGAAAAAACTGGATTGTGGAGAGAGGAGAAAGAGAAGTTGATGGCCTGCGTTCCTCCATAAAAGGAGGGAGGGAGAGAGAGAGAGAGAGAGAGAGAGAGAGAGAGAGAGAGAGAATGAGAATGAGAACGAGACCCTAAACATTGTTTTGTAGAGGTGTTTTATTCCACATAAACTAGTAAATAGTTCAGGAGATTTTTTTCCATTACTTACTTACAATTACAAATAAATATTATTTTAAAAAATAAATTCTGTTTGTAATAATTATTTGGATACATTATATTTTAATATGCTAGTTGTGATAATTTTATGCC
The DNA here is from genome assembly GCA_023846285.1 of Phrynocephalus versicolor. Classification (NCBI taxonomy): domain Eukaryota; kingdom Metazoa; phylum Chordata; class Lepidosauria; order Squamata; family Agamidae; genus Phrynocephalus; species Phrynocephalus versicolor. Next base: position 14,499,450 of record JAHTLZ010000111.1, on the reverse strand, counting down.
AACTCAAATTGTCCATAGTCATATTTTATGTTCCTAAAGAATGTCTTTCAAGCTGTAAAAGGGGGGGGAATGATAATGTAGCATTTTTCTTAATTTTTCCAAAAATTACTGTTTTTTTCCAACCAACCAACCCCCCGAAAAAAATGGGTTTTTTTCCCGAGCTTCAAACTTTCCAGAAATTTTACATATCTAGGTAAGTCATGAGAAATGTCACCTAGGCAGGAAAGGGAAGACTCCCTTTCCATACACATAGTTGTAGCTGCTTAATACATTCAACAATACTATTTTCAACCTTGCACTGTTGTGTAAACTATATTTCTGATCCAATACTGGCATGGGTCAGCTGTCTGTAGCAGTAGTAAATTGTGCAAAACTATCTCCTTAGTAACAAAATCTAAAAATTTACATTCATAGGAAGGTGTGTAAATATAGTACAATTGTACAAAGTGTACAATTTGAAGCTGTGCTTTCAAAATGTAACACACCCACCCTTTACATCCTGGAAACGACACCTCCATTGTTCAAAACCACGCTTTGCATGCTTTCTTACCACACAGCCAACTCGGCCATTTGTCTTCATCTTCATCTTCGTCTTAAGCTGAAAGGAGTGGATTCCAATTACTGGTTGCCATTCCCCTCTCATCCATCCCGCCCCCTCCTGGAATCTTAAAGTTGTCAGAAGGGGAGAAATGTGCAACCAAACATGCAGAGGTGATGGTGTGCCTCTAGGGGGCGACAGAGATAAAGATAAGCAGGTGGGACTTCCTTTTCACCAGGTTTCCCCTTTGTATTGTCTGCTCTATTGCTTCCTCGGTTGAGGTTAAAAGGTTAAAAAAAAGTTGAGAATTGTAAGCTAAGGCTAAATGAATGAATGAATGAATGAATGAATGAATGAATGAATGAATGGGAAGGGAAGGGAAGGGAAGGGAAGGGAAGAAGAAAACAACCTGACCAGCAGACCAGAGAACTGGGTTTAAGGAACCGAAGATTCAAACAGCAGCCAGTTTTCTGTCTATTCAGAATCATATATTGTTCTTTATGTTTGTTTTTAATCTTTGTGTGAACTGCCTGGAGTTCCCTTTGGGAGCGGTATATAAATGCAAAAATAAATAAATAAATAAATAAATAAATAAATAAATAAATAAATAAATAAATAAATTTAAAAAAAGATGCAGTGGGCTTTGAAGAGAGTCACTACAACCCTCCCCCACCCCCGTTCAGGTGATGTGAACCAATTTGAAGGCACTTAATTCCAAAAGAGTAGAAGCCCCAGTGGCAGGGGAAAAATCTGATTGAGATGATAGGCTGATTCACTTGTTTGTCATATATTCAAGAGAGAATAAAATGACTTTGATTGTTGCATTTCTTGCATTGTTTCTCAGTGTAGACACCCTCTAAGGCTGTGGTCTCGCCAGCATTTTCTGTGCATTTTTTGCTGCGGTGAACTGCGCAGTAAAAGATCGCGTCCTAACCGCGAAGGGAAGTAATCTGTTGCCCGGACCGACCACGCCCCCGGAAGCGCACTCTCACTGAAGTTTTTAAAACCACTGCTAGGGGTTGATTTAAAAAAACTTCCCTTAAAGATGCGCAGTTCTTTGCTATTCTTAACGAGGTGAGACCCCAGAAAATATGCAGTAATTAGCTTTGTACCCTTTTCCCTGCCACTTCCTGTGGGTCTGGCAACGGAGACTTAAAACAACCCAGGAAAAAGGGAAAAGATGCGCTGTAAGCAAGTAGAGATGGGGAACAGAGTAATAAAATACTACTTTGTCGACAGGACACTAACTGTACATCAAACACCACGTGACTGCCCCCCCCAAAACCTATTCATCAAATTAAGATGCGCAGAAAACTTTTCTTCCTCTTTCTCTGTTCACACAGCCAGTGGCAGAAGAACCCATATTTTCTACTTCCCAGCTATGCAGTCCACTCTAACAAATGTTCTGTATATTTAAGATGACCTTTTGTGGATTATTCCAATCACCAGCTTCCATATAGGCTAGGTAGTAGCATTTTTGGTTAAAATTCTATTTTACACTGAAGGGAAATCAGTCTTGGCTGCAAGTTGCTGCTCATTAATGAGGTGGTAGTTAAATTCCTGAGTGTGTGGCCAATGGTACAGGATACATGCAATTTATGCAGGATTTATGCAGTTTCTGGTAATTTGATCATGTGCTGTCATCACTTCTGACTTAAGGTAAAAGGTAAAGGTTCCCCCCGCACATGCGTGCTAGTCGTGTCCGACTCTAGGGGCGGTGCTCATCTCTGTACTGAAGCCGAAGAGCCAGTGTTGTGCAAATCCATGGCCACGTGGACGGCATGGCTGCAAGGAAACACTTTTTTACTTCCCACTTTTTATGGCAGTATCTATTTATCTACTTGCATTTACATGCTTTCAAACTGCTAGGTCGGCAGGAGCTGGGGTTTTTAGCGGAAGCTTGCTCCGCCCCGTGGCACCTGGGATTTGAACCACTGAGCTGCCGACTTTGCAGCCGACAGTTTTTGGAAGCCTTAGTCCACTGAGCTACCACACCCCTTCCCTTTTCAGGGTTTTCCAGGTAGGGAATATTCAGAAGCAGTTTATCATTCCCTACTTCTGAGGGCACCCTGGGAGTTTGCTCAAGGCCACAAAGACTGGCTGTACTTAGCAGAGGCACACTGGGGAATTGGATACTTAACCTCTTGTTCCACAGCCAGATACCTAAACCACTGAGATATTCAGGCAGCTTGCAGTTTACCTTAAACATAAATTGGCTATAGGATTCTGGCCACTGGTTTGACATTGGTCCTTTCTTATATTGTGATCAATTCTTTATTCCACTGCCTTTCATAGACTTGTCTGCTCTCAGGATCCTTGAATTCCAGATTTTTTGAGAGATTATTTGCAGAATCCAGGCCACAGCAATGGGGTTTTATATTTGCTATGGGAATACAGTGTGAAAGCCTACCTCTACCCATCGCACCAAAATTGCTTGTATAAAAGCAAGCCTGACATCAGCAGATCATCACAGATGATGATGGTTTCTGCAGTTACCAATAGACTCCTGAACAATGCGGTGTAATACCATCACTCAGGGCCTTATGGTCAATAACAATGTGACCAATCTAGCACTCAAGAAAGAAGTATACCTCCTCATTGGTGGTGGCCTTTTTCTCCCTCTAAGAAAGATGCATTGATTCCCCCCCACCTTACTACAGGTGCAGATAGGAAATAAAGGAAGGGATAGAAGGATGAGACTACACTATGCCATAAGCAGGGCAGAAGGGAACAGATGAACCAAGTGTCCTCGTAAATCTGGAACTAGCCATGCAAAGCAGAATCTGAGGTCTGGTTTAGGCACAGATAAACAGGAGACACGTCTATGGGAGAGTTTCAGAATCCTCAGATGCCAATGCCTGGCTTCATGTGACTGTTTCTCAGAAAGCTCGCCACCTGTCTCATTGACTGAGAGCAAAAAGTAGGTTATTATATTCTACAATAATGGGTTCATTAGCTGGGGACGAGGCAGATATCTGTCTGCCATGGCCAAACCGGGCTTAGAAATATTGTTAGATTGTTTGTGCTCTGAATATCCACAGGGATGAGGAACAGTGCTTGGCTGCCCACCCTCTCACCCTCATGCAACTTAAAAGGGGGGGGTTGTGAATTCTTTGCCATTCTTGGTCCCCTGGACTGTTTTCTGTTCTAAATGGTCCTTGCCTTTTTAATTTGCTCGGTCCTCCCACTAGCACCATTCCTGTCTTTTGGATGGAATAGGAAAGGATGGATTACGTAAGCCATGTCTGTTGCCCTATTGCTTTTATATTTTAATAATAGGGATGGTCCATAATGATGATAGTAATGCTAATATATTTGTTTCTCTACACAGCCATGCAGCAGGTCTTGGACAACCTCAGCGATCTTCCCAACTCTATGGGAGCTGGAGATCTGGATCTCATCTTTCTCCGTGGCCTCATGGAGAGTCCAATAGTAAGATCATTGGCTAAGGTACAGTTAAATAGGGTAGTTGGGCAAGGGACAGTAGCTGAACAGAACCTGCATCTTCAGATCCATCCACTTCTGCTACATTGCTTACTCCTTGGCGCTAATGCATTTGCTCAATAGTTCAGCTGACCACTAGTCTACGCTCCCTTTCTTTCTTTCCCTTTCTACTAGAAGGCGTTTCTGCTGCTTATCCCCATTCCTAAAATCCACTGATCTGTGCATACTTCTTGTGTACTTGCACACATACATAAACACTCCTTTTCCATTCATTAAGGTATGGTTAGCCCTGAAATGGTCCTTTGCCCTGTTAGGTGATAGTAGCTGTAATTTTCCAGGTCATCATTTGAGCAAAGGCCTGCCAAAGCTTTTGCTGCAGGATTTGTCCTTGTAGCTTGGGTGTAATAACCTATTGGCTAAAATCTTTATTGTTCAGCACAATAGATTACACAAGAGTAGGCCCATTGAATCTGAGGGGATTTGCTGAGTCTACTCCTCCATAGGTTCCGCTGATTCAAACAGCCCTCCTTCCATTGCAAATTACCGTAGGAAAGTGAAACTGCGGACTGAGTAGCCCCATTTGAATCAATGGAGCTTACAGAGGGGTTGTCTGAACAAATCCCCACTGAATCAGTGGGCTCACTATAGGGCGACTTTTGCTGAGCAAAGGTGGCATCAAAGTGAAATTACTGAATAGACTGGATGGTGTGACATAATCATGAAGAAGAGAAAGCAGCTAGATATGTGTCAGATGCCTTTCTTAGACCCCAAAGTCCAAAGTGCTGCCCAGGTCAAGCTTCTGCCTAACATGTGATGTCTTACAATTAAGGCATTCCTGAGAGATTGAGGGTGTGTGTGTGTGTGTCCAAAAATGAAGGTTCCACAATCTTGCCTACTAACTGTTCCATTGGTGACATGTACTATACTTAGGAGATCCTGAGTTTTCATTTTTCACTTCCAAGTTCATTCTATGTTAATTAAGGCCAGTCTTCTCCAACCTGGCACTGCCTAAATATATTTCAATTGGTTGATTGCCCTTGCCATCTTCAGCCTCAAGGTCAGTAAGCTTTGGGCTTATAATTAGCATATCTGGACGTTTGTGGTTTGGGAAAGACTGAATAGGACCTCTGCTAGCTACTGTATCATATACGTGGCATGCTGCTTTTGTCCATTACCTCTCCATAATCACAGTGTCCAGGGATACTGAGTTCTTCGGAGAGTATCTCAGTTTTGGATGCTGATTCTTCATAGCCTGGATGTTTTACGGAGGCACAGATTCCTGGCAGCTCAAGTTTCCTTGGATCATGGTTCACCTATGGCTAAAATTAGCAGGGATGAAGCTCAGAAGAAAGAGCCCAGGGGCAGTTGCCTCGCTCCATCTTAGATATCTGGAAGCTCTGGGTGAATCCAGCTTTCCTGGGACCCCAACCTGTCTCTCTGGATTTTTCCAGACGGCCACAACCCTTTTCCCATGGACCCATGTTTTTGTTATTTTCTAACTTTTGTATAGGTTGTCTTGTCTCCATTTTGAACAGTTAAGTCTTCAAGACTTAATTAATAGCAGTAAGCACAGCAGGCTAGAACATGCTGGAATTTTTGATCCTACTTTTTGCCCTGCACTTGCCATTGGAACACAAAACTGAGCCTCTCTGAAACCAAATTCAGCCCTTGACTTGGAAGATGTTCCCTCCTCTTGTTCTGTCTAACAGCAGGGCTGGCCTCAACCATTAACATGCTTTTTATCCCCTGTGGCAAAATTTTTTTTTTAAATTAATGCCATTTCATATCCTCTTGTGTCTCCACTATTGTGTGGTTTTATATATTATCTGCTGTCCTCTGCATGTTGTTTGTATTCTTAGTGTTTCCTTCTTTGTTTTGTTCACTTTGATATTTGTCATTAGTTCATCGGATCACCTTGAGTGTTTAAAATTGAAACAGAATACCAGAAAAATAAATATTCTTATCTCTTGGGTGTGTTTAAAAGGTACTGCTGCTTGCCGCATTCAGGGTAGCGTACAAACAACAGGACAATGATTTTATTTTATAATGATCTTATTCATTGTTATGATTAGCTAGCCTTCAAAAGACCATGATTGTACAGATATTAGAATTGCACTGTAAAGTCCTCTGTAAAGCTATTTTTCTTTAGGGTTCTTTCTTCTCGTGTGCTGATCAGAATATCATAAGGCAACTGCGTCTAAAGCTCTGCTTAAGTAGACATAAATTACGATACATCTCTAGCTTTCCCACCACATACAAGGAAGGCTATCTGAATAATGATAATACATTTTCACTACTCTGAGTTGATCTAAAAAAAATTACATTTCATTAAATTGTAAATTAGTTTCTTTTTCCATATCTACATTTTACTACTTAAGGAGATTTATTTAAATAAACAATCAAAATTCTGCTTTAGCTTACCTGCACTTCTGTGCCTAAAATGCGTGCACTCTTCTCGCACAGGGGTTATGAATCAGTTTCCCACTAAGCATTCTGGCCTTGAGCTTCCAGTAGCTACAGCCAGCATAATCAACATAATTGAAGGCTTATGAGAGATGTGATGTGATGTGATCCAAAACATAAGGTTGCCTGCCCATGGTTTAGCCAAACTAGACAAAATGTGTGAATGGCACAGTATTCTGGTATTCTATTTGTTGTGAGGGGGAGGTATTTGTCTGTTTTAGCTTTCCCAGAAACCAGCTGGAGGAGGTGGGATTCAGGAGCGCAGGAGCAATAGGATTGGTCACTCAATGCTGCCACTTGAAATGAACAATGAATTTAATTTTAAGAAATTAATTTTAATGCCGGTTTATGAAATCCTCACTTCCCAAATGTAACTGCAGACTGGATGGGGTTTCCATTTGAATGCCTTTTTAATGTAAATTTACAAAAGAGGTGCACAAAAATCACACATTTAAAATGTTCACACACCCCTTTTTTTAAAAAAAAAAACCCATTTGAAAAAACTTTTTATTTGTGAAAGAGCATGAAAAAAAACCACAAATAAAAGTTTGAGCAGTTAAAAAAAAGAGTATGAAAGTTCTGATAAAAATCAGTACAAGTTTTTGTGTTTGGGGGGAGGAATTCAAGTCTAGTGCAGAAACAGGACAGAACAAACTTTGAGGCTAGGAGTGTTTCAGCTTGAAACCAAACTCCCAGCTTTATTTCTCCTTGAAAGTAAAATGCGGTGGCCCATATCTCTGTTCTCCCCAATGCCATTGAAAGATGGCAAACTTGCATGTTGTTCTGTTTTGAGTAGGGAAATATCAAGAAGGTGGTTAAGTACCCTGCTGGGAGGGGGATCGGGGAGTTTATGGTGCTTACCCAAAACCCTAAGCCAGGCATGTCCAAACTTCGGCCCTCCAGATGTTTTGGGCCACAGCTCCCACAGTCCTTTGCCATTGGAAATACAGGCTTGGAATTCTGGGAGCTGTGGTCCAAAACATCTGGAGGGCTGAAGTTTGGATGTGCCTGCCCTAAGCTTTTATCTGCTCGGAGCAGCCCCTTTCTCTTGCTATGTTTCTGACTCTGGTTGCTCCACCCAGTGGACCCCTCTTCCCCCCCACCCGTTTTCAGCTAAAAAGGCACGACATTGTTCATTACATTTCATTGTGAGCTGGCCACAGGAACCTGTACCAGCTAGAAAGTCTAATCGTTTCTGTGGATCCAAACTAACAAAGCCCATCAGATCTGTACTGATTTGCAGGCTCTCACCTCCCTGCAACTAGCAAGGTCCAGGGAAAGAAAATCTCTAGGACAGCGTTGGCCAACCTATGGAACGGGTGCCAAAGATGGCACTCAGAGCCCTTTCTGTGGGCACCCAACATTGCCCCTTCACAACCACCTGTATTCAGGTTAAATTGCTGTATTAGTGGGTTCTGAATCGCAGTTTGGGCACTCGGTCTCTAAAAGGTTTGCCATCACTGCTCTAGGAGCTATAATTGAAAACAAACTCCCCTTTCAGCCAAAAATATAAATGCAAACGTAGGAATATCCCATGTCAATATTTTCCAATGCTGGCTCTGAAAACAAAAATGGGTTCCAGAAACGAGACCTGACTCATAAAGCATCTCTGCCACCCTGCTGCTCCTTTCATCCTGCTGGCTCCACTGGTAATGGCAGGTTTCTGTAGGTGGCTGGGTCTATTATTTTTAGCTCCTTCTCTTTTGTGTCTGCCTCTCTTTCCTTGAGGCTCATCTGAAGCCACTATTCATCTCTTTCAGAACAGGGACCTGTTTGATTTCTGGCTGTGCTGCATGGAAGGACAGTAGGGAAAAGCCCTAATTTGTTTGAGTACGCTCTTTATAGTGTGTTTGAGCAACCATCTGGTGTCCTCTGTGTGTCTAGCAGTTCAAATCCCTTTACTTCGTGTTGTCTGTAGTACACCCTACTGTTCTCTTTCTTCCTTTCATGTCGAGAAGCGCTGATGGGTTTCTGTAGGCTCAACACACACTCCCGAGTGTGGTTATATGATTTTGAAGATCTGTGCAAATCTACACATTTATTTCATTATTTTATTTTATTTTGGGTTCATGATATTGCATTGTTAGGGGATTCAACAGTCTGCATTGCCCCTAGGTCACCAACAGCCCGGGTTGTGGCTAATCACAAGGCAGAATTGGAAGGGAGTAGGGTTAGCAGGGCTTTGTTTGTTTACGTGTGCCTCGCTAATCCGCGCCTCCCATTCACCCTTTCACCGCCCTGCCCGCCTGCCCGCCTGCCTGCTTTCCTCTCTCTCTCCCTGCAGGCCCACGAGCGTCTGGAAGAGACAAAGCTGGAAGCGGTGAGAGACAACAATTTAGAGCTGGTCCAGGAGATCCTTAAAGACATCACTCGCATCGCCCAGCAAGACAGCACGGCTGCAGAATTGGTCCGCATCCTCCAGGAGCCACACTTCCAGGTAGAAGATGACTCCTTCCCAAGAGGGTTGAGGGTACACGGGGCGGCAGGGACAAGAAAAATGGGAAACCTGTCTAGAATTATGGAAAGGATGTATGCCACTTGGACTGTGAAACTGGGGTTCCAATGAGGTCTATTTGCCATTGGCCTGGTTTGCTTTTGGATCAGGAAAGAGAGAGAGAGAGAGAGAGAGAGGTAAAAACACTGGCGCTACAAGGAGGCCTTTGGATGATCAGTGTATGTTTTGTCTTGATCTGCCAGGCGCCTATAATTCTGTATTTTTGTATTTTGTAATACACATACATGCACACAAACAAACTTACTCTGTGTGTGTGTGAGAGAGAGATCTTTTATTGCCTTTTCTTTGTATTTTATTCTCGGTTTATGTTTCTTTTATTTTGTTGCCTTCAGTTGCCTTTACGCAAGCGGGCGGTATGTAAATCATAAATAAAACTAAACTAAACTAAACTAAAGAGAATCTTTTCCTTTGCACAAACAGTGGAGGGCTTTCTTTGACACTTCATTAAAAAAGGGAAATCTGGAGGTTTCCGAGTTGAGTGACGGAGGTGAAGAATGAGTTGTAATTTGGGTAATGATGTTGTTTGTACCAGTTTACTAGAGTCTTATTCAGCCAAATAACGTTATGTGTGAGGTTTGTTTTGGATCTGCCTCTTTCCATCCTTTTTCAGTGATATGGGTGATTATTTCATCATTAGATGGAGATCTGAGTCTTTTGTTTCTTGCTATGAATCATTTAATAATATTGTAGTTCTATCCATCTTTCTCTAATGAAGTACATAAAGCAGCATGCAATGGGTTCCCAGTAGCCATTTCCCATCAAGGCACAGATGCTCTTCAGACCTCTTTGCTTTCAGTAAAGTTGACAGATGATTTAATTTTAAATACTGTATATATGTAAGATGTTCACTGTCTTCATGCTGTTGTGTGAACCTTTGCAGAAAGTTCACTGGTTTTGGGCAGGCAAAGAAATGTATAGCTGAAGGATGAGGTTTTGTTTTATATTTAGCTTGACTGTATTGTTATTTGGTTGTGGGGGGTGTTTAGTTTGGTTTTGCTTTGCTTTCACTAAAAGGTTTATTGCTTTTTACAAAAATGTTACTCATCCTAACCTTTGAGTTGGAGGGGCATATTATTATTGTTATATTTTCGGTATACATGCCTGATAGAATGATAGGTAAGAAATTAATTTAATGCCTGTTTATGAAATCTTCACTTCCCAAATGTAACTGCAGACTGGGTGGTGTTTCCACTGGAATGCCTTTTTAGTGTAAACTTAAAAAAAATTGCACAAAAATCACACATTTAAAATGTGCACATCTTTTTTTTTAATTGGAAAAACTTTATATTTGTGAAAGAACATGAAAAAACCCACAAATAAAAGTTTGAGCATTTAAAAAAATGAGTATGAAAGTGCTGATAAAAATCAGTACAAGTTTTTGTGTTGGGGGGGGAGGAATTCAAGTCTAGTGCATAAACAAGACAGAACAAACTTTGAAGCTAGAACTGAGTAGAATCAAGCATGGCACATTCACTCACCCCTAGCTATGAACAAAGTGCTGTTTAGTTCTTACTTTGGTCTACCTTGGGAAATGATATTTTTTGCAGTACAGTTATTCCACATAGGTATGCATTAAATTTTGGTGCATTCGACTCTTGTTCTCTTTTGTACTGCATTCTGGCAATGCAAGAACTCTATCATAAAGATGTGTTTGTTTGACATCAAAGGAGTTTGGAAAAGGGAAATGTCACAGTCTTAAAAATGGATTTATAATCTTCTAGTCTGAATTCCACCCAGGATGTACAAGCTGCTCAGATTGAGGGTTGGGCTGTTCCTTATTCAGGGCCCCCTAAGAGGAAATGCATCACTTAAAATGGAGATGCAGATATGCATTAAGATGCATGTATGCTATTTTATAGATCTAGATGTAAATTTTGAGCTTCAAGAATGATCAAAACGTGTCTAATATCAGGAGAGGGAAAACAGTATTCCATACCATAGAGGCCACCCCAATGGGGGCGGGAGGTGTTATGTTCTTGTTGTTGTTGTTGCTCCAAACCACTATAAAGAGAACCTCAATGACGTTTATCACTAATCTTTCCAAAGGACCAAATGGATCTGCTTTCTCACTCAAATGGTCCTGGTATACTGACAAGGATTTATCTCCTCTGTGTTTGATTGGCCTCTGATCTCAACTGACCAAGTGTTTTCATATTGTCTCCTCTTCTACCCCTTTCTCAGTCTCTCTTGGAAACCCACGATTCTGTTGCCTCCAAAAGCTACGAGACTCCACCGCCTAGTCCTGTCCTGGACCCCATGTTCAACAACCAGCCAGTACCGCCAGATGCAGTGCGCATGGTGGGGATTCGAAAGACTGCCGGAGAGCACCTGGTGAGCAAGCTTCTTTCCGCTGCTATTAATTTCGATGTATATCTTTTTAAATACCTTAGTGGTCCATACAGCTGTAGCAGAAAACATTGACTGATGTAGTAATTTTGGCGGACATAGTGAGTGCAGAACAACATAAAAAGATCCTGCCTCCAAAGGACTTTGGAGTTGGGCTTTCACGGTGCATGGGAAACAGTGGAGGTGGGTGGAAGAGTAAGCGAAAGATGACTTCTTCAAAGCCTAATTCAGATTATTCCATATTGTTGGACTTGGAGAAGTAGGCTACAGGTATTTATTTTATTATTTATTTATTGGATTTTTATACCGCCCATCTGGCAGCGAGGTCACTCTGGGCGGTTATATGTTAAAATAAAAATCCAAGGTCTTCTAAAACTTCACCAACAGATTTTCCTGGAAATAATCAGTTACCCTCCACCGCATCAAGACATAGTTTGCCTTGTTTCTGAAACAAAGTGTGCATTTTGTGGAGGGCAAGTACAGTAGCATCCCTGTATGTGCTGAATCAACATCTGCTGATTCAGTTATCTGCAGTTGGCCATCCCAAAATAATTAAATAATAAATTGCAGCTGCAAAAGGGTGCCGTCAAGCAAAACACTGCCGCGAAAGGGTGCCATAAGCTGTCCCAAACCACTGCAAGTAGTTGCCGCAAATTGTGTGAAAACGTGGCCCCAGATTTTTGGGGATTTGGGTGTGTGTGTGTGTGTGTGTGTACATTTGATTTTTAGAGGGACTCAAAGGGCATTCACTCTTATCCATGGATTTTAGTATCTGAGGGGTGGCCCAGAACCAATTCCTTGCAGATACGGGGGTGCTACTGTAGTGGTCAAGTAAGGGGATGGGAGGGGAAAATGGGAAAGAGACTGAATGATGAAGGAGCTGATGATGGAAGGGTTGGGATCTGGCTGGGTGAAAAAGAGCTAAAGCAAAATGGATGATGCCAAGGGGAATAGTTTTCCTGGCAGTGGCATGAGGTGCATGTTTGGGCAGTAGGGAGGGAAGGGGTGTCCTTTCCTTTCTGACAGGCTCTGTGGCCATGATCAAAATGCCCCGCAAATACTGGTCCCTGCTAGCCATTCGAAACTTGCTGCAGAGATGACATGCTTAGCGTTATGTCTTGTTTGTCTCAAAAAACAGTTCCTTTTGCTCAATTTATCTAGATTAAAGATTAGCCTGGCTTTCTTGGTGCAGGATTCCTCTGCTTTTGTGAGTAGATTTCAGAATGGGGTGGGGAGAAGGTAACTTGACCACAGAGAACTATGATACCAATACATCATCCCTGCCCCCTGCCCCCCCCCCCCCCAGTAATTTGAAATGGCCTATTGGTCTTTATATTTATATTATTACTGTATTGCTTTCTGTAGTTTCATAAGGGTGAAAAGAGCCAGACTGCAATTAGAGGGCATTTTACTAAAAGTTTATTTTTTAATTTTTATTTTTAAGGGGATAGCATTCTAGAATTGGAAATCTACGATGCATACAAATCTAGGTGTCTCTGAAAGGCGTGTTGCTTTGGAAGCGTGTTTACAGCCTTCTTTCTGTTCAAAGTGTGAAGTTTTTCTCTACAGTCTGAGTCCAAGGAGAAGCTAGTCCTGTGACTCTGTAACAGAAGCTGTGTCTCTCTAGCACTGACTAGCCTTTGACATCATCCTTTTCCCATCTAAGAGCAGTTTTCTAAATGTCTTCAAGGATGATGTGCCCCCCCAATGGCATCTGTATCAGGGAAGAGGGGGACCTAGGGCCTTCAGATGTCATTGACCCCCTCCCTCCCAGTTTCTGTAACCTGTACCCATTGGTCTTGTTGGTTGGGGTTGATAGGAACTGCAGGGAAGCAAGATCTGGAGGGACCACAGGTTTCCCCTACCCCTGATGTAAATAAATGAATATGCAAAGTACAATCATTCTAAACTATGTGATGCAAGCCTGATGAGTTCCATGGTTTTCCCCCTTCGAAGTCCCACTTTCACCACACATTACTGGGGAATATTAATACCTTAATGCTTAGGACACAACTGGGGAAGATAAATGACAATAATAATAATTTGAATGATAGTTTGTAGGGGAATGGTATAAATGTCATGTCCATAACACATATTAGAATAACCCATTACACATTTGTACAATCAAATGTGGAGGACTTCCCCTGCTCTTTGTTTGCTTCGGTTCCTTAGGGCGTGACATTCCGGGTGGAACGTGGTGAGCTGGTCATTGCACGCATCCTGCATGGGGGCATGATTGACCAGCAGGGGTTGCTGCATGTCGGTGACATCATCAAGGAAGTGAATGGACAGGAAGTAGGCAGTGACCCACGTGCACTCCAGGAAGTGCTGAAAAATGCCAGTGGAAGTGTTGTGCTCAAGATCCTGCCCAGCTACCAGGAGCCCCACCCACCGCGCCAGGTAGGAGATATCCCTTTAATGAGAGTTTTATGCCTTGTCTCCCAGATATGGTATTGTTAATTGCCATCCATACCTTTGGCTACAGCAACAGTAGAATAGGTTCTTTGTCTGTAACTGAAAAGAGTATAGTCTTCATCCACATGTTTTTCTAAAACCGGGTGGACACCTACCTCTAGCAAACTGTATCTGGCCTCATCTGGACTTCCTCCACTTACATTTCCTCCTTCTCTCTTCTCTCTTCCCACCAATGATGGATGGATGGATGGATGGATGGATGGATGGATGGATGGATGGATGGACAGACTTGTTCCCCATTGGTTGTTCAGAAAGATTTTCTTCTGAAAATAATATTTATCAACTTGTAATAATATTAGGTTTGTTAACCAATTAATGAATTGACAATCTATTTACCATTTGCTTTTAATAAATGTATAGGTGGAAATGGGAAGAAATGTATGCTAGCATATGCATCACTAGTGCAAGCCATTTCTCCCAGTTAATATCTTCTTTGTCATCCATTGTTACAGAAACTCACCTAGAATTGAAATAGTCTCCAGCAATAAACAGATATCCCTTCAGTTTGTGGCCCCACAAATTTTAAATTATTCAGTACAATATTAAGTTAATTAATTGACAGATATGAACCAATTGCTGATTAAACTGATTCAACCCAAGCCACCATGGGGCAGGGGGGTTATTTGTCTTTTTTCCCTTTTTGGTAGAAAGATGGAATTAAAATAAAGTAAAGTAATGATGTATGTTAACAATGACAGCATTCCCATTTTGGAAAGTGAAGTCCACGGTTTTAATTTCCCTTAATCATGTACAAAGTTTAAGGCCATGGGAAATCCCTAGAGAAAGCTCCTCCATAAATACAGATTAAACTGTTTTTCCATGTTCCCTTGTCTGGCGTGTCTCCCACATATCATTGGCACCGATATGGCATGCCATCTGGATAAAAACCCTCAGTCCCAACTGGGGATAGCCTGGAGGGCAAGAAGGTAATAGAGTGGAATGAAGCAGAAATCCAAAGTCAGCACCTCGGTCAGCACCCTGTAGGAGCCACAGATAAGCTTGCTTTAGTTCAGCGGCTAGCCAGTACCACCATCCTAGGTCAAGGAAATTCCACACTTGCAGTGTTGCTGCAATAGCCTGATTTCTAACAAAGGCTGAAGCAATCTTGTTTTTAGACTGAATTGCATACAACTCAGGCCTCTGGCAGAGCATTGTTCTTAACTCAGGGGTGCCCAAACTTTTTGTAAGGAGGGCCAGATTTGGTGGCTGAGAATGTGTCAGGGGCCGGTTGCTCCCCAACCCTGCCACCCCACTGCAAGCCCCACCCACTTTCTTTTTAAAAAATGGGGTGAAGGAGGGGGAGGGAGGGGTGGGCCAGCCAGCCACGGGGCACTCAGAATGGCCTGACGGGCCGGATTTGCCCCCCCCCCCCGGGCCGGACTTTGGGCAGGCCTGTCTTAACTGCATGCTCTGTGTCTTCTGTTCACAAAGCAAGTGCTGTAGCAAAGCCGCAAAGCTGTAGCATCTGTACAATATTTTTAACTCTTAATCCCTTCAAAAAAAAAACCCAACAACATACATGCTGGAATAGCAGCTCCACCATTAAAAAAAAAACCCTCTTTACTCTCTTTAAAATGTTGTGGAATAAGCACACCGGTCTTCCTGAACAGAGGAATGGAGAAAGCTCTGGCAAGTGAAGCACAGTTATAAAGGGCCGGATTCTTGGGGAAGTGAAACCTCTGAATTACAGGCTACAGTATCTGGATTGGCAGATCTCAGATGGAATGATTTAAAACACTTTGCTAGCTGAGGCAAAGGACGGATTAGGACGGTTTATGGTTGGCAACCCTTTCTCATTCTATATGCAAAAGCCACCTGGATTGTTTTTTTGAGACTCCCTTTTGTCCTGGTGACAAAACATTCACCTTTACTGCAGCAGTTCTCAAATTTGGGTCCTCAGATGTTCCAGGCCTGCAGCTTCCAGAAATCCTAACCCACCAAGGTTAGTGGAGAAGTCTTCTAGGAGTGTTAGTCCAAGAACATCAGGGGACACAAACTTGGGAATCCCTGCTCTAGTCTACTGCATCCCAGAGAAGCCAGCTATGTTGGAAGGCAGGTCCTTGTGGCTTTAACACTTTTGGCACACTTTTTCTGTTCAGGAGCCAGATGCTTTCCCTAAATCATCTGCCACCTGAGAAGCTACCTCATTTTTGCCTAATAGTAGAACTGATCTGTCTTTCTAGAAAACGTGTGGGTTGGAACCTAGCTGTCCACTAGATTTTTTTTCTCATTTCCAGATATGGTTCAGTTCTTCATAGTTTAAACATATCCCCAAAATTTAAATAGACACTTGGAGAGAGTCAGCACCTTTCAAGACAGATTTTGTCACACACACACACTCAATCATCCGTAGCCTAATACGAAAATCAAAAAGAATAACGGATGAAAACACATGAAAGTGACACAAAAGCCGTCAATGTTATTTGTTATTTTGTGCTTTTTTAAAAAATTCAAGCCGAACACCGTCACTCCTCCTCTTTTGGCAGGTTGTGAATAGGAGAGAAAAAATTCTGCTGCCTCAGCCTGTCCTTGTGGCAATGTCCCCTAACCCAGCTCTTCCATTGCTGAGCCGCTTTTCTGCCCTTCACCATCACACACACCCATTTCTTGCTTCATGCAGGAAGGTTCAAAAGTGAGTGAATGCTCTGGTGCTTTGGGCAAAGCAGCGTAAGAATTTAATAAGCAGATGTCAACTCAATTACATGTGGCCAACTCATAGTCCCCTGAGTATGAAAAAAATAAAATAAACCCTATACACTTGTGTCACATACTCCTTTGGTAACCCTGGTTCTTGGGGCTCCCGAGATCACCACAAGCACTTTCATCTACTCGGGGCTCATGGCTGCTACCTCAGCTGCTCCTTGGAGGATTCAACCCAGCTGCTTTTCACTCCTCAAGGAACTCCAGTTCTGCTTTCTTTAGTCTCCTTCTTTTGAACTACATGAAAAAAAAATTAGTGAGGGAGCTCATTACCTCATAAGGAGGACTGGCCAGAGATATTCTGGCATTTGACAACATTTCCATATATACAAGCCAGTTGGATTTGTAGTTGGGCTTTTTTTTTTAACACTGGCTAAAAGTACCATCTGCCTCACCACATGCCGGAGGGTAGTTTAGTGGGTCCAGGACAACCTGTGTGATATATACATGTGCATCTGCCATTGTTGCCTCATTCTGCCTAAGACAGGCATGTCCAAACTTCGGCCTCCAGATATTTTGGACTGCAACTCCCACAGTCCTTTGCCGTTGACAATCTAAGCTTAGAATTCTGGGAATTGTGGTCCAAAACATCAGGAGGGCTGAAGTTTGGATGTGCCATTCTAATGTTGGCTTGCCTACTCATATCTGGAAGTTGAGTCATAGACTATAAGATGGAGGACTCACACTAGCTGTATTCAGACTGATGAAGCTGTTTGGATGAGCAGCGAAATGTTTCTATCTCTCAAGAAAAAAAGAAGTCCAGGAGCCATGGCTCAACTTCCAGATAAACTCTCCTGGATGACTGAGAATCTTCACAGACATACCTCTCTCACAGAAGTTCTACCCAATGAATAATGCAATCCTATATTTTTATTCACAGAATAACACACACACACCGATTTAATAGATAACAAGATGACATAGATAAATAGGTAACTGTGGGTCAAAACAGATGAGACAGGGAGCTTCACAATCACAAGCAAAGCCAACTTAAGCGGTAAAGGATGATTGTCCTGTCACATGTTTTACAGCAAATCAAAGCAACTGGTACATCCACAGAAGTCAAAGTACGAATTATATATCTCAGGATGTATAAAAGTAGAAACGACCTTTATTCTTTCTTAAATCATCTTTAAAAAGTGAGACTAAGCGTCTTTTCTACTTTTATACACCCTAATACTCTTTCTACCATTCGTATTTTGACATTTTTTACAGCACCAGAATGTGCAAAGCAGTTTGCTTTGGTTTGGCAATTGGTCCTGCCTTGTGCACTCATGACGTCTAGATATGTTATTTACCCCACAATTTCTCCTGCAGTATATATACATTACAAAATCGGATCAGACTGTAACTGTAACTCTAATGGCTTCTTCCTATTTATTTTATTTTATTCATTTTTGAGTATTTTACCCCGCCTTTCTCCTCAGAAAAGGACCCAAGGTGGCTTACAGTAAGGAGAGACAATATATAGTCCATTATAAGTAAGATACATTCAGTTTGAAAAACAGGGAATTGAGGGTGTCTTATAGCATTAGAAGGCAACACTAAAACCAACAATTGATAACATAATGTCAGCGCAATCACACAAGGAGATATATAAACAAAGTTATAAGTGGTTATTAACACAAAGTCTGTGTAGCCATAAATGGTAGATTCATGAAAAGACACAGTAGGTAGACCCTCATTCAGGAAAAGCTTGCCTGAAGAGTAAGGTCTTTGCTTGTTTCCGGAAAGACAGCAGAGATGGGGCAGTCCTGGCTTCCACTGGGAGGGAGTTCCAGAGTCTGGGCGAAGCAGCCAAGAAGGCCCTCTCATGTGTTTTCTATGATTCGTATAGAATCATGGGATGAGTAGTCTTGTGAGGCCATTAGAATTCTTTGCTGTCGACTACACCAGAGCTCTGTAGCACAGACTTCTAAGGAGTTCACTAAACGACAAGTGTATACAATGGAACCATGGCAATTAAAGAGGGCTGGCACTGCTATACCCACGTGGTATAGATACACTCCTAATTGCAGTGCTGCCCAGCTCATCTGTTTTAGCCCTCAGTGTAGGATCGTTGCCTAAGCTAGGCAACACGCTGTGCCCATTCATGAGCAATTGCAAGGCCATTTATTAATTTTAACATCAACATGACACAAGGAAATGAAGCAAGATAGACAGCATGCTGAGTGATATTACAGTTTCCATCCTACAACCATTCACAGAGGAAAACAGGGACACTCTTTTAAGTAAGTAGGGATGTCTGAGAAATGTGATCTTTGTTGATTTCAACACAAACTGTCTTTGCTGCCATTTTTCAAGCTGAAGTGCCATCCACAGGGCAGCGATTTTACACTTCCCCAGTTTTTTTAACGTGATATTTGGTAAGCCATAGGCTTAATTTTGGGAGCAAACACGCATGGAAACTTGAAAGGACAAAAAAAATGTTCCTTGCTTTGTTCTCATGCTATAGCAATGGTTCTTAACCTGGGGGTTGGGACCCCTTTGGGGGTCGATCGACCATTTCACAGGGGTCGCCATGAGCCAGTGAAGAAAAAGGCACAAACGGCTTGGGTCTGGAGGGGGAGGGAGAGGAAGGGAGGAAAGAGTGAGTTATAGCTTGATAGGTTGGAGGGGATTTCAGTCAATGGCACCAGAGGCTGCGATTGGCTGAGGGTGTCTGTAGAGAGAAGTTCTCTATGGCACTTGCAGCAGTGGCCTGCCAAAGGGGGCTTGCGGCCTCTTCCAAGCAGGGCAAGGCGTCACCACAACATGAGGAACTGTATTAAATTGCCTCAGCATTATGAAGGTTGGGAACCATTGTGCTATAGGCAAGGAATCCCACAGGACTTGAATATTTCTTATCCTGACAAGTTGAAAGGAACACCATCTTTGATGCGGGAGCTAGCATATAGCAATCTTGACTAGGGTCATACTAGTTAGCTGCTGTACTAAATATGGACATGTAAAATATCTTCCTAGAGGAGACTGGATAGCTCAGCAATTTAGGTCTCTGGCTGGGAGAGTTAGGAGTTCAATTCCCCGCTGTGCCTTCCGAGAGAAAGACCATGCTGTGTGGCCTTGGGGAAGCTGTACATTCCCAGAGGACTCCTAGAAGAAAGGAGTGGTCAGCCACTTTTGAGAATTCGCTACCTGGAAACCATGAAAAGGGATTGCCATAGGTCAGAACTTACTCAACAGCACATAATTATTATCATTTCATCAAGGCACCCAGTGAAGTGCTTGTTTCTTGCTTTCCACCCGGGGAAAGGGAGCATGTAGCTCCCCAGATGTTTTGTGTGTTGTGTGTTTACACCGACTCTTCATGACTCCATGTCCATGAAGTTTTTCTTGGCAGGAATAACTGGAATGGCTTGCCAGTTCCTACTCCAGGCGACTACAGCACCTGGTATTCCCTGGTGGTCTCCCATCCAAGTACTAACCAGGGCCGACCCTGCTTAGCTTCCAAAATCAAGCGAGATCGGATGTCCTTGGGGCATCTAGACAGCTCCTCAAGATGTTATAAGACTTCAAATCCTATCACCTCTCACTAGGCTGGGTGGGGACAAATACCCCTGATTCTTTTTTCTAAGCCTCCTGCAAGGAAGAGTGCTTCCCTTTCTACAGTCCCTGATCAAAGCTTCACAGCATTCTTACTACTCTACTGATTCCTGTGTAGACACTTCATCAACATGGATTGCATGGGATCAGTTCCCAGTGTTCGGATTTGGCCTCAGATGTGAAAGGCAGGAAAGAATCAGACTAAATTGGAAGATGACGTGATGCCGAGGCATACGTGCGTGCGTGGTGGGTGCAGCCTGCTGCAGTGTCCTCGCGAGTGATGGCACACACATGGGCTCAGAGCTGCTTTGGGAAGTAACAGAAATGTTCAAAAATGAAGACAGAGGGAGAGAAAGAGGGAGCGCACAAGATTGTATAATACAGTCTGTTAGCAACAGCTAGCTCCCCGCCACAAAGCCTGTGCTGATTCATAAGGGGAGGGGTGCCTGGGAGGAGGAGGAGGAGGAGGGTGATGTTAGTGGTAATGGAGACGAGAAAGGCTTGTTTTCGTTTGGATATAATCCTGCTCCTTTGTGGAAGCAAAGCAGATTATTTCACGCCAATAAGCATATAAAATGGATGGAAGCTAAATACAGCCTGGGCTGTGGGAGGGGGGGCGTGAAGGGAGGGAGGAGAGCAGTGGAGCAAGGAGGGGGGATTGCCTCTGACTGTAATACCTATTAGGAGAGGGGAAAAACAGCTACTGGTAACTGTGGCCCAGGGTTCAAAATCACTGCTACTCTTAGCTAGGAACAATCCAAGATTTTCCACCTGAAGAAGTTGATCCATGAATGCTTAACACCAAAGGCAACTTGTTTAACCTTCAAGGTGACACAGGACTCCTTTTTGTTGGCCTGGCCTAGAGCAGACCCACCAAAATAGATGGGTTTGAAGCTGATTGTGGCTACCGAGTTCTCATGTATGTTAATTGGTCTACAGTCTACAGCAGTGGTTCTCAACCTGTGGGTCCCCGGAAGGTCCTGGACTGCTACTCCCAGAAATCCTGGTGAGTTCAGTTAGCGATGGAGACTTCTGGGAGTTGCAGTCCAGGAACATCTGAGGATCCAAAGGTTGAGAACCACTGGTCTACAGGGATTTAAGAGGAGGCTGGATAGTCCATGAAAGCTCTCTCTCTCTCTCTGTCTCTCTCTCTCTCACACACACACACACAAGCTCATATCTCTATCTATCTATCTATCTATCTATCTATCTATCTATCTATCTATCT
>JAHTLZ010000111.1:14453477-14471522 GCA_023846285.1 Phrynocephalus versicolor | reverse complement strand
TTTATTTATTTATTTATTTATTTATTTATTTATTTATTTATTTATTTTTGCAAACTCACATTTGTTTGCCGAAGTTCACAGTCATCTCAAGCTATTTTAGAGATGAAAAGAGATAACTGATGACCACATTTTGCTTATTGATGACCACTTTTCCGGGTGGAGGGTTGGAATTTAGGAGCTAATTAGAACACATTTTGGCAAAATGGTCTCAAGTTATCACTTTTTAAAAACATATGTTACCATCATCCTCTTAGAACTGCAGAGCCGGAAGGGACCTATACATCATTGGATGAGCCCTGTCAAGAAGGGACCATGGGAAATGGAACTCCCAATCTTTGGCCCTACAGCCAGATGCCTAAACCACTGTGCTATCCAGTAGATTCCCCCCCCCCTTAATTAATCTTAGAACTGCAGGGCTGGAAGGGACCCTATGGGTCATTGGGTCCAGTCCTTAGCAAGGAGACACAGCAGGAATTCAAACTACCGACCTCTGACTCCTTATAGCTAGATACCTGATTGAGACATACAAAATAATGCAGGGCATGAGTCAAGTGGATAGAGGGACACTCTTCTCCCTCTCACAAAATACCAGCCCTAGGGGACATACACTCAAATTGAGGGCTGGGGGAGTAAGAACAGGCAAAAGAAAATATTTTTTTTCACCCAGCGCTTTGTTAGTCTGTGGAACTCCCTGCCACAGGATGTGGTGATGGCATCTGGCCTGGATGCCTTCAAAGGGGGATTGAACAGATTCCTGGAGGGAAAGTCCATCCCAGATTACAAACCATGATGGAGATGTGTAATCTCCAGGCTTACAACCAGGGTACCTCAAGGGCCAGATGCAGGGGAGGGGTTTCAGGAGACAGATATCTAGTCTCGTGCGCTCCCAGATGCATTTGGTGGGGCCACTGTGAGATACAGGAAGGTGGACTAGATGGGCCTTTGGCCTGATCCAGCATGGCTCTTCTTATGTTCTTATACCTAAACCACAGAGCTATCCAGCAGCTCTCCAAGTCAGATTTCAAAAGAAACATGGCTGGGGAATCAAATTTTGAAATTTTACTCAAGTTTGATTTGGGTCCAAAATTTCCATTCGGTCTTAATAGAGGTATGGAAAGTTCTGTGAAAGCTGGAATTGTATTGGCAATTCATTGCCGGTGAATCCGATCACATGTTGGAGGCTAAGATGACCCGGAGCGCCCTGCGATTCAGCTCACAGCGACTTCTCCCCCCCCCCCCCGCACAGAGTTTGACCGTCATGAGCTGCTGATCTATGAAGAGGTGGCCCGCATGCCTCCCTTCCGCCGGAAAACCTTGGTGCTCATTGGTGCCCAGGGAGTGGGCCGTCGCAGTCTGAAGAACAAGCTGATCATGTCTGACCAGTCCCAGTATGGAACTACTATCCCATGTGAGTTGAGGCATCTTTGCCTTCTGATTTGTTCCTGGTGGATTTATTAAAATTGCATAATTTTAACTCCTATTCCTCTACTGCTAAGGACATGGTGGGCATGTGTCAGTTTCATTCTTGCTAGGTCTTTCTAGTCATTTATCTGAGCTCTCAATCCATTGCTATTCAGTTCTGAGTGAAAAGACGTCTTTCTCAAAAATTCTTGCATGGAAATTTATGGGTATTTTTCTGTTCATAATTTTGGATGTGGCCTTTGTGGTTTTGTGTGCATTCCCGCCCTACTCCTCTAGAAATGCATCACGAGCCTCACAGATGTACAGATTCCCAGAATTCTATACAGTTGTTAGTCTTGGGGAGCAGAGAATGGATATTTCTGTACCAAAATATTAATCCAATCTTTCTTTTTGATCCCTGTTCACTGCACTGTGTCCGGGTGAGTGCATATGTGGACTGTATTCAGGGTTACTTTTGCATGATCTGTTTCCTTGGAAGGAAGGAGACCTTTATGGATGGAAAAATATATTGATTTTGCAGATACAGTAGGGAACCTAGAAGGTTCAAAAATAACTTCCAAAAAACTGGGAGGCAGAGAGCAAACATCAGTGTTTTCGCTCATCAGAAATTGTAGCTGACAACCATTAAGATGTTCTGACCAATAAGGGGAGACAGTGACCATCTTGATTTCTGAATGACCATGATTTGGCCATTAATCTGATACTGTGCTGAAGTGTATTCTGACCAAATTCCAGATTGGAAAACGGGGCCTTGTGCATCAAAGAATCACCCAGGTCATTGGATGAGCTGTGGGAAATCCAGTTGGAAAAGAGATAAAATGCAGACTGTTCTTCTCTGCAAGCCAAGGCATCAGCAATATACTTCTGCATTTACTGACAAGGGCTTTAGGGGAAACCCTACAAAACCTTTTGCTACAGCCATCAAAGGAACTGTTTGTTCCATGGCTAATATAAATGCATCATGCAATTATCTTGAATAAGCTTAGAACTACAGAGCTGGAAGTGACCACATGGATTGCCAAGTCCAGCCCCTGTCTAGGAGACACAGTGATGAACTGAGCTTCCAACTTCTGACTCTTTATACAGTAATACCTCGGATAACAAATGCTCCTGATAACAAATTTTTTGGATAACAAATCGCAATTTCCAGGTATATGGCTGCCTCAGATAGCGAATTTTCCCTATGGGCTGCCTTGAATAACGAATCGCAATTTCTAGGTATAGGTCTGTCTCGGATACTGAATTTTCTCTATGGGCTGCCTCGGATAACTAATTTTCCTATGTGCTGCTTTGGATAATGAATTTTGGCTATGGGCTGCCTTGGATAACGAATTTCCAGCATGCATCGGTAAAAAGAGTTATCCCGGGCTGCATCGTATCTGTACCTTTAAAGTGGACTTTATAAAGATTTTTGAGCAAAAAAACCCAGGTGTCTGTGTCATTTTCCTAGGCTGTGGAATGGATTAATTGGTTTCCCATTTATTCCTATGGAAAACTGTGTTTCAGATAAGGTTTTTTTATATAACAAATTGCCTCAGAGAACGGATTAATTCGTTATCCGAGGTACCACTGTATTTAGATATCTAAACCATTGAGCTATCCACCAGTTGCAGAGAAGGGGGGGGTCTACATATTGTCTCCTTTACATTGGTTTTGCTAGATGTCATGTGACACCCAATTTGAAAACCCCTTCTTCCAACCTCTTTGAAGCCACTGTCTTCAAACGGTCATGCCTTCTGATTCCATT
The DNA here is from genome assembly GCA_023846285.1 of Phrynocephalus versicolor. Taxonomy (NCBI): domain Eukaryota; kingdom Metazoa; phylum Chordata; class Lepidosauria; order Squamata; family Agamidae; genus Phrynocephalus; species Phrynocephalus versicolor. The sequence continues at coordinate 14,468,353 of JAHTLZ010000111.1, read as the reverse complement.
CTCCTCTCGTCCTTTAATTTATTACTGTCTAACTTAATGAAGAGGTCTATTGAGCTCAAAAGCTTTCACGGTGTCCTTATACTGCATCCTAATAAAAATATTGCCCACCTGTGGATTTTGGAACCTGAGTCTCATTTTAGTCTAATTGCAGATACGTCTCGGAGGCCCAAGGATCAAGAGAGGTCTGGGCAGAGCTACCTGTTTGTCACTAGGAGCGAGATGGAGAGTGACATCAAAGCAGGCCGTTACTTGGAGCATGGCGAGTACGAGGGCAACCTGTATGGAACCAAGATCGACTCGATCCATGAAGTTGTGGAAGCGGGCAAGATGTGCATTCTGGATGTCAACCCACAGGTAGTAGTTCCCTCCTCCAAAGTGTGCATTGGATGGTGGGTGTCAAAGAAGCTTTCTTCGGTTGATGATCTAGCTGTCTTGGTAGATCTTCAAGTGCATTTGTGGTAGGATAAAGAACTGTGGAGTCCTTTCCTTCTTAAAATGGATACATTTTTGAAATGCGTAGTGGTGTGTCTCAATAGTGATGGCAGGAGGGATCTCTCTGTCTTTTGCTTGGGCAGGCAGTGAAGGTTTTGAGGACCGCCGAGTTCGTCCCTTATGTCGTTTTCATTGAAGCACCAGATTTTGAGACTCTGAAAGCCATGAACAAAGCAGCTCTGGAAAGCGGGGTGGCCACCAAGCAGCTCACAGTAAGTTCTCTGTTTTGACCACAGAACCCTGAAAGAGAATGAGAAGAGGGAGAAAGCCTGGTCAACCCAAACATTCTCACACATGTGAGAGAAAGAAATATGCAAATACCCTACACGCCCCAGAAAGGATGCAAAGAATATTTGGTGGAGTCTTTGTTCTCATTGATTAATGGTGTGACGATAGGGGCATTTGTCCTGCTGTTTGGTCGGTCCTGAGAATGGGCTGGTTTTCTCCTTTTCCCAGCAACCACATAGCATATGTGCCAGCACAAACCAGCTCATCCCGGGACATTCCAAGGTACACCTTTCTGGCTCATCTTTTTAATGTGAGGGCAAGATTTGCTGCGACTGAACCATATCAGCTTTACTACTTTCAATTTTGCATCCGGTTTTAATTTCCCAATATCATTAAGCGGATTAAACAGACAGTTTAGCTACTTCATGAAACTGGGAAATTAAAATCTTCCTCTGCTGTTCCATGTAGGGGCAGAGAGAGAAATCAATGTTTTTTTAAGCCTATTGGGGCAGCATGGATACATTTAACCTTCTAGATATGACTTATTAAAGGGAGGAGAGGTTTTTTTTTTTTTTTTTGCTTTCTTTTAAAGGAAGGAGGCTCAGATAGGGCCACCTGAGGTGTGTATGCCATGTGTATGCAAGATGCACAACAAATGGAATAGCAGACCCCTTCATGACTTTAAACGACCCTATTTAGCTCAATCCATTCCTTTCCAATTAACCCATCTATACAGCCTATTTGTCACTTGTCTCAATCTTGCACTAAGTCACTGACACAGCTGATTATAAAAAGATAGGATGGAACTGTGTTTTGGGGTCAAAGGGACAGGGGTTCAAAAACCTCTACATGATGGGACAGCAGTGGGAAGCCTGGGGGGGGGGGCAGATCTGCCAATGGAGGAGGCTGGAGCCATGAATGAATCATCTGACTCATTCACTCACGTCCCTTGAAGCTTCCAGAAGTGGTAGTAGTCAAGTCCCATGTTCCACTGTGGCTGCGGTTTGTGAGTTACAGCTTGCTCTCTCTCCCCTCCCCACCCCACCCCTATGTCGTAACCAGGATGCTGACTTGAAGCGGACAGTCGATGAGAGCTGCCGTATCCATCGGGGCTACGGGCATTACTTTGACCTCTGCTTGGTCAATGACAACATGGAACGGACATTCCAGCAGCTGCAGGAGGCTCTGCAGAAGCTGCAGAGCGAGCCTCAGTGGGTCCCCGTCAGCTGGGTTTACTAAAGGAGCGAACCCTCTTTGCTCAGAGCTACAGAGACTTGGCTTTCCTGTCATTCCCTCTTGGCCAAGGAATCCAGATTTCTCGCCTGCTCCTTCCCAAAAACGTCTGCCGCTTGTGCTCTGCCCCGTCTACTCTTAAAACCTACCTGGGTTGCCCAATCGATGCAGGTGAAATTAAGATGGCTTTATTCAATTCTAAAGGGAAGGTGCTTCCTCATTCCATTCCAGGGAGCCTCCAAGCAACAAAGAACTCTTTTTTCTACTGCCACAGATGGGTGGATGTTCCCTTGTTTCACCATCCCGTTCCTTCATTGACAATGAGAAGCCCTTTCATGAAGAACTCAGTATGGTGGACACAAGATGGCCAGGGCTGGATTAAGCACGGCCACTGAGTACCCACAATGCCTTGCCAACGTGTACTCCTGATCGTCTCCGTTTACTGACTTGCCTGATGTCAGACAGGGGCAGGAAGACAGCTTCTCTTCCGATCACAGCTAATCCACTGCCAAAAAAACACGAAGAAACTCCTTCACTGCTTCAGAGATGGACCACAATCGTCATATTGCCAAACGTTTTGCCAGCTTAGGTTTCTTTCCATGGAGGGGAAAAAAAGATGGAGGAAGTGTGAGGGGAGTAGGGAGGCAGAGATTCCTTGCACCCCTCAAGACAAGATCTGCCATTACAGGACATTGCAGGCAATGGAAGGGGAACTGTGGACACATCTGAAAAATGTTAGAGAGGAGAAAATAACATGACAGGGTGGCCTTGCAGGGGAAGCGTTGGTCAGGAACCTAAAGCCTTGGATTAATTATATGGTAACAACACATGCATGCATACACGCACATGGCAAGTAATTTCCTTAGTTTCACTGTCTGTAAAATGCAGCTAAATTTAAAGCATTACTATTGTAACATTTATATCCTATGAGAATGTTTGTGAAGATGGGAATCGCCCATTGCAAAATCTTTCTTTCTTTCTTTCTTTTCTTTTCTTTTCTTTTCTTTTCTTTTCTTTTCTTTTCTTTTCTTTTGGTAGCAGGCTCAAGGTTCACTCAGCCTTCCATCCTTCCGAGGTCGGTAAAATGAGTACCCAGCTTGCTGGGGGGGGGCAATGTGTAGCCTGCACACTGTAATTAAAAATTGTAAACCGCCCAGAGACTACTTAAAGTGGTATGGGGCGGTATATAAGCAGAACACTTTGCTTTTGCTTTGCTTTTTGAAGGAGCTCCAAAAAACAAATATACTCCACCCGGATCTCCCTTGGCCTCTCCAAAGACCTTTCCCTTACTACGGCTCTAGGAGAGCTGCCTCCAGTCACTGCAAGAGAGACCAGTCTAGTATAAGGCAACTTCCTATGAAAATCCTCCAGTGTTCAGCAGAGGGGTTGTTCTCCATCCCATCAACCTCCCAGAAGATGACAGGAAAGCCACGTGGCTGGCAAGGAGAGCAATAGAGATTCTATTAATCCAGGGTCCAATTCCTTGCTGGTGTGCCCTGTCTGAAATGTAATGTCTGCTCATCTTCATTCATGTGAGCCCCAGATCCTCTGACTTGCCACCCACTTAGTGGTTCTCTGTCGAACCTTTGAAGGGATTCCATTGGGCTAGCAGAGTTATCCAAACTTCAGGTTCCTCTCCATGTTGGCTGTCACCACAAGGCTCCCTGCAGGGGTTCTGGGTCCCAAGGTTCGCTCTTCTTCTGACAGGACCAATACTTACTACCTCACACGCTATGGCAGCTGATCAATGGCAATACAAGCCAGTGCAGAGCGAGGGTAGAACCTTTGGACTCATTTCCCTCACCCCCACAGCTACACAAAGGCAAAAAGCTTGTCCCCACAACTTATATACACACACCCATCTCCTGCTTCTGTCAAATCAGGTTCCACACTTACCAAAAAGATACTGGATCTAAGTTTTTAAATGCTTCTGTGACCACAGTGGGGCCAGTCAGCAGAAGTGGAAGTTTTTCCCCTTAATAAGCAGAAACGAGCATCAACTGGATCACAGACTCTTGCGCCACCTCCGCTCTTCTCCACTATTCAAGCCTCTATTGCCATCTCTCCTATTTCTTGCAACGATCAGTATCTATTTCACCAGAGGTTTGTATAGCAATAACTCCACCTGCTGGAACTCAAGCTTTACTAGAGGGCTTCAGTATTTTCAAATGAAGTTAACATGCGCTTAGTCTTATATTAAATGTGGGGAGGAGGGTAGCAGTGCACCGATGCAATCTTGCATTTCACAGCGACTATAAATTGCATGCAGGCAAGCACAGATCCTGGAGCGAGGAGACTGGAAGAAGCATGGAGACACATGGAACATTCTGTTCCTGTTCTGTATTTTATGATTATTTTTTTTACTACAACTCCCAGAATTACCCTAACCTTGCTAGCTGGGAGATTCTGGGATATGTAGTTCTTAACAGGAGATTTGTCCAGGCTCTGGCTTAACAGAGGAATCTAGTAGCCTGTTGGAGGGGCAGGATTTTCTATTGTTGCCAGCCCGCAATGGATCAGTATTTTTAAAGTTACAGTGGACCCTTGTATAACAAACAGCTTGTATAACATAAAATTTGTACAACATAAAATATTCCGGAGATAGGGGAAATTTGCTTAACATAATTGCCTATGGGGAGAAAACGTACAACATAAAAATGGGATCACTCTGTTTTCAATGCATTCCTATGGGAATTTGTATAAAGGAAAATTTGCTTAACATAATTTCAGTTGGAACGAATTAATTCCTTTATACAAGGTACCACTGTATTTTGCTTATGCCAGTCAATTGTGAAGGGTTGCTACTGGGAATGGTAATTTTTTAAAGCTGGTTCTGCTTTCCTAGCATATAGACAGAGCACAAGGTGAGAGAATGCAAATGAAAAGTTTGTTTCCTCAAAACAATATTGAACATAGTGCCACCTTTGCTTCCGAGAGCAGAAATGTCTTGGGCTGGCTCTGTATTGCACAACTGCAAATGAAATCCTGAAGTTCCCCTTGAAGAGAGAATCCGCATTTGGAATTTTCTTCCTGATGTTTCTGATTCAGGATATGGAGGGAAGACGATGCATTTTTCATTCTTGTGGTGTTAGATGTACTTTGGTGGGTGTCTGTGCCATCTGAAAAACCACATAATTGAGTTCCTTAAGCTTTGGTTTCTTCAAATGCATTTCTCCTTATCTACTGGATATGGTACTTCCGTGTTTTATGGGTGGGAGCCAGCCATTTGGCGGGAGAGGCATTTATTTATTTTTAGTGAGGTTGCCTATTTATATTGTATATTTGAGCTGCAACTTTTATTGTGCTTTGATCTTGGAGCTTGGAACTACCTAGTTAAAAATAATAAGTTGCTTGTAATTCCTTTTCCTAGTATCTAAGGCGAAACTACATTGCATTGCAAATGTAACATTGTGAAGGGTGAGTTTCACTTTTGCAGTGCAAGAGTGTGGTATTACAAAGTGAGTGAAAAATATTACATGGTATTGTGAAAAATATCACATGCCTCTCATTGCACTGTGAATATTAGAACAACACTTAATCTTAGCCAAAAGGCCAAGAAGCGATGACTATTAGGACAACAAGAAGATAAGTGTGAGGTGGGTGTTTAGTACCACAGAAGAATAGCAGCAGTTATAGTTACTTTTGAGAAACAAGAAAATAAAGAGTTACTTTAAAGTTATAACTATAACAGTAAGTAATTACTGGAGGTGAGAGATATAATTAATATTTAGAAGTAATTTTTCATGTTCTGGTTCTTTTTGCTTAGTGCCAAGACAAGTACCAACATCTGGCAGGTGCCCTTCCTGATGTTTCTCTCTCTCTCTTTTTTACTGTCCTATCACTCAGAGAAGCTTCTAGAGGCCAGAATGAACCATTTTAATTTTCCACAATGCCCTTAACAAAGTATTGAAAATTTGGAGACTGGGTAGACTGAGCCATTTGGCACTGGTTGGAGCACTGCCGTCAACTACAGCATTGGCATATATAGTGCCACCAGGATCTGCTAAGTAATTGGGGCTCAATAAAAGGTACTGTGTGCCTCCTCATTTCTGGCCCAGGAACTGTTCAGTGGAGACATCCATCCAAATAAAAAGGAAACAGATGGATTTGTGATCCTCACCAACCCCAAACCAAGTGTGCTGCTCCTTAGCTTTCATACAATTTCCCCTTCCCATCCATCTTTATTGTAACATCAAAAGTGGCTTCCAGATTCTTTCCATGCCTTTTTATAGTCCACAAAATTTATACATGCATGAATTCTGTCTTTGCAAAGAGAATGTAGAAGAGAAATGTATGCACTTTTAAAAAGAAATTAAAGTACTGTTCATGGGTTAAATTTATGTAAACACTGGGTACATAAAAGTTTAGGTGCACATCTGTCATTAACTGTAGTACCCAAACTAGAAATGACCAAAAACATAAACTCAGATCTTGTAACAAGCAAAAAAAAATTAGGGCAGGCATGTCCAAACTTCAGCCCTCTAGATGTTTTGGACCACAACTCTCACAGTCCTTTACCACTGGAAATAGAGGCTTGGAATTCTGGGAGTTGTGGTCCAAAACATCAGGAGGAGCGATGTTTGGACATGTCTGGTTTAGGGACATAATTCAAAAGCACTTGTGCTGTTGTTTACATGGATTGCAGTACAACCCATCAGAGCTCGTCTCATTTTTCCTTCAGAAACATACATTGTTCTCCAGATGTTTCAATAATCCATGGCAAAATGATACCCAGAGACAGTTGTTCAAAAAGCAGACAAAATTTAATGGAAGGTTTTCAGTGTGCATTGTGTACCTGCAGGACCAGCTCCTCCATGATGTAGAGTGAGGCAACTGCCTGAAAACAAAATACAGGCAACACTTCTTGGATGTTTCCTTTTGAGTCTCCTGGAAGACAGAGCTATGGGTCTCACACCTATTCTTAAATGGGACAGCTGCCCTCGAGCTGTAACTCTGACAAGTGTCCACCTAGTCGACTTATGTAGGTTGACTGGAGCGCTGTTCATGTTGGCTATTTGCCTATCTTTACAGCGGGTGGTCCTTTATTTGAAAGGGCATCCAGTCCAAGTGTATTATTAAAATAATTATAATTGTAAAAAGAATGGAAAACAGGGGTCCTGAAGGATTCCAACCACAATAAGTACCTAGACAGCAGTCTTAGACACACAAGACATGTGATCCCAATCTTTCCCATTATCATGAGATGTAATGTTATTTCTATTTAAATTATACTCACTATTTTTGAATATATATCTATAACTAGAAAATAGTAGATATATTTTATGAAGGTTTGTTTTCCCTTTCTGTTGTATCAATAAGTCATTCACTTATCTTTTTGCCTCTGTCAGTCTCTCTCTTTCACCAATGTATAACGGGCACCATTTTGTCCCTTGTCCTCTAAAGCAGCAAATGTTTTGGGCCAGCCCTGAAAACCTGATGGTAACTTTGCTATGCAAGCCATCCAACAAGTATATTTTGCAGTGGTACAATGAAACTGATAGATTTATGTTGCTGGTGGCTATAATTTTGGAATTTGGAGTAACTTCCTTCCAAGTAGAGATGCACAGGTCTAAGAAAATCTGGTTTGTCTGTAGAGGACTTCTTTGTTCATCATGGTCTGAGATGGAATTCAATCTCTTCCCCCCACCTTTTGAATGAATTCTCTCCACTCTGGCATTTTTATTATCAGCAAATACCCAATCATGACAATTAGAAGCCACCAGATGGTGCTCATTCCTTAAATATAAAGTATTAGCATAATTTCCATGATCTTAAAATTACTGACATAATTAAGAAAGTCTTGTAGCACTTTTCAAATGGCCAGATTTATTTCAGTGTGACCTCTTGTTAATTACATTCTGCTTCTGCAGATATATGAAGAACAATATTTAGGTTTATGTGCATGATATACATGGATACAACAAAATACATGGATCAGAATTGAATGAGATGCAAAAGATGACCATTTCACTAACACCGGTAACAAACTTTCAAAGGGCATTAATGACACAAGCGCTTTGATAACAAGAGTAATTGACTAATGCTAAATATGTTATGCATGATGCAATGTAGGTAAGTGAAAATAACTGCTGTGGTCAGGATTGTAGCCATGAAGGAGGAAACAAGGAGAGGGTCATTTACTGAACAAAATGTGGGGTACCAAAGTGGATATTTGGGGGGAGAAATTGGGAGTTTGAAAATCCCCCCCCCGCGCTGTGTAGTTTTAGACATGTGGAAATGCTTTCCTGAGCTTTGCTGCAGTAATAAATTGGAAAAACAGTGGATTGAGGTGAGCTTTAGGTAGCACAATGGAAGATGAGAGACTAAGGTAGGAATTGGTCTTAAATGGTGCGGCAGCAACAAAATAGCTCGGGCATGTTTCATTATTATTTTCTGTCTCTTCTTCTTTCTCATCTTCTCCCCTTCCTGGTCATGAACCCCTTACAGACCCACTAGTTTTAATTCTCCATGACCTAGGGCTGTTAACCTTGGAACCTCTTAGAAAAGAAATCTCCTACTTTCATTGGAGTTCCTCTGTGTAGGTTTCCCCACCCCACAAGAAATATCACAATTTCTTTGATATTTCATGGTCCTTTTCCCCAAGGGGGTGGGGAGGAATCTAATCCATGTGGAAGTATTAAAGTCAAAATGGTGTCCTCTGTGCACAGACATTCCTTGGAAATAGCATTGAACTGTGAAGAATTAAACAAAGTGGTAGAGGGATAGGAAAAACAATATTATTGGGTGGGTGTTTCTCATTTTCATAGAAACCCAGGAAATCTTGCTTACATAGAAACAAAGTCTCCATAATTCTTAGCATAGCGAGGCTCAAGAGTATCCCCAAGGAGGAGAAAACATTTCAACAAGTGTTCTGCACATCCCCAGTAGGGACATATCTGTGCTTTTGTCTGCTTATCCTTGAAGGATGTACAGTACTTGTAAATCTTGCTTCCAGCATTAACTGTCTGAACAACTACAAGGGCTAGAAATGTTATTAATACTTTTTCACAGTTCTCCCTCATTTTGACAACTTGGGGCAGAAAAGTATCCTAGACATGTAATCATGATCAAAACACAAGATCTAGAGAATGTGGAGAACATGCCTGGTTTCTAGATGTGATTGTATTTTGGTAACTTTCCTGTGGATTTGGAGTGGGTGAGGAGGTTGCTTCCTTGTTTATTTTTTAGTCCTGTGTGTCCCTGCGGTACCATTAGCTTTTATAAATGTATCTTTGCTTATAATTATTTCAAATATATATATTGTGAAACAGAGGAACTGCTCTCCTCCTTTTTGCTGTTTTGTTTGTTTGTGCAGTTGTTTCTGAGTGCCATTCTGTTGTCTCCCCCTTGTAATACTTTTGCCAGTATTTTGTTAAAAAGATAAAGTGTTCAGCGTCCATTTACTGTGTACGCTAGAAATGGTATCTTGTTCCTTTGAGTAGTGACACTTTTAAGAAGATAATGGCTTATTTATTTTTTACTTTTAAAATATATATTGTAGATTCTGCGTCAGTAGCTTCTCTTCTCTTGTTGAGTTCTTCTTTGCAGTTAATTAGTCCAACTGAACTTTAAATACGACTCAAGCTTTTATGAATTGATTTTTATACTTTTCAATTACTGTGCTCTTTATTTATTAAGGAGGTCTCAGAATGACAGCCTGAAATGATGAATTCTTCTGTGCAGCTACTACTGCTAAACTCCAGGGGGCGTTATAAATGAATTTGGCCAATGCAAAGCTCAGGTGCACTCCTGGCTCCCTACTATGGCTGCTGCCCTGCCAGAACAGGTCTGGTGCTAATCCTAAGATCAATGGTTGGTCAGTTGCAATAGGAAGCATACTAAGTTTTGCATCTGGTGCTTCAGGAGGCCAAGTACACCTGCAGGCATTTGCAAGTTGCTGCTCTTGATAAACTTCGGACTACAACTTCCTTGATCGCTGACCATTGTCTGGGTTGGTTGGGGAAGGGGGGAGCTGTAGTCCAAAATATTTCAAGGGTGGTAGGTAACCTATCCCTAATGTAGAGTTTTGGACACGGCATGTCCTGCTGATTTATTCTACAAAGACGCACTGTTTGCCAAATGCGGCCCTCTCTGCTCGCCTCCCCTTCTGCGCTGCTTGCCCAGGTACAGTACTTGTTTTCCTGCCCCTGAAGCTGATGCAGGAGACAATGGCGCAGGGTGCAGGGGGATATTAATGAATGTGTGAACAAAGGCAGCTGTTATGTGCCCAAATGAAGCAGAAAAAAGGAGGAGGTAGTGGCGAGATCACTGATATAAGGAGTTTGTGCCATGAGAAAAGATCTAGTGACTTCATTTTAAATCTCTTTAAAACAAACAACCCTAAGATCCCTGGTGGAGCAGACCTTGCAATACTTCTGTTTCTTACTGTAGCTAGTGACATTCTCCTGAGAGCCCACAGGATTTGAGGATAGCAACCTTAATAAAGCATTTGTTGTACTGAGCTCAGAATAGTTCCTTTTTGGACAGAGGCTCCCAAAATCTTCTCGTGCACAAGGAGCCACTAAGGGAACTTGCCAAGAGTGCCAGTGTGGTGTAATGGTTATAGTACTGGACTAGGTCTATGGAGCCCTGGGTTTCAGTCCCCACGAGACATGATATTCACAGGATAACTTTGGGCCAGCTGTAGTATCTCACCCTGGCATACGTCACAGGGTTGTTGAGAAGACCAAGCGGAGGAGACCAAGGGATGCTGCCTTGAGATCAAAGGAGAAAATGGGTTGGGGTTGGGGAATAGAAATGTAGCAAACAAAAAAATGTGACACCATAATTACCAAGATATATGCTTATATCTCTTGTAAGAAGGCAGCATAAGAGAGAAAATATTCAAGTAGAAGAGGAAAGTGACAAGCAGGAAATGAGTGGGTGAGATGCAACTGCCACTGCCACTACTATAGATCTGAGCTCCTGAGAACACAGAATTCACAAAGAAAATGGGTGGGTAATACGTTTCCCTCCAAATGATGTTGGGCTACTCTTCCCATCAGTTTCATCCATGCATGGTCAATGGAAGTCGATGATGGAAGAAGTCCTCCAACAACATCTGGAGAGCCATGGTTTTTCTACCTTATTTTTGTAGGTGGCTGGTGGTGCAATCCATAATGGCAGCCTTTAAGAACTAACCCCTAACGTGTACAATGGGTCTTTAATCCATGTTGAGTATAGGGTTTTTAGTGGCAGATAACTACAACATGGACCTTGTGACTAGTATTGTGATCTAGCACCACATGCCACTGGTAGTTGTCAGAGTAAGCTGGGGTCAAATATGAACACTGCCAAGCTTTTATCTACTTCACAAGATCTGGATCATTCTGAATAACAAAAACACGGAAGAAAATAACATTTCATCTCCCTCTTCTTAGTCTGTTTCTACCTCTTCGACAGATTGTCTTGGGTGGCAGTTGCCCAGATTTTCACTGTTTCATATGTTTACACCTTTGTCCTTTTTCTTTCATTGCACGCTGTTTTATACTGTATTCGTATAGGGAAGTAACTTCTTGGAGAACCCAGACACTGCTGTACGTTTCTTTGTTTCTGTGGCATCAAATATGTCCTTGTAGCTACTACTGAAATGGTCCCCTTTTGTTACATTTCTCTTCAACTTATATTAAATTTCAAATGAAAAAATCAAGAAACTTTCTTTTGTGTCTTATCTTTTTGGATTATAAGATTATATTTCATTACAATCTTATAATGTGGAATGTCCAGAATCTGTTAGCAAATTGGATCCTGTGCAATATCAATCTCCGTAGTTGCTCATCTCTAGTGTATGCACCCCAATTACCCAACTGAATTCTCATGTGTGAGTCTTTTCTGTTATGTGCAGAGGAGGGAAATAGCATTATTTTAGCAGCTTTCCCTCATACTATACTTCACTTTTTCATACTTCCACTTACATTGCTTGGAAATATTAAATATTATACTGCAACTCCTTGAAGTCAGTGACTTCTGGGAGTTATAGCCTAAAAACATTATCTAAGCTCTTCTTAGAATCCTATTTGCCTACCTTAGCATTTCTCACAAATACTGAAGGATGGGCTTGTTGCAAAGGTTTTGATTTTGGTTCAATTCCTCTGAATGCACAGCAGAAGTGAAGGGATCCCACAATGCAGCATTTCCTTCAGGTTCCCCAGATGAGTCTATACTTTTTACTCATCAACAGGCACAGTCTGAACAACTCATTCTGAGATTTTATTAGAAAAAATAATAAAAAGTTTCATTACTTACAATTGAACAGATAGCAGCAAGCTAACAACATGATTGCTTTGAGCATCAGGGCTCAACACACCCACTGACTTCTTCCAACATACAGATCATACAGGGAACAAAGAGAGGTGTGGCTCTCTTTGAAATTCAGGGGCAGGGAAGGAACTATTGGTTAGTGCTGTTAGTGACTGACAGTCACCTCAGCCTAGAAAGATCCCCCTCCCAGACATAGCTACTAGAAGCTGCACGAAACGTTGCCAAAACGGTCACAGACTCCCGCTTCCATTCAATCCCAATCCCAATCCTGATGTCTTGAAATCAAGCTTATGGAATCAAATTTACGTTGAAATTTATCTTAAGGGACCAACTCAAGCACTTGGCTCGGTGGCTAAGAGTCATTTTAAACATCACACACACACCCAGCTCACAAAAGAGGAGTAGCCAGGCCCTGCTGCATTTCCCACCCTAGGCTTATACTTGAGTCAATAAATCTTCCCAGATTTTTGGGTTTAAATTAGGGGCCTCGACTTATACTCGGGTCGACTTATACTCGAGTATATACAGCAATTAGTGGGTTTTGAATAGCAGTTTGGGCACTCGTCTCTAAACGGTTCACCATCACTGACCTAGAGTAACAGTCTGAGGCAGCCTCTAGGGCTCCCTGTAAGATCTGCTCATTCGGTGCCAATTAGGAAAAGGGTCAAGCTGTGCATAAGGACAACAGTCAGGTAATGGCCAGAAGAAGGAAGAATTTCACAACAACAGATTTATTTCTCGTTGGCGCCTTGGTAATGGTGTGACAGAGAGACGTGGCACGGTAAGTCCAAGGCTCAGAAATGGGCCTCTTGCAGACTTTGATTGTCACAATGAAAAATAAAAAGGGCAACACAATATGTAATAATAAAGCACACCAAAAAGTGAGTAGCAGCTTGATTTTTTAAAATTCCTGTGATTTGTGGATCAGACCCATTTTGTTGGAAGAGGTATTGTTGTTCAAAGGGCAGGATGATCTTTGAACACACACTTATTTTCCCTTGCTGAAGGGTGCGCAATATACACCATCAAAATTATCAATGAAGTTCAAAGGCTATGTTTATGATTATTTTCTCATTAGATAAAAGTAAGGGTTTGATAAAGCACCTGGTTTGTTTCAAATTTCATGATTTCCGAAGATTGCACAGGCACACAAGCCTTAAAGAACCTTGTAACACCATGGTTCAATTGCTGTACTGTAGCTGTAACTCTGCTCGTGACCTGGAATTCAATTCCAGGCAGCAGGCTCGAGGTTAACTCAGCCTTCCATCTTTCCAAGTTTGGTAAAATGGGTACCCAGCTCACTGGAGGGGCAATGTGTAGCCTGCATAATTACTTGTAAGCTGCCCAGAGAGTGTTTTAAGCACTATAGGGTGGTGTATAAGCAGAACACTTTGCTTTTGCTTTGCTTTAAAGGTTTCCTCTACGCAACTAAGCCCTGCGAATTCTAAATATTGTAATGTGGTTTATCTATCTGTCTATCTATATGTCCATCCATCTAGCAAGTTAACTAGCTATCTCTAGCTAACTAGAGATAGAAATGTTAGGAGAACTGTTTTTCCAGCTTCCTTTAAGAGTCAGTTATGAAAATTGCTATCCTCTGCCACACAGAAAGGGATTATGAATTTCTTGTTTTTACAGTGCACTCCCTATCCATGTCTCCTCAGAATTAAGCATGAGAAAGCCTTGTAAAGTCTGGCTACTCATGTTCAAAATAGACTTTCCAGTTTCCACTACATCTGCTTGTCATGCCTGCTTCATGCTGACCCTTTGTATCTTACTTTTTAACAGGATAAATGCAGTCTCATGCTAGATGTCTCTTTCCTATGGAAAGTGGTGTCTCATTTTCACCTCACACAAGAGCTAATGTTGACAGTCTTTTTTTCCTTACTTGATTTATGTGCCGTTTGTCTCTCCATGGACAGTGAGAATGGCATGCAGTATGATTAAAACAATCAAGCATATATAAATGTATAATAAACATACTCTGAAGAGCACAACCCCACAAAATGGTGGAAACACAGATAAAATTAGCAGCATTGATTCCCTCCCCCCAAACCCATCTATGCCCTCGTTTTGTGGGAGGGTGGTTGCTCCCTTGTATGCTTCTGGTAGTAAGTGTGGCTAGGAGGGATCTTTTTGGGTTGGGTGACTATCAATCTGTCAAGCACTGACCAATCATTCTTCCCCTGCCTCTAAATTCAAAGCGAGCCCCTCCTCTATGCTCTGAGCCTTTTACCCTCTCCTTTTGTCAGCTGGCAGTTAGTAACCTATGAAGCTGTTGTGCTCTGTAGATCCCTGCACTTTTGTTGCACAGCTTCAGGAACTTAACCAAAATGCAAAGCTCTATAACACATACATTGCCTACTGTGTTAAAAGTTCCTATTTGGCCAGTGAAAAAGATAAATCTAGAAATGTGGCCAGCCCCCGTCAGTTGACTGAGATTAAAATTTGCTCCATCCAATAAGTTCTTGTATTGTTTATTTTCTATTTTGAGTGCATAATTTTGTCTTATTCATGTATGCATATTTAGTTTTATTGTTCGCTTTAAATATGAATGATTCTAATAACATGAGGTTTGTAATAGCAAATATTTGTTTTTTTTATAATTTTGTAATTTAATAATAATAATAATAATAATAATAATAATAATAATAATAATAATA
>JAHTLZ010000111.1:14402805-14453467 GCA_023846285.1 Phrynocephalus versicolor | reverse complement strand
AGAAGAAGAAGAAGAAGAAGAAGAAGAAGAAGAAGAAGAAGAAGAAGCCACCAAATTAATAACAATAGCTAGTGGTTTGGAGCAGAACTATTGAGGATGCCCCTAAAAAGCCACCCAAAGCACCATCTAAAAGGCAATATGGACTCTCAACATTACCCAGTACATTAGTGTACGTTATGACTGCTTCAGGATCCAGAGTCAGCACTAAGCAATGTACAGTGGTACCTCTACTTACGAGTTTAATTAATTAATTAATTAATTAATTAATTAATGCATGCTCTTAAGTCAAACAACTCTTAGGTAGAGCAGCCCTATCCAAAAGAAACAGAAAATAAACTAAAAAAATCAAAATAATAATGTAAAAAATGTGAGTTGAGCAGACCGCATCTAAAATTTGTAAGGCAGCAGTTAAAATGCCAAAGGTTTTTCGCTCTTAAGTCGAGCCACTCGTAAGTAGAGGTACCCCTGTATTCTTTTCCAGGCTTTGTAAAACCATCATTCCTGCTTATCAGCCAGTTCCTTAGGCAATCCTCTGAGTCACAGAGAGCAGTTGCTGAAAGAGAGGATTATGCAAGTTGCTTTTCTCCTACTTGGCTAGATGCCAGGCTGGTTACCTGGTATATAACTGGGTGGCATTGCTCAGGCCTTGCATTGTCTCAAGCTTCAAACTCTTTCCCATTTCATCCTCCCTGAGACACAAACAGCAGCAGCAGCAGCAACAACAACCCAGGCAAGTGGCTGTATCTGCTCCTGTTGCTGGCCCTTTTAAAATTGTGACTTACAATGATATGCTAGATGTAAAGGGGAATTTACAATCTAAGGAGGAATTGATGAGTCAAGGTGTAGCGACTTCATGGTGGCCCTTGACGCAGATACAGTCTTGATATAAGAAAGATCTGAAAATGTATGTCTTTTATAATGAACAGATATGATTTGATAAAATATTGTTATCCATGTATGATGAGTTAATTAAGAAAATATATACAGTATATATTTTTGTTAGAATGGAAAATGGAAGATGAATGTGTGAAAGAACCAATGATACCGTAAAATGGGCAAATTTTTGGGTTACAATGTGGAGTTGGAGAAATGGCAAAAACTTCAGAAGAGAAATCTTAAACCAACAATTGCAACAACGAATAAAGAAAATCTGTATAAAATGTTTTATAGATGGCCTTGTCCACCAGCTAAACTCCCTTCTGACCTGTGCTTGCCCAATGAATTAGTGGCATCCAAGTAGATCCAGCCTGCGTACCTATAGGCAAAGTGCACAATCTCAGGTTATGTTAAAAGAAGGGAGTGCTAAATTACTTTTCAATACTGTACTCATTACCTAGAAAACCCAGAAAAGGGTCACTGTAAGTCAGAACTGATTTGACAGCAGGTGATTAACATTATTAAAGTCACCCTTAGTCAACCACCATCATATATTGGCAGGGCTGCATATTTACATAACTCTCATTGACAGAATCCATGTCTTTATTATTTTCAAGAAACAGTATAATAGGAAGGGGCTATCACCATGCGGTGACATTACCTGAATTTCCCAAGCCATTGAGTTCAATGGTCTTGTGGGTTCCATTCAGAAAAAAATGCAGCAGCTTCAGAATAACATTCTCACACTGCTTTATGTATACAGTTTTCTAACACAGGCGAAAGAGGTTGAGACAATTAGAGATGTGCGCAAAAATTATTCGTTATTTGTTTTGTTACCTAACGAAACGAATGACGATCCAACCCATCAAAGAAAATGAAATGAAACAGAAATTTTCATTTGTTTTGCTTTTTGTCCCCCACCCCCCTTGTAGCCATCTTCTCTTCTCCTCTTCTCCTCACAGGGGCCAGGAGAAAAAAAAGCCCCACATTGGGGACTTTTAAAAATAAAAGGAAAAAAATAAAAAAAATTAAAGGGGCATAGCAGCTAGCACCTCTCAGCTGTGGGAGAAAAAAAAAGCCCCCGGCATCAGGGACTTAAAATAAAATAAAATAAATAAAATTAAAAATTTTTAAAGCACTGACCTGGCCCCTGGGGCCGTGTGGTCGGCACCAAAAAAAATAAAAATAAAAATAAAATAAATAAAACAGCAGGTGCTCCTGCTGCCCGGTGCAGTCGCTGCTGTGCCTTGAGAGGCGGTGGTGAGGCCTCCCACTGCCTGGTGCAGCTGCAGAAGGTCTACCGCCGCCGAAAAGTAAGTGGAACCAGTTTGGCTCGGTTCGGGTTCATACGATTGTTTTTTAAAAAATTCGTACGAACCCTAACCTGAACTGAGGGTGGGCCCAAAACAGAACCAACCAAACCATCGGTTTTCTGTTTCATGCCTACCTCTAGAGACAATGTACAGTGGTACCTTGTATAAAGGAATTAATTCGTTCCAAATGAAATTATGTTAAGCAAATTTTCCTTTATACAAATTCCCATAGGAATGCATTGAAAGCAGAGTAATCCCATTTTTATGTTGTACGGATTTTCCCCATAGGCAATTATGTTAAGCAAATTTTCCCTATCTCTGGAATTTTTTATGTTGTACAAATTTTCTGTTATACAAGCTGTCTGTTATACAAGGTACCACTGTATATAATTCCTGGAAAATATCATTTCTGTCCCAACTGCTGAGAGGATTACAACTAAACCCAGAGATAACAGGGATGCTGTCAGGGAGTGGTGTGATGTCATGGTCCCTGACACTCAGAAAGTCTTGGCCTTCAAACCTGGACCAACTACACCCCTGAAGGCATGTTTGGTACTCTTTGTCCTCATCCTTTCTCAGTCAACAAGAGTAATTAAGCCACATTAGGCTTTATATGCAGTTCCTCCCATTCATTCAGGAGGCATCCAGCCACTGTGAGTTTTCTCTCAATTTAATTAAAAGAAAGATTTGTACATCCTTAATCTTTGGTGCCCAGTTCTGAAAGAGGGCTGGGAAGTCTTCCTTCTCTGGGGATAAACAGCTTTTTAGTAGGGCCTATCCAGACTGGTTGATTGGGGTGTGGGATGCACCGGGCAACAAAGCGTCTGTTGAGGGGCTGGAGAGAATATGCCATGTGGCGCACTCCTCCCATTCCATTGCAAATGAAAGCTTTAAAAAGGTGTTTTGCAACTCAGGGCGCTTTTACACGACCCCTAAGATCCGCTGGTCCCTTAAATTCAGACCAGAGATCTTAGGGGCTTGTCGCTCTTCCTGTGTCCTCACCCTGGCTGCTGGCTGCGTGAGGGGAGGGAGAGAAAAAAAGGAAGAAAAGATCATGGTTCACCTTTGTTCTGCCTCCGTTCTTGCGTGGCAACATTCCTGTCTTTGTAAAGGAGCTCTTAAAGGGGCGGGAGCCAAAAAACGACAAACAGAAGCGAGGAGAGCCCCGCGCTCACTATCCTTACACCGCATCAAGCAATTTTCACCAGGGAAGAGCAGGTACAAGAAAAGTGTGCTGGGTCGCGCTTAGGTCGGCGGGGTCGCACTTAATTTCCTCTAAACTCCGGAGCTGGTGGGGAAACATTTTTAAGCTCCGGAGCTTGCAGCCATTTGCTGCGGAGTTTAGGGGTCATGTATAAACGCCCTCAATCAATCATGCCAAAAAGATTGGGTGCCTTAGCTCCATGCCAGAAAGATGTGTACCAGCTCTTAAAGGGGAAGGACAGATCATTCTAAGTAGAAATAAAAGCAGATGGGATTTTTGTTCTTTGTTTCATTTTGTTTTTGCGCCAAAGAGGGTTATCAGAATTCCCCATCTCCCATTGTGGGCAGGCTGTAAGTTTTGACAGTTTCCCTTTGTCATGTGTATATGAGGAAATTTATACTTTTTTCCCATTACAAGCTCCAGCATCTACCAGCTAGCAATCTTTTCATTTTTTTTTAATAAAAGCATGCCCCAAACTCTTCATGGAACATCCTTCCATCCATCTGTGCAGCTGTGCAGCCGTTTTGTAAGGAAAGGGTTATGTAAAAATCTTTTTCTCTTGGTTGGCTGGCAGCCTGAATGGTCACATGATATGCTACAGGCTTCTGGAGTGGAAAAGACAAAACACTTCCTTTCAATCTCTCTCACATACAGGGAAACATGTGGCTGCATCTACTGCTCCTTCTGCTCCTGTTTATCACGCTCGGGATCACTTTTATTTACTTCAACCTTATCCATGGCTCAGGGAAGAACCCCTTTAGTGAGCTCATGTTACACTCCCCAAAACCAATAGTTATGGATCCGGAAGTTCGTAAAAAAGTCCTGAAGAGAGGTAAGTGAGCTTGTACGAATGAGACGTGAACCGAGCTGGATTTGAGTCAGACAAATGCTCAGCTTTGAGCAGGAATCGAATGATTATTTATTTATTTATTTATGAATTTATATACTGCCCGTCTTCCAGAGGAAACAGAAGAAATATCTGGCAAGATGGTGAGGGGGAAAAAAGCTATTCGGGGTCGCCAAATGCCTCACGAAAAAGCCAGGTGTTCAAGGCTTTTTAAAAGGCTGACTGTGCAAGGCGCAACTCACTCGGGAGATGGTTCCAAAGGAAAGGGCCTTGGACTTAAAAAGACACTGAACAAGGGTATCAATGGCTATCATTATGGGATGCCTAAGGACAACCTCTGGGTTGGAGAGATAGGCAGGATATTTCTCAATAATACCATTTGCAGGGAATCTTAAGCAGGTGAAGACATCTGCTTGGGAATACCCTGAAGCAAATGGTGAGCCACTGTGTGAGATAGAATGCTGGAATGGATGGGCTGTGGCCTGTTCCAGCAAGGCTGTTCTTATGTTCTTATGAATAAAACAGTTGGTGGTTCTCAGCCTTTAGACGTCTAAATGTTGCTATATTTCAGAGTCTCTGGCTTATTAATGATTGCTGGAGGGGAGGGAGGTGTTAGGAATTGCAATCTGTTACCTGTGGCTGGTCAGAAAGTGAAGATTTCTAGACTGTCCAATGGCCTGAAATCTGAAATCTGAGCTTTTATCTGATAATAAATAAGGAAATAATTGGCACATTTAGAAAGGAAAAGTTTAGAAAAACATGTTTCTTTCTCTCTCGTTTTTTCATATACACACGTATACACATACTTCTTTTTTCCTACGGTTTATACTTTTTTAAGGTGTAAGGCTTTTACAATTGATTAATTTATTGCACCTCGTAGATCTTCAGGACCTCAGGCTTCTATATTTTTCATCTCACTCATGACCTGATCATTTTAGCTGGACTGGAGCAGTCACAGGCTGAATCTGAAACTTTCTGTGTTAAAAGTGGGCCTAGCTGCTCCTGAGCTCTCAAGACTAGAGATGGGCATGAATAAAAAAAAATGGCTTTTCGTTTGTCGTTTGTCGGGTCCGTTTCGGTTCATTTCTGTTTTTTGCGAATTTTTGCAAAAAAATTGTTTTCGTGTTCATTCGTTTTGTTACCATTTCGTTACCATTTATTTCAATTTTTTGTGATTTTTTTTAGGATTTTAAGCAATTCACTCATATTGCAGTAACGGAAACGAAACACACAACAAAATTTCCGGTGTTTCTGTTCATTTTGTTTCATTTTAGAGACAAAATTCGTTTGTCATTTCGTTGCGTAACGAAACGAAAAAACGAAAACGGAAACGAAAAAATGTTCATTTCATGCCCATCTCTACTCAAGACCTTTGGAACTACATCTAAGAAAAATGAAAACATATTTTGTTTCCTTGCGTGTAACCATTATTTTTATATCACAGATTATTATTTCCACCTGTGGCTGTTCTGTAGCTCCTTGTTTTCTTCTTCAAATGCCACTTGGGAGGAAAATATCCTGAAGCCATTGGTTTCAGCTTGATGCCACCTGGTTGAGAAGTCTGTTATACTAGTCCACCTGAGTGAGATGTTGTTCTAATGGTCATGAGGAGAGATGGGCATAAACTGAATTAGAAACTTGGAGGGGGGTGAGCACAAACCAGGCTAGTTATTGGCTTGGTTTGTGCAACCCATTTTATTTATTTATTTTTATTTATTTATTTGATTTATATACCGCAACCATCTAGCAAAAAAGCTACTCTGGGAGGTGAACATTGAACAAAATACCAAACCTTTGTGTGCTTTCTGCTTCTTTTCACTTTGGAAAAACAGATGCCTGCCCACTCAGTTCCTGCTGCCTCTGTCACCTCCGTAGCTGATCCTTCCACCTCCTTCTATTCCTCCGCCACTACTGCCATTCTCAGAGACAGGTGGTCCATCTTTTGCAAGGGACATCAGACCGCTGTCTCTGAAGATGGTGGAAGAGGAGAAGGTGGTGGTGGTGGTGGTTGCAGGGCCAGATAGGGAGGTAATGAAGGGAGTAGGAAGAGGCTGGGTGGTCAGATGGCAGAGTGGGTGGAGAGAGTACTTTCCCCTCCCCTCCCAGGCAAGAACTCGAAAAATGAACCCCGGATATTTTTCTGAGGGTTTGGGCATGTTTTGCGGTTTATGGGTAGCCATGAACCAGAAACCATCGTGAAACATGGGTTTTCTGGTTTGAGCCCATCTCTGTTCATAAGATGAAGTATGCAAGATGAGAGAGATATGCAGTCCTCCAGGTGTGTTACACTACACTATGCATTAACCTCCCCCAGCATAAAGAAGGTAAGAAGTGAGGGAAACTGCATTTCAATAACATCTGGAGGGAAGATTCTATGCTCTGCATCCCTGATGTGCATGAAACATTTTGAAAATACGAAGGATATTGTGAAGATGATCTTGTTTGAAGCAAAGTATTTCCTTAAAGGCTTTACTTCTGCATTGTGTTTCTCTAAATATTTTATGAACTGGCTGTCATTAAATGGGATCCTGCAACATGTAGTGTCAGTGGAATAGGACCTGACCCATAGAAAGCATGGCAAACCAATGGTATTAAAAAGGGTTATTTATACTCAGTCTTTGACTCAGTTTTGGACTTCAAATCCCTGACATGGGAGTCCAGTGAACTTGTATATGTGTATGCCACTGACTAGTCTTCTGGAAAATCAAATGGTAAACTATTAATACATTGTTTTTATTCATGAAAAGTAGTGAATTTAGGCTACTGTATTTGTACTTTAAGGAATGAATCGCTTTGCCTTAAAAGGTAGCCTAAAATAAATTAAATAGATTATAGGTAGCCCAAAATACTGTAATTTGAATAGATAAATAATATAATAAAAATGGATTCTGTCAAGTGCTCAAAGGCAGGCATGTCCAAACTTCGGACCTCCAGATGTTTTGGACCACAACTCCCACAGTCTTTTGTCACTGGCAATCTAAGCTTAGAATTCTGGGAGTTGTGCTCCAAAACATCAGGAGGGCTGAAGTTTGGACATGCCTGGCTCAAAGGTTCAAGTGAATCACAGATACATTTGTTTTCTTTAGTTTTAATCATGGAGTTCTTGGAATGCAGTGTTGGCCAGTCTTTCAGTTCTTCTCATGCTTCATATAGAACTAATTTTTATCCCGCCAAAAAACTCTACTTGCAGCTCTTTGATTCTCTTTCTTTCCCCCTCCTTTCTGTTCTTCCCCTTAGCCTTCTCTCCGGAGGCAGTCCCACCCAACCTAGATGCCATAGTGATTGGAAGTGGCATCGGGGGCCTATCTGTGGCCGTGGTCTTGGCAAAGGCTGGGAAACGGGTTCTGGTGTTGGAGCAGCATGGCAGGGCCGGAGGATGCTGTCACACCTTTCAGGAAAAAGGCTTTGAATTTGATACTGGTAAGGGTTAATGTTGGCATCAAGTGCCTCACCATTTAGGTAGGGGAGAGGACCCCACCTATTGCCTTATTGTGAATGTTCAGATTAGAATTCAGCAGTACAACAGTTTGAATGAGTCACAGTATATGAAAATGCCAGAGCGTGCCAACCTGATCCCCAGCCCCCCCAGAATCGGACATTTGGATTCAGTTGAGTTATCCACTAGATTTCATTGTTCCAAAACATTTTGACAGAGTTTTCAGATCAAATGAATGGCATCAATTTTAAAAAAGGCAAATTTTGAGATAATATATGTTTGCATGTGCAAATTTAAAGGGTGTGGGAATCCACTGGGACTATTAACACAGGGCTAGCTTTTAATGGAGTGCTATCTGCAAGACATAGCTTGACCCTCAAGTTAAAACTGGAAGGTGCATTGTCAAAATGCCCCTGGTGCAACAAGATGTCAATGTTGTCATAATGCATGTAGTGTGTTGCAGGATGTAAGGAGAGGCTTTAAGGATTTGCAACGCAAAGGTCCATCGGGGCAGCTGAAATGATTGTTCATTCTCCAGAACACCCCTCTTCTTTTCTTACTTTGGGTCTCCACCTCTCTTAGGCATCCATTATGTGGGAGAAGTGCATGAAAATAGCATGATGAGGATGATCATGGACCAGCTCACCGACGGCCATCTTGACTGGGTTCGGTTGGAGGATCCCTATGATCTTATAACCCTTGGGGAGAAAGAATACGAACTCTACTCTGGCAAGAAGGCCTTCGTGGAGGAATTAGAGAGGCAGTTCCCAAAGGAAAAGGAGGCCATCAAAGAATTCATGAGGTTGTCTTCGGTGAGAGAGAATGCTGGTACTTATACTTAAATGGTACATCTCAATGCTTGAAGCTAAGGACAGAGGTCACACTTGCTCCTTGGTAAAGGCTGTTTGATCAGGGGACGTCCCTTGTCTTTCACCAAATGACTTTTATATTGTTTTCAGCCGAAATGCCTTTACATATTTTAATTACATTACAAACCACTCAGACTGGCTATGAAGCCAGATGGGTGAGATAGAAATTGAATAACTGGTTGGTTGGATGGATGGATGGATTTTATTTACTACATTCTAGGAATTCTAAAATGTTTTCTTCTCAGATTTGTTGCATTATTTTCTTCTTTGCTATCAGAGTGACCCTTGGTCAGATGGCACAGTATATAGATCAAATAAATAAATAAATAAATAAATAAATAAATAAAATTTGATATTTTTCCCCTCCCCTCCCTGCTTTGAAGTTAAAAGGCAACTCCAGAATCCATACTTTCTTATATTTATCCACTTTGCTGGGATTCTCCCTAGCTTATCACAACCTCCTAGGAGTCATGGTTCTAATACATGTCTCTATCTCTCCTGAGGTATATTTCTCAACAGTATTTCGGTGCATGTAGATGAATCACACCTTTTTGGTTTTTTAGGCACATTTGCACACATTTGTATGCACAGGACATGCACACACCCATACCCATTGGGCAGAATCCTATTGGGTAGTTGCGTAACATGCTGCCGCTTATTGTCAGGGCGCCAGGGTGTGTCGTGGTTGTGCAATGAGCCACATAATGAGGCTAAGAGGCATTCCAGCGACTCACCAATTAGCTTCATACAATTCTGAATGAAGCATGTAGCTCACAAACTTGATACAATTCTGGCTCTTGAAGTGAATAGACTTGCTGCAAATGAATAAAGGCCATATGTATCATGTGCCTCAGCCCCATGGTTTGAGAAAGGCCTTATTCCCCATGATCAACACCTTTACAGGTTGCATTTTAACTTTTTCTTACAGTTCACAGTGGCAAAATGTCTCCTTCTAATTCAATTAATTTGAACCTATATAGTCCTTTGCACTGGAGCAGGGCTACAGACAAGCTGCCTAGGGATGCAGATTTACAGCCAATCCCTCAGCTCAGCTCAAATGAGTATGCAAACATTTTTTTAAAAAAAATAATAATAAAGATTTCCTCTTCTCTTGCCCAAAGATTGTTAGGTGGCACATACCTTTGCTGGCCATGCTGAAGATGATTCCCATGTGGCTGTCTGCGTTCCTGATCCGATGGGGCCTCGTTCACTGGGTCTCTCCTGTGTTCAAGTTGGCAACTTCCAGCCAAAGCAAGATTGTGGAGCAGCTGACCAACAACCAGGACTTGCGAGCCGTCTTGAGCTACTTCTTCTATGGTGAGGAAAGCAGCGGATGCCTCTGGTTATTTTTCCTTGGAGCACCACACTTTCAGTAACGACGGCATATTCTTATTTGCCTGTCTTACTGTCATTATCTTCCATCATGGTTTTCCCTGATAACTAACTCATCATTGGAGGATTGAGAGAGAACCCCTAAGGACCATGATTTAGGGACACAATTTTTTCTGTTTGCACGAACAAAATTCTAAGTTCAATCTTTGGTTCTCCGAGTAGAGTACGAAAATATTTTGCTTTGCTCCTTGAAAGTGGCCGTGTGCTGCTAGGCAGCAGAGTTTGTTGTTGTAGATCAGACCTCCCAAAATACAGCACACTAGCATGCTGTCTAGAATAGGTTGAGCATTGTCCATCAAAAAGTAATGTGTCTGAGCTTGGCTGTAGATAATCATTCGGTGAACAAGCAGTAGGGAGCATCCTTGATCCTATTATTTGCACACCTGATTTCTGTGTTTTCAAGTGCGGGATAAATGACTTAACCAATAATATGAACCAGGCAGTAACCAATAATATGAACCAGAAATGAAGGCTGCAACAAATTGTTACAGTGTAGAATATTTCGAATTAGCACTTCAGACAGATTATTCAGATGACCCTTCCTGATCCTTGAGATCTGTAGTTCATCAGTATCATGTGCCACCATGACTAGCTAGCTGGCCTGTCAGCTGTCACGTTAAAATTCAACGTGCAGTGCTTCTTTTCAAGGAGGCAGCTGTGTTAATCTGCTGCAGCAAAAACAAACAAACAAAAAAAAAAGACATAGGGCCTTTTTACACGACCCCTAAGATCCGCTGGCCCCTTAAATTCGGACCAGAGATCTTAGGGGTTTGTCGCTCTTCCTGCGTCTCCACCCCTCCGTACTTCCTGGCTGCTGGCTGCGTGAGGGGAGGGAGGAAAAAAGGGACAAAAGAATAAAGCCTTACCTCCCCGGTGCCGGTAGAAGCTGCCGGGGGAGCCCCGGTCACTTCCTGGTTCCTCTTAAAGGGGCGGGAGGCAAAAAACAAAAACAAAAAGAAGCGAGGAGAGCCCAGCACATCCGCATCAAATATTTTTCACCTCCCAAGAGCAGGTACAAGAAAAGTGCGCTGGGTCGCGCTTAGGTGGGCGGGGTCGCACTTAATTGTCTGCAAACTCCGGAGCTGGTGGGGAAACATTTTTAAGCTCTGGAGCTTGCAGCCATTTGTGGCGGAGTTTAGGGGTCGTGTATAAATGCCCATAGTCTCATAGCACATTAGGATTTAGGTTGCAACTTCACAGCACAGAGAATATGAATTTATCTGCTGTGAATTCGCAGTGGGGAAGTTGATTTTCCCCCAGGTGAATTTTCTTTAGTCAAAAACAGAGAAGTTAAGAGATGGGGGTGGGATTATCCTTTGTTTGGGGTTTGGTCAAGCAATGTCTACTGTAGCCATCCAGAGTTGCCAGAAGCACAGCAACAGCAGAGCTACTTTAACAAGCTGCAAAAAAGTGCTAATTAGCGATCTTCTCATCTGTCTCTATCTGTTTTCTTGTTGTTTTGTTCTCCAAAGTGCCCTGGCACAATTTTGTTGCAGTGCTGGCACCCAGCCTTTTTTAAAAAGGACAGAAAAAACATTAGTTGAGAACTGTAGTTTCCTGGCAGTCTCCTGAGACATTTGAGGGCATGTGACCTCCACAAGTGCCCTTTGCTTCCCCTCTCCCAATAAACCACCAGCATGTTTTTCTACATCGGCTCAAGCGATCATACCGCCTGAACCTATGTGAGTGAATTCACTACAAAAAAAGTAGAAACCTTACCAGTGGATGGGACAAATGGTATGAGGGGGGAAAACTGCATCCTGCATCCAATGCTGAATAACACTTAAAGGTGCTATATGGCTCTTTGAAGTTTCTAATGTTTCTCTTTTGGATATCAGGTACCTATTTTTAATCTCTTTTGACTTCTTATTCCATTCCCCACTAAACAGGGGTTCCTCCCAAAGATTCCAGCTTCCTCATGACAAGCCTGTTGGTCCGTCATTATCAACGTGGCTCATGGTACCCGAAGGGAGGCCCCAGCGAGATCCCTTTCCACATGATCCCCGTCATTGAGCGAGCTGGAGGTGCCGTACTGATGAAGGGCTATGTGACTGAGATCTTGCTGTCAGAGAGCGGGGCTGCCGTGGGTGAGTTTCAGAAGGCATTTAGAAATGATTGTGTTCCAGGGATGAAGGAAAGTGATGGGTTTTTGCTTTCTCCTATGTTCAGTTGCTTAAAGATCTTTCTGTCCTAAACAGGTGGCATTCTGGTAAAGTCCAAGCTTTAATGGAAACAATATAGTTCTTCATTGTGCTGGTCAGACTATAGTAGACATAGCTCTTCCCAGCTTGGAGAGGACCTATAGAACGGCTATCTGCAACAAGCAACATGATTGAATGTAGAAGGAATAAAATCCTAAAGTTAAGCACTCAAAGCTTTGGCCTTGGGTGGGTAAATCTGTAGCTTTCTATTTCTCCCATTTATTTATTTTAGAGTATTTTTATCCCTCCTTTCTCCTTGGAAAAAGGACCCAAGACAGCTTACAGTAATGAGGGATAATATATAGTCCAGTACAATTAAGACATGTTCAAGTACAGTTGTCCCCCGCCCTTTCCCGGTTCATATACTGCGGTCCTGGTATTTCGTGAATCTGCAGTATATGAAAAAAAGGCCCCCTGGGATAAGGAGGAAAGGCCTTCCCAGGCCTGTCGGAGGCCCCAAAAGTGCTATCCCCCAAACCGGAAGTGACTTCCGGTAAACCAGAAGTGACCTCCAGATCACTAGAAAGCACTTTGGGGGCTTCTGCGGGACTGGAAAGCCCCTTGCAGGCCCGTTTGGGGCAGTGCCAGGCCTGGGGTAAGTACAAGAGCCCCCAGAGAGCCTGCCCAGTCCCGACCTGACCCAGCATCCACATATTGCAGATTTTAAGTTATTGCGGGTCAGGTCGGATCCTTAGCCCCTGCAATAGGTGGGGGTTTGCTGCATTTGAGAACAAGGAATTCAGGGACAACTTACAGCAGTAATAGACAACATTACAATAAAGCTACAAGGTTATAAGTAGTTATAAACA
This sequence comes from Phrynocephalus versicolor, assembly GCA_023846285.1. Lineage (NCBI taxonomy): Eukaryota > Metazoa > Chordata > Lepidosauria > Squamata > Agamidae > Phrynocephalus > Phrynocephalus versicolor. The sequence goes on along the minus strand of JAHTLZ010000111.1, from coordinate 14,440,520 downwards.
CAAAATCTATGTGAACCTACAGATTCATATGAAACAGACGTGGTAGTTCATCATTCAGGGAAAGCTTGCCTGAAGAGAAAGGTCTTTGCCTGTTTCCAGAAGGACAACAGAGACGAGGCAGTCATGGCCTCTAGTAGGAGGGAGTTCCAGAGTCTGGGCGCAGCAGTCGAGAAGGCCCTTTCATGGGTTCCCACGAGAAGAACCTGTGAGGGTGGCGGGATGAAGAGAAAGGCCTCTCCTGATTACTTTAGCACCCAAGTTGGTTCATACTGTGAGATTCAATCTTTGAGGTAGCTGGGACCGAGGTCATACAGTGCTTTGTAGGTCATGGTCAGCACCTTGAATTGTGCCGGGTACTTGATTGGCAGCCAGTGGAACTGTTTTAATAGGGGTGTAATGTGATCTCTGTACCCGTCCCCAGTCAGCAGTCTGGCTGCTGCATTTTGGACCTGTTGAAGTTTCCTGAGAATATCAAATTCTGTCTACTCCAGAGATGAAGGAAGTTGCACATTTTGGTAAATTCATATTAAAAAAGCAAACAGAAATAAAATCCTAACCCATTCTTCCCCCAGTCATTTGTTTTTGAAGTTAGAGAGTAACCACTCTTACGGAGTTTCCTCTTTACTTTTTCAAGTATGCGAGTAGGGTTTTCAAACGGATGGTTGTGCCTTACTGCTTTGAAAGCATTTTTGTTGTTGCTCTTGTTTGCTGTCTTTCAGTGGTGGTATCTGATCATTTTTAGTATTTGTATATTTACTGTTTTTTGCTTTTAATTTTTTAAAAATATGTAATCTGCCTTGGGTTCTTCTTAAGGGGAAAGGTGAGGGGAAAATCGTTCTAACATAAAACAAATAAGCACATGAATGAATGAATGAATGAATGAATGAATGAATGAATGAAGTTGGTGCGCAAAAGCAGAAGGTTCTTGCTGTAAAAGAGAAGGAAAAACCAGGAGTTAAGCACATCTGCTTTGCTGTCATAGGACTGAAGAATGGGACTATTCATTCAAGTCTGTTAATGGGACTTCTAGCTAAAAGGAGGATTGGAATAAGGAACATAAGAAGGAATCTATGTCATTTCTCAGATGGTTGGCTGACTGTCACATGGATTCTATGAGCAATGTAGTCTTGAGTCTCAATCTCATGGCAGCCTAGATAAAATGTGCCAAATCAGTAGGCCACACTCTCCTCACTGAACAAAAATCTTTTCTAGGGGTGAGCGTAGAAAAGAAACACGGTGGCAACGTGAAAGTTTATGCTCCTGTAGTGATCTCCGATGCCGGCCTGTTTAATACCTTTGGGAAGTTGCTGCCTCCTCAGATCAGAAGCAAACCAGGTAAATCAAACATTATTATCTGTTAAAAAAACCTTATTATTGTATATTAGGAGGGCAACTAGATTGTCTAGCTGACCCTGGCCATGAAGTTCAGTCACCACTGGAGGCCCCTCAAAGGTTTCCTCAGCCAAAAGAGATGTGGTAGTCGTGATAACAAAAGGAAGGGCCTTCTTAGTTGTGGTACCCTTAAGGGACAGCCTGTCCCCAAGGGAGATTTAATAACATCTTTCATTGACAGTGAGCAGTCAACCTACCTGCAAACTGTCAATGGAATAAGTCAGAATAAATCAACATACTGTATAAAGAATAATAAAATGCTAACCTGCACTCCCCTTTGAAAACGTTCCTGGCTGGTGCAAGCGTTCCTCTCTACTCCCCCTGATTTTGAGGCTTGCCTCAGACTGAATGATCCATTCCAGACAATCCCCCACAATCCAGCAGGGGGGAGAGAGAGAAAGAGAGAGAGAGAGGGAGAGAGAGAGGGGGAGGGAGAATTGGCTCACTTGTGATCATGTGACCTGGTCCAGTGGTCATATTGCAAAACATTGCTCCTATATCAAGGCAAAATTGATCAGAAACGGTTGCTCAACTTGCAAAGCACTCTTAGACCAAGGTACTCTTAAACTGTACTCAAACACTGTACTTATTTGGCTATGCCTTTCATGATTGTTGTTGTTGTATTAAATTTGACAGCCATTAATCTTCGCGGCATTGCTTTAGCAGTTTTCCTTCCCCCACCCATTTTTCTTGCTATAGAATCGTGTTTCATTTCGAGGTCTTTATGAAAATTAAAATCAGCACAGTTTTTAAAAATAAAAAATAAATGGTTCAGTAAATACATGGTACCTTGGATACTATGTCTTGTTTTGTGACACACCACAGGAGGAACACGAGCGAAGCGTAATTGTGATTTGCTCTAGTCCTGCCCTATTATCAGCAGTGTGTTTTTTGAAATTCACTCAGAGATCCAGTCCCAGCTTGGCTTGGTCCAACACAGCATGGGTTCCTTCATCGTGTTTGTAGGCCTTCGTGGGACCAAAGAAGAGCTTGGCATCTCATCATCCAACTACTGGATTTATCAACATAATGATCTAGACAGCATGCAAGTATTAACTTGGCCATCTAATGTTTTTTAACTTCCGCCTCTCCTCTCAATTTTTATGGAATCCCTGTAACGTTACCACATTGTGCCATGTGATCTGGCCATGTTTTGCTTTTCCACCTCAGTGGGCTTTAAAACTGGTTGGCCTTCCAACTCCGGTCGGTTGTACAAGTACTAGGAGAAACCTGTCTGAAATTCTTTTCTGTTTCCATGAACCGTTGAGTCTGTCCTTCCAAATCTATTTTGAACAGTTGCTAAAGATAATGTTGAGTGGCAGGCCTACTTGATGAAAATGCAAGTAGATAAATAGGTAGGGCTGCAAAAAGCGGGAAGGTAAAAACAGTGTTTCCTTGCAGCCATGCCAGCCACATGGATTTGCACAACGCTGGCTCTTCGGCTTGAATACAGAGATGAGCACCGCCCCTAGAGTTGGACACGACTAGCACACATGTGCAGGGGGAACCTTTACCTTTACCTTTTTAAGAGAAAAGATCAAGGCCGGCCACCATCAGCTTAGTTTTTGGGTGAGTGATGTGCAATGGAAAAAACCTGTGTGCTCTCCCGAGGGTTTTTTTTTTTTGTCTCCACCAGTGCTTCCTTTGCTGCCAGCTCGATGTTGCCAGTAAAGAAGGGCACTAATTGCTAATTCGGCAGTTTGTGTCAGTTGTGTCAGTTTGTGTCAGTAGTCTGGAAAAAGGCGCCTGAGGGGGGATATGATTGAGACGTACAAAATAATGCAGGGCATGAGTAAAGTGGATAGAGGGACGCTCTTCTCCTTCTCACAAAATACCAGAACTAGGGGACAGCCACTCAAATTGAGGGCTGGAAGAGTAAGAACAGACAAAGGAAAATATTTTTTCACCCAACACGATGTTAGTGGTTAGTGGGCACCTACTTGGAGGTAGTAGCCTTGCTTCTTTGCCCCACCTCCTCCCAGCACTGCCCTGCCCAAGGAGGTGATGCTTTGAAGCACCAGGCATTTGTTTAGCAGATAAATGAACCGGCAGGAAGTGCTGAATCGGCAACTCATGCCCATCTCTAATTACCAATGAAATCACAGAGCCAACATGCAGCAGGGCTAAAGAGCAAACTTTTTCTCTTTGTCCCCTTCCATAAGCAAAGAGACCATCTGCTCTGCCAGTCTGCTAGGCTGAGTGATACGGGATTGTTCTCTGGCAACTTTCTGCATGGCAGGGAGCTGCCATAGGAATCTCATCAGGAGCCACAGATCTAGCTGTCTCCGCCCAATGGGGAATTGACTGGTCTGTGGCAGCTGCTCCCTTCTGGTGAGAACTTGCCAACTTCCCCTTTCTTCATCTACAGTGCCTCAAAATGTGCTACTCTATCGAGAGAAGAAGTGAGCGCCCACCTCCCTATGGTGTACATCACATTCCCATCAGCCAAGGATCCCATCTATGAAGAAAAGCACCCAGGTACCTTTTAAAAAAAAAACTGCTAGAAAGGAATATATTGGATAGAGATCTGGAAGTTGAGTCATGGCAACCGGACTTCTTTTTCTTGAGAGACCGAAACGTTTCGCTGCTCATCAAACAGCTTAGCTAGTTGCGAGTCCTCCATCTTATAGCCAGCTTTGACCTCTTGTCACCCTGGTCTGAAATAGGCTCATAAGATGGACAATGGCCTGAATAGGCTCATTAGGTAGACTAGTATCCATAGCCTTAAGGTGAAGATTGGCTGAAGGTGCTGAAACCTATAAAGTATGGGTCATTAGCTATGGCCTTGGTGGTGAAGGCTTTTTGATTTGTCTGGGTATAGTTGAAAGCACACCCTGGTAAGTAGCAGATAAACTATGCCTGAGGTCCCCACCTCTGTTGAGAGAGGGGATTTCAATGCTCACATGAATGGCTTCCCTGAGTCCTCTCTCAAACCACCTATCAGCTACTGTTGTTATTCTTAGAGCTTTAAACAGACAGACAGCACCACCACCTATGAGGCATTTAACAAGGAGTGGCTTTGATAAATCCCTGCCTCAAAGGGGTTGCAAATTGGAAAAAAAATGTCATGAGAAAAAAACAAACGAGGAAGAGTGAAAGAGAGAAACAAAGGATGTTTTTTGTTATGAAGCCCTAATTTGATCTAATTAGCAGAGAATTCTGAAACTCTTTCCTCCATCCCGGTTTTTAAGCAACTTGGCATGATTAATCCCACCAAGTAGAGATGGGCATGAAACGATTTTTTTTGTTTTGTTGTTCATTATTCGGTTCGTTACGTAATGAACCGAATAACGACCTTAGGGGCAAATTTAACACGAACCGAACCGAACCGAGAAAAATTGGTTTGGTTAGGTTCGTTTCGTTAATGGGGTGTTGGAGATGTCTCCTACCTGGTGCTGGTTTGGAGGTCCGGTCTTCCTGGCTTCTGAGATGGCAACCAGGGGAAAAAAAAGCTGACGGCCGTGCTACAGCTGTAGCGCAGCCATGTTGTCGCTCGGCACAGTTTTTTTAAAAAAAGGTGCACCGACCAGGCCCAACAGGTCGGTGATGGCGAAGCCTTTGGAGCGCAGGCTCCCGGTGGGGGAGGCTGTGTGGGGAAGCGAGGAGGAGGAATTCCCCCCCACCGGGCTGATGTGGCGCAGGGGTGGGTGGGGGAGCGGAAGGTGTTCTCTCCTGGCTGACACCCTAAAATAATAATAATAATAATAATAATAATAATAATAATAATAATAATAATAATAATAATAATAATAATAATAATAATAATAATAATAATAAATACCAGCGTCGACCAGGCCCCAGGGGCCACGTGGTGGGCGCTGAGAAAAAAGGGTAATAATGAATAACGAATTAATGAACCAACAAAATGAATTTTTCCGTGAAAATTCACAAAAAATGAAACAAAACGAACCAGACCTCTCAACGAAATGAAACAAAATGAAATGTCATTTTTTTCTATTCGTGCCCATCTCTACTGCCAGCTCATCTGTGGACCAGAATAGCAGAGTAATTCTTCATTATGCACATATCTTAGAATTTCACTTGCTGACAAACAGACCATGACAAAATGGATAAAAGAGAAGACATTTTAATTGCAAAAGAGTGTGTTTTACATTAAAGTACCAGCAAAAATATGTAGTTTGTTCAGTGCAGGCAACATCAGAATGGAATAATGCAACATGCAACAGCATCATGTGAAAATATCTATTAAGAATAATGTCAATGGTTATCTTTTTATCTTTTACCATCTAATTGATATGAAAAGAGTGGGGCATGTGCACACTGAAATACAGGGAAATCAAAAAATGGATTAGAAATAAATGAGCGCAGCACCTCCTCAATTCATAGGCTCTGGATACGGGGTGGGTGTGTTTTACAGTTCATTTTCTGGCTGTTATTGGCAACTATTTACTCCTACTTATAGGTCACTCTTGTATGATCCTTATCACCATGAGCCACTACAAGTGGTTTGAGGAATGGTCCAAAAGCCGTCCGAAGAAAAGAGGGGATGACTATGATGCCTTTAAGATGGAGATTGCCCAGCAGCTCCTAGACATAGCTCTGGCAAAGTTCCCTCAGCTCAGTGACAAGGTAAGGCCTCTGCACATATATTTTTTCAGAGAGCAGTGATTACGGGCCTTGTAATGCCTCTACGCCTTTGTGAGGAAATATAATGGAGGGACTGTTTTGGCGGAGTTCTTTAAGAGGATAAATTCTAAAAATATTTATTAGGGGCAGGATGTGTCATAACCAGTAGCAGTTTCCTCTTGCCCCCCCCCCACCAAAAAAAATTGTAGCTGTCGCTGTAGTTTTCTCCCACTGTAAGACAACAGCGATATTGGAAGGCCACAGTTTTAGTCTTCATTCAATGATGCCTTGCATATAATAGTTGTGCAGTATGAGAAGGAGATGGGATATTGGCATTCACACAAAGAAAGCCAGTATCCTTGCCTTGCAAAATAGCCCTCCTTCTCTAGTGGAACATGGTAGTGTGGAGGGAAAAAAATCTCATTTTGTTTGTTTGTTTCTCCAGTGGTATATACATACAGTGGTACCTTGTATAAAGGAATTAATTCATTTCAAATGAAATTATATTAAGCAAATTTTCCTTTATACAAATTTCCCATAGGAATGCATTGAAAACGGAGTAATCTGATTTTTATGTTGTACAGATTTGCCCCATAGGCAATTATGTTAAGCAAATTTCCCCTATCTCCGGAATTTTTTATGTTGTACAGATTTTATGTTATACAAACTGTTTGTTATACAAGGGTCCACTGTAATTGTTAATACATTTCATTTGCTTTTCTGACAGTTCATTTTAATCCAGAAGATGGTTTTAGCAGAATATCTTAGCCTATGTTGCTCTTTCTAAAATCTTTGGCATCTACTAGCATCAATGACAAAGTAATATTTTGTTTTGTCCTTTGCATTGTAAACTTGACTCCTAATAAGAGACTTTTTGGTAGGCAGATGCAACAACACATCCTCTCTATAGTGGGAACAGATAGACATCGACCAGCACCAACAGGGAAGAATATGTTTTCAGATTATTTTGAAGGAATTTGCCAGTAATTTTATTTAGAAATGTGTTTTGGGGATGGAAAGAACTTGAGTTTTAAAAACTCAAATACAAAGAAAGTGAAATTGACACTTTTCACTTGTCAAATGCTGGTTAGTACTGCATGTCAGCTGCTCAATGACATCTGTAGTGAATTGCTCAGTCCAAATATTTGAATGTGAAATACTGTCCTTCTTTTGGTTTTGCTGTAAACATTTAAGCAGAAACATACAGTATTGAGGATAATTTGTATTTGCTGAATCCAGTACCTGAAGACCTGAGGCCCATCAGCTCCTAAGTTAATCAACCATATGTTCTTTTTAATTTAAAAAAAAAATTAAAAAGGGAAAAAGGAAGTCATAGAGTACCAAAAAACAGGTGTGGGGCAAAGGTTTACATCAAAATTTAATGTGCTGATTTATAATTGGAGATAAAAATTGATAAAACAAGTGCTGTAGTTCTGTTCCCACTCAAACCAATTCCAGTCAGCAGTCTGGCCACAGTCTCTTGGACCCATCAACATTTCCAAACACTTTCTAAAAAGCAGCCACACAGAGAGTACACTAAAGTAATTCAAATGGGGTGGGGGTGATTGTCACCCATAGCAAGGTCAGTTATACCCACAGCCAGGTAGACCATACACTAATTTGAACTTTGCAACATACTCCCTGTCCCTACTGCAACTTGAATGCCCACATTTAGGACCAAATCCTGGAGTTCCCCACACAGCAAACTTGATACAGTATTGTTAACTGTCTTTTTATATTTCCTTCTTACATCTAGATAGAACTTATGGAAGCTGCTTCCCCTCTCACCAACCAGTACTATCTAGCTGCTCCTATGGGTGAAATGTACGGGGCCGAGCATGATCTGTGCCGCTTCAGTCCACTGGTCATGGCCGCCATGAGACCCAAGACTCCCGTTCAGAATCTCTACCTAACAGGTGGGTGCCTTGTTCATCTCCCATGGGCTTTAAATGGGTAAAGATGAAAAGAACCTGGAAGGAATTAGTGACAGCTAGCATGTTGGTTATTATTGGTTACAAATAGTTTGTTGTAGTTAATTCACACACGCCCCAGTAATGGAAGTATAGCGATGCCTGACTAAAGATGGTATCAGAGGCATAGCCAGGATTTGGAGCGCCTGGGGACGAAGCTCATTTTTGCACCCTTCCTGCTGTTCCCCCACATCGCATCCTCCCAGCAATGGGGGGGGGGGGCGAACCCTGCGGGCATGGGGTGGGTGTGCGTGGATGGGCAGACGGGTGTGCATGTATGTGCACGCGCGCTTACACCTCTCCCACCAAGGTGGGGAAGAGGAGGAGGAGGGCGTCATGGCCAACGTGCTCCTGCCTGCCTGCTTCGCCGCTCGCCTGGTGCATGGCAGCATAGGGGCTGCCGTCGCCAAACTCTAGGGTAGCCATGTCCAAACTTCAGCCCTCCAGATGTTTTGGACCACAACTCCCAGAATTCCAAGCCTTATTTCAAGTGGCGAAGGGCTGTGGGAGTTGTGGTCCAAAACATCTGGAGGGCCGAAGTTTGGACATGCCTGCTCTAGGGGAAAGGAGGACTACTGGGCAGCAGGAGGGTGCATGGCTTCCTCCTCCTGCTCCCCCTCCAGGCGACCCCAGATCACTGAGCCCGGGGCAGATGCACCCCTCTGCCCCCCCCCCCCCGATATGCCCCTGGATGGTATACTTCAGTGGGTATGCAATATTTTACTACAGTCAGGAGTTTGAATACATGGCTAGTGGGATTACATGCCCCATTATCTGAGGTTGGTAAAATGGGTACCCAGCTTTCTCTGGGGAGGGAGGCAACGTGTAGCCTGCATAATTAAATTGTAAACTGCCCAGAGAGTGCTCTAAGCACTATGGGGCGATATATAGGCAGCAATGCTTTCCTTTTAAACTGAAACTAGTGCCCGTGTGAGCACAGTCTGAGGCTGTCTCTGAGAGATATCTTTTCACCCCCCACAACGCAGGGCAAGATGTCTTCTGCTGTGGCCTAGCAGGTGCTTTGAATGGAGGCTTGCTTTGTGCCTCGTCTGTGCTTGGACGTAACGTTTACTTGGACCTTGTGAAACTGAAGAGGAAGCTGAACAAGCTGAACCACAAGAAAGAGGCTTAATAAGTCATCTCCGTTGGAGCTGCTATCATAAAAACCAAGTGACTACAAGTTGAGGGCCTAGGAGCACACCGTGTCTCCTGTCCAAGGTCTTGCTTCTCACGGTGGACCACTGGATGCCTCTAGAAAACCTACCAGCAGACCTTGAGGAAACAGCTCTCCTGTAATGTTTTTCTGCACTATTTGGTATTCAGAAGCAGGCTACTTCTTTCTCGTAAGAGGAAATATATAAGCATAATGACTGGCAGCCATTATGCTCCATGGATTTTCTTCGAAAACCATCTGAATTGGTTGACATCTTGGTACTGGCAGAGTCTAGAATTGAACCATGTGTCTCATGGAGAAATAAATACTACATTTTTATACTGTGTTTCCTGTTGTTTTCTAAGTTGGAAATAGGGATTTTTTGTCTTGTTTCATACATTTTTAGACGACAACATGGCTTTGTGTATCTCTGCACCATTACAGTTCCAGTCTTCCTCACACTTAAGTCTGCCTACCAAAGCTGCCACTCAATTTTCAGGCATAAGCATTTGAATGAAACATTAGTGATTGCAAAAATCTTATTTGGGAAATAACTTTGGCATTCTAGGGTAGCTTCCAGAACTCTGGTGCCCAACAGCACTGGTCCAAGATCCTCACATTGTATCTGCAAGCCTGTGTTTTCATGTCTTCTGCTGCTTTGAAATGACTGTAAATCAGGCCTCCAGGGCATTAAGGACAATTAATATCACAGTTTTCAACTCTCATTTGAGTGTTGCTGCAATTGTGAGAGAAACCCAGGAATAAGGCCATGGACAGAGGGATTTCAGCGGTCAGAGGATGCCTTGCCACACACTCCCTCCAACTTGGAGCTGGACCTGATATGGGAAGTGTTTCCTTGCTTTTCTAGGATGAGAATAAGGCATGTGTGGTGGGCCAGGGGAAGTTTCTGAAAAAAGGCAGTTGTTTTAATTTGCCTAACATACTTGTTTGTACCTTGCTATGTTCCCCAAACACTTTCATTTTGCAGGGATGTGGACTCATGAGTCACAATGCGGTGTCAAGTCCAACTTAAGTTGTACCAGTGACTTGCCTTGGACTTGACTCAGAGTTTGTTTGTTTTTAAAGACTTGGGCTCGACTTGGGGCTCAGAACCATTTTTCCAAGTCATGTTTTGGAGTCCCTAGGCCAGTGTTGGCGAATCTATGGCACGGGTGCCAAAGGTGGCATGCGGAGCCCTTTCTGAGGGCACACAACATTGCACCCTCACAGCCATGACACTTCCCCCTCTGCTTAGAGCAGTGGTGGCCAAACATCGGCCCTCTAGCTGTTTTGGACCACAATTCCCAGAATTCCAAGCCTGTAATGCCAATGACAAAGGACTGTGGGAGTTGTGGTCCAAAACAGCAGAAGGGCCAAAGTTTGGCCACCACTGGCTTAGAGCATGCCACATTGTTCTGTGCAGAGAGCCGGGCGAAAGGGAGGCAACAGCTTGTGGGCTCGTTTGTAGCCTCAGTTTACTCTCCAGCCACGCCACTCTGGGCATCCAAAAAGTGGCATGGCTAGAGAGTAAAAGGGGGCTACGAAGAAACCCACAAGCCACTGCCTCCCCTACACCCAGTTCTCTTCATGGAGCCATTTTATCGAAAAAGCCAGGTGAAGGGGAGGCAGTGGTTTGTGGGCTCCTTCATAGGCCCAGTTTACTCTCCATCCATGCCACTCTGGGCATCCCCAAAGCCGCATGGCTGGAGAGTAAATGCAAAACCCTGCTCTTCGATCCTCACTTTCCCAAAGTGTAGCACCCCCTTTGGGAAAGCAAGGATCAAAGAGCAGGTTTTTAAATTTCTTGTGGCCACCGTGAGGGTGCTGTGGCAACGGTAAATTCGAAAGCCTGCTCTTCGATCCTCGCATTCCCAAAGGGTAGCACTCGAAGCATCTGTAACCTGGGGTACCTCTGTATGCAAGTTAAAATGCCATATTGGCACTTTGCAAAAAATAAGTGGGTTTTGCATTGCAGTTTGGGCACTCGGTCTCTAAAAGGTTTAACAATCATTGCCCTGGGCCAGTGGTGGTGAACCTTTGGCACTCCCGATGTTTTGGACCACAACTCCCAGAATTCCAAGCTTCGACTACGAATGACAAAAGAACTGCCCTAGGCCGTCCCTTTCCAAGCAGTGGGTTAAAAATTCCTGTGGGGGTGGGGTGCAGCGAGGAGGACATGGAGGGACACACAGGATGCCCTGCCACAGTCACTCTCCCTGCTCTGGAGCCTCTGCCACGACTATGGCAGCTGAGGATGGACACCTGGGACCAAGATGGCACTTGCTGTTGCTGATACCACCACCACCAGTGGCAGTCCCTCCCCTGGCTGAGGGCAAGGAACATCACTGAGGCCAGCATGAACGTGGACTCGGCCAGTAAGGAATGAACAGGAAGAAAGGGGTTGGCTGGGCAAGGGGGAACCTTTCTGGGGTGGGTGGGATTACAACTCTCTGCCATCCAGAGGCCATTCTTTAAACAATAACTCCCCAAATTCCCCAGATAGGGACTTGCAACTTGGGACTTGTATCCCAAGACTCAGACTTAGATTTGGGACGTGGACTTGGCAACATCCCTGCTATTGTGCTTGTTTTATATCGAGAGTATGATAGCCAGAGGCATTGAATGGACATGACCCACATCAAGCTTGCAGCCTCTAGAGAAAAAAAAACCTGAGAAAAGATAGATGTTACTGTGCAGATATCCCAGCACAATCCTGTCCAAAGTGTCAAATCCTTATGGAAGCATCCCTGAGGAAAAAATACTGTCTCTAGTTAATTCTATGAATGTCTGTTTTATAAACTGAACTGTGCATGCTAGATAGGTCAGTGGCTTACGGCTGGACTCAGTGATAGGATTCTCTTACAACTCTGCAATTCTACAGTTATGGTCTTTGTTCACCTTTAATGGTCCCTTGAGATAGTTAGGCATATTTTTTTACCACAGCACTATTGCTGGTAGTATATGATACTAAAAAGTAACTACTTCAGTTAGTTATGCCATGGAAAAGTAACTACTTTAAAAAACTACAAGGAAGTAGTTGCTCTGAGGGATTTGGCTAAAAGGACAGACTCCGTGTAAGTGCTTTTACCAAGGAACTTCTCAAACTTTATGAGTGAAGAAATTCAAGTGAGCTTTTCTCAATGGTGAAAAATGGCTTGTTTGGACTTGAATTCTATCTGCCTTGAGTGAGAAAGAGGCACCATCTGCTGGTCTTCCACAGGCAGCAAAACAATTGGTAATTCTAGCTCTGAGATGTCAGTTGTGAGATTAAAGACTTAGGCAGTTACTTCACATCCGTTTGGTCTCTGATGTATTTCCCCTCAGTTGGCTTGACGCCCTGACTGGTCACATGGATGATAATAGGATAAATTTGCTCAGGCTTTGCAACGGGGACAAAGGCCGATGGATCTGTTTTTCTCAGACACACAAGCAGCCATGTGGTTTTTCTTGCTGCTACTTCTACTCACTCTTCTGATCTCCAGTCTTGTTTTCTTCTTTCTTCTCCAAGGGATCAAGAGGAGCCCTTTTAGCCAGGTGACAGTGAGCTCCCCAAAGCCTGTAGTCACGGATTATGAAGCCCGCAAAAAGGTGCTCCAGAAAGGTAAGTGAGCCTGCAGGAAGTGCTCATGAAGTAGAGTGATTGTTCCTCAGAAACCGAAGAGCTGGTCACATCTTGATACCGGCTTGGAATAGAGAATCCTGTGGGGAAGGGTATCTCCTTTGGTTCTTAGGGTCAAAAGTGTACTGTGCTTGCCTGGTTTCTAACAAGTAAAGTCAAAATGACAAACAGTAGAAAGGGAAGGCAAATGGAAGTCTCACATTATAATATATATATATATAATATTAGCTGAAATAATCATGTATCTATCGTCAGGTTGACCTCTGGCCTTAACGTTCCTCTTCTCTGACGTTTTTCTGCAGCAAACCTCAGGTTGTGGGCAGATGATTTATTGCAAGCTCAAGAGCCATACATGCCAGCTCTTGGAAAAGTTACATTTTTTGAGATCCCACTTTCTCACAAGCCAGATCCCAGACTCTCCCAAGCCAGATGCTGCTTGAAGGATTCTGAGAGTTGTAGCCCATCAAAGTAACATTTCCAAGCTTTGTGCATATTGGTGGTACTTCATAGTTGAGAGTATCTTACATGAGATACCCAGTGTGGTGTAGCGGATGGAGTGATGGAATAGGACTTAGGAGGCTGGGGTTTGAATCCTGTGGAACCTTCCTGTGAGCGTGGAACTGGACCCGATGAGCCATAGGGACTCTTTCCGTTCTGCAGATCTAACAGATCTATGAATTTTTAAAAGTCAACGCTCAAATGAGGATGGGGCTGCTAAGTAGGGCTTCTCCAACACATTGTTCAGTCTTCCAGGTGCATGCAAGCCAGAGTTTAGAACTAAGAAAAAAAACCAAAAACCTCTCAGTTGAGGAAGTAATTTCACAGATTTTCCTGAGTTGTTTGTGTGACATCTCCGAATTCTTGAATTAAGACTACAGTAAGCATGTGTCTTACCGTAATCAAGAGTGATCCTCTTTGACAGCCCCCTCTACTTGACTCCGCCTTCCAATTCCAATTTACAGAGCAAAATCCATAAGAAGATAGAGCAAAAAGGGGATTTGAAGTTTCCCATTAATTAAGACTTGGAAACTTAGAGTCGAGTGAGCAACCAACGGCACAGGTCAGCTGTGGTCACAGCCTTTGCTACTGTGGTGAGATATAATGTATTTCTGTTTACATCACAGTAATTATTCCCACATATACTATACATCTATACTGTACATATATTTGCATATCCACATTTTGTGCAAATTCTGTCCTAGTCATTGTTGAATTTTCTCATTTCAGATATCAAAATTCTAAAGCTTTCCATTCAGGAACATTTATTTTATTTTATTTTATTTTATTTATATACTGTACTGCCCGTCTTCTAAAAGGAACTCCGGGTGATTTACAATGATACAATGGCGGGGGGGGCATCAATAGACAACAGTAAGTAAAAAAAATTGCATTAAATGACACAATCAAATAAAAACAAATATAAAACATACATAAAACAGCATGACCTGGCCTGGACTGGCAATCTTATTCTACTGGTCCCAATAAGCTTTTAAAAAAAAAACAGAAAGAAAAAAAGAGTTAGTGTTTATGGTCTCCAAACGCCTCTTTAGAGAGCAAGGTTTTAACAGCTCTCTTAGGCGGTTACTTCATGTCCTTCTTTGTTCCATGACTAGTTTTGTACCGTGACAGCGTTGGTTGCAATCACATGGTTTTGTCCCTGTTTCAGTGTTCCCATGGTTGAATAACTTGTCTCGTGACAAGTGTTACCTCACGGTCTTGTACTGCAACAAACTTTGAATTTGTCTAGCTTCCGTTTTCCTTTTGGGGGAGGCTTAATTTTCCCCCCGATATTTCGCTTCTGAAAAGTCAAAATAATAAAAAAAATGGACACAGTTTTCTGAGAGAAATGAATGTTTTGTTACGTGATAGTTGTTACTACATGGTGTCTTGTCTTGGAACAGAAAGCGGGAACAAAGAGTGACAAGGGAAAAACCTACCCCTGCACCAGGTACAGTATTGTCACGCTTAGCACCCATTCTGGGGGCGCAGTCGAGACAAATTTCAGTAATTGCACGATGGACGTGAAGTAACATTTTTTTTTAGCTCTCCCAAGTGCAACACTAACAGAAACAAAACGGACGTGAAGTAACCGCCTTAAAGGCAGGCAGGGACTCTGCAAGGTGAATCTCACTCAGGAGTTTATAACATAGTGATGAGGTGACCACCAAGAATCCCCGGTTTCTGGTGACTGTTTTCCAGGCCTCACTGTATTTGGGCACCCAGAGTGAGAATGCCTGTGACACTCTGGTGGGACGAGCCGCAGCTGATCTTAGGGAGATTTGCTCCACCAGGTATTCAGGTCCCAAGCCATGAAGGGTTTTGAAAGTCAAAACCAATACCTTGAACCTTATTCAGAAGGCAACGGGCAGCCAATGCAAGCGAGCCAACAGTGGGGTGATAAGGTCATACCTTCCCACATCCACCACCAGTCTGGCCGCCACATTTTGTACCTGCTGCAACCTCCAAATAAGGCTCAAGGGACGCCCCACGTAGAGAGCATTGCAATAACCTATCCTTGAGATCATGAGATCATAAGTCCAGGTATGGGCGAATCTAGGTGATCAGCTGAAGATGGAGAAAGGCTGACTTGGAAATGGCTGCCACTTGCGCTTCCAGGGACAAAGCCGAATCCAAGATTATGCCCAGACTTCTCACTCTAGCCGTCAGCTAGAGGAAGGAACCCTCCAAGCCAAGGAGAGAGCCACTATACCCAGTAGAGGATGCTCCAAAGAACAGAACCTCGGTCTTCTCTGGATTGAGACTGAGCCTGTTTATCCTGGTCCATTCCATGACCACATCCAGGCAGCAGTCAAGGGTCTGCACCGCCTCCGCTGCAGAGGTGGAAAAGGAGAGCTAGAGCTGGGCATCATCAGCATATCAGTTTTAACCACCACAATTAATTTTCTAGTTTGTTTATATTGAATGACAAAGGAACCTACAGTTGTAGAGACCAGTAAAGGTGGGGAGTTCTCTTGCACTGTCTGGCCGCTACAAGCTTCCTTTGAAACTTTCCCATACCATAATGAGACATCTTGCAGACTGGCCTGCCCTTAAAAGCTATGTCCTGCATAGAACTTGGAAAAGCTGTGGTTTGGGGTTGCAACTCTTAGAATCACCCAGCCAGATTCTCAAAGTAATAACTTGAAAATGTACTTTCTCTGAGCTCTGGATCTCAGAGGCTGATCTTTGGAGCACAACAAACAGTCGGGTTGTGGTTATAGTGAGCATCATCTTAGAATTGCAGCAGATCTGGAAGGGATCTTATGGATCACTGAGCCCAACCACTGGCAAGGAGTTGTACTCCAGAGCCAGATACTGTATTTAAGCCACGGAGCTAGCAAAGCAAAAGCAAAGCAAAAAGCAAAGTGTTCTGCTTATATACCGCCCCATACCACTTTAAGTAGTCTCTGGGCGGTTCACAATTTTAATTACAGTGTGCAGGCTACACAATGCCCCTCCCAGCAAGCTGGGTACTCATTTTACCGACCTCGGAAGGATGGAAGGCTGAGTGAACCTTGAGCCTGCTACCTGGGATTGAACCCCAGGTCGTGAGCACAGTTTCACCTGCAGTACAGGCATTTAACCACTGCGCCACGAGCAAGCAGTCGATTTACTGTTGTTCTTGCTCATCAGGCCAAAGTACAGTACGGGATAGCAATAAATCAGCCATGTGTGTTCCTTCCTTCTTTCCTCTTGGCTGGTAATGCTAGATGACAGGAGGACTGAGAAAGATCACATGCAAGCAAAGCTGTCTCCCTGTAATGAACCCGGCAGTCAATCTTAAGTGTGGGTAAGTGGAATAATTATGCATTCTCCCAAGGCTGAAACCAGCTAGTTTTCCCCGGAGGTAAGACTATAACCCCAACCTTAGCCCTCCCCAAAGGAAATCTACTAAAGCCATTAAGGGGCATTAACAGATGTTGGGTAAACATGCGTCACAATGCACACAAAAAAGGAGCAGTCTCCCTTAAAGTGACCCTCCCCTCTCTTGAAGAATTGCTCCAACCTGCCCCCCCGAAAGTAGTAACCCTAGAGCTGAACCCAAAAATGTTCAGGGATGCTTATTTATGAATTTTTATTTACCCGCATTTCTCCATCTATAATATGTCCCCATGTATAAGATGACACACACACACACACACACTGTTATGGTTATTAAAGGAGAAGGATGTCCTTTAATGCATATGCCTAGCTGGGTATATTTTGATCACTTCTCTAGGGTGTTCCTTCGTTACCATAGATCACTTGAGGAAATTGCAATTTGGACCCACTTGTGGAGCAGTCCAATATGATCTATTTCCCTGTGATTATACGACACATGGGGGAAGGCACTCCAGACTGACCCCGACATTTGGCCAAATTGTACCTTCTTAGTCCACGCTGTAGAGCTTCTACATTTGCCAGTTAGGCTGGAGCAATTCCCCAGCAGAGGGAAGGGATTAATGAAGATCAAGCCCAGTAAAACAACCCTTTCTGGTGCAATCAGCTGCATTCCCAAATTGAACTAGGGAACATGATTTTCTTTGTCTCTTCCTCTCTCCTTCTCAGGCTTCTCTCTGGAGGCAGTGCCACCCAACCTGGATGCAATAGTGATTGGGAGTGGCCTTGGTGGCCTGTCTGTGGCCGTGGTCTTGGCAAAGGCTGGGAAACGGGTTCTGGTGTTGGAGCAGCATAGCAAAGCCGGAGGATGCTGTCACACCTTTCAGGAAAAGGGCTTTGAATTTGATACTGGTAAGTAGAGATGGGCATGAAACGAGCAATTTTTTGTTTTTGTTTTCGTTTTTTCATTTTGTTACGTAACGAAACGAAAAACGAATTTTTGTCTCCAAAATGAAATGAAACGAACCAAAACACCAGAAATTTGTCGTCTGTTTCGTTTTCGTTACAGCAAATACATTGAACTGTAATAAATGGTAATGAAACAGCATTTTTTCGTTTTCGTTTCCATTTTTTCGTTTCGTTACGTAATGAAACGAAAATGATTTTTTTGCAAAAAATTAATGAAAAACGAAAACGAACTGAAACGGACCCCCTAAACGACAAACGGAACACCATTTTTTTGAGTCGTGCCCATCTCTACTGGTAAGGGTGAAAGTTTCTAGGAAGTTTCTGGAGGAACACACACACACACACACACACACCAATTGCCTCAGTGTGTTCATGTATACTAAGATTTAGGAATGCAAGAGGAATTCATAATGCTTGCAAACTCCAGTACACATTCTGTATTGATCCACACAAACTAATCTACTGTACAATGCTTGGATTGAAACTTAGAGGTTGGCTAGATAGTTAAACTGGAGCAACATGGATTAGGCTAAGTAGGGTCACTTAAAGTCACATAGAGATACGGCATGACTCTCTGCATCCACATGGCATGCATACCTCAAGCGACCCTATTTGGCCCACCTCCTTTTGAAGAGAAAGGAAAATGAAAACAAACGGAAACTAAAAACCTCCTTGCCTATCTCCCCCTCCTTCTGGGAGGAAGTTTTCCGTTTGTCTTCATGTTTTCTAAATGCTAGAGCACGTCAGTGCTATTCTAACATGCTTAAGAGGAAAAACCCATTTGTTCCCACCTTCTCCCCCATCATGGAGGAGCAGAGGAAGTCTTACATTTCGTAGCGGCTATGCGGTCTTCTTAAGCTACTTATGATATTGGAAAAACCAGACTGAAATAGCAAGCAGAAGGAAAATCGAAAGCAGTAAGCCATTCACTTTGGTTCAGACCCTGAGAGTGCACATGTTGGAAGTTACCAGCACCTGAAAAAGAAGTAGTCCTAAACAGGAACTGGAGAGGTGCAGGGAAGAATGTTCTGGGGATGGAGTGTCTTGCTTTGGCACTTAACTTGTATGGTTGGCAGAAAAAGGAGTGAAACAACCCATGCTCAGAATTTACTCCAACAGTGGGGCAATTCCCAGGTAGTGACGCCTTTAGATATGTAAGATTTCACACTTCCTGAATGTGCAACTGTGGATCTGAAAGGCTTGAAGGACATGCAAAATTGTAAATCCATCCAAGACTAAACACCTTGTATGAATGGCAGGCGTCTGCCTTGCCAAGAGGTGTGCACCGTGTGGGTCATGGACTTCATTGGGTTCCCAAAGATGGTTTTGAATCCCTCTAGACTCCACCAAGGCCCCACAACTTTCTGCCCCCGTTTTCCACCAGTAGAGGCTATCTTCAAGGAGAAGATTGTCTTTTAGCAGGCATTCAAACAAAGTAGTAGTTCTCCACCTTGGGGTCCCAGATGTTCTTGGACTAAAACTCCCAGAAGCTTTCACCACTTGCTGTGATGGCCTGGATTTCTGGGAGTTGCAGTCCAAGAACAGCTGAGGACCGAAGCTTGGGAGTTGCAATTGACTCCACAAAAAAGGGTAAAGGGCCAGTCTTGTGCACCACAGCAGCCATAAGACTAGAAACTATGGGCCTTTTTACACGGCCCCTAAGATCCGCTGGTCCCTTAAATTCGGACCAGAGATTTTGGGGGTTCGTTGCTCTTCCTTCCTCCCCACGACTCCGCACTTCCTTGCTTCTGTCTGCGTGAGGGGAGGGAGGGAAAAAAAGCCGTAAAAGGGGACAAAAGAAGAAAGCCTTACCTCCGGGTGCCGGTGGAAATTGCTTCAAGCCCGGTCGAGCCCCGGTTACTTCCTGGTTCCTCTTAAAGGGGCGGGAGGCAAAAACAAAACAAAACAAAAAGAAGCGAGGAGAGCCCGGCAGATCCGCATAAAGGACTTGTCACCTTCTGAGAGCAGGTACTTAAAAGGTGCACTGGGTCGCGCTTAGGTGGGCAGGGTCGCACTTAATTTTCTCTTAGCTCCGGACCTGGTGGGGAAACATTTTTAAGGTCCAGAGCTTGCAGCCCTTTGCTGCGGAGCTTAGGGGTCATGTATAAATGCCCTATGAGATTGCAAAGTGATGGGTGTAGACCTGTCACATACACAGCTGAAAGGTTTTGCAAATGCACAGATAAGCCAAAGCAGAGATAAAAAAAAAGCATGTCTGCTTGAAATGTTTGTTCCCTTTTCCCATCATCCCCCTCACTTTTCTGACTCCGGGTTTTCACTTTTCATAGGCCTCCATTACGTGGGGCAAATGCACAAGACTGGCATGACGCGAGTGATCATGGACCAGCTGACCGATGGGCAGCTGGACTGGGTTAAGCTGGAGGATCCCTACGACTTTATAACCCTTGGAGACAAGGAGTACCAAATGGTCTCTGGCAAGAAGGCCTTTGTGGAACAGCTGGAGAGGCAGTTTCCAGAGGAGAAAGAAGCCATCAAGGAGTTCATGAGGCTGTCAAAGGTGAGAGTGAAGACTAGCTGGTTATATGTAATCAGGATACAGTGAGTTCTTGTAAAAATTCTCATTCTCATCAATTTGCCATTCACTTCCATCAGTGGGCCACCAAACTTCACTCAAACTTCCTCTTTTATTTTATTTTATTTGTGCATGTATATTCAGGAAATTTTAAAATGTTGCGCACTGCAGTCCCCCAGAACCCTATGCAGGAAGCATGTTGTTTTGTTCAGGGATTGTAATAATTCTCTGCAGTTCGGCATTTCTTCCAGAAAAAAAAAAAACTCAACACAAGCTCAACCAACATTCCTTCTGAGTTGTGTGCCTCTGCAGTGTGACATCAGACCACACAGCCGAGCCAGTGCTATTGCCCATTTGTTCCCCAACCCATCCCTAGCAAAAATTAGAAGGAACAATGACCACAACATAAGAAATCCCAAAAGATTTTTTTTCAAGGATTTCTCAGCAGGGAGGAAATATTATTCGGCAAAAGGCTTGCTGAAAGATTAAAAGTGTGGGGTTCCTGCCTCTCAGTTTCTTTCTGAGGGAAACAAGTAGGATGATTTACATCCCTAGTCTACAAGGACAGATATTCCCCAGAATCTGGCTCTTTTCTCCTTAAAAAGGTAAAGGTTCCTCCGCACATGCATGCTAGTCATGTCCGACTCTAGGGGCAGTGCTCATTTCCGTATTCAAGCCGAAGAGCCAGTGTTGTGCAAGTCCATGGCCACATGACCAGCATGGCTGCTAGGAAACACTGTTTACCTTCCCACTTTTTATGGCAGTACCTGTTTATTTACTTGTATTTACATGCTCTTGAACTGCTAGGTTGGCAGGAGCTGGGGTTATCAGCGGGAGCTCGCGCCACTGCGTGGCACCTGGGATTTGAACCACTGAGCTGCCGACTTTGTAGCCAACAGTTTTCAGACTTTAGTCTGCTGAGCCACCACCACATCCTTAGGCTGTTAAGAAACGGCCTGACACTAAGCCTGTGTTGTGAACCAGATGGGCAGCGATGGCTCTGCAGGGCTACGGGGAGGTTGCATCCCTAACAGTACCCGGAAATTCCTTTACTAGCCCGGCTCAGTCTTATTTTATATATTTATTTTAGTTACAATATTTTTACCCTGATTTTCTCCATAAAAAGGACCCAAGGTGGTTTATGTCATTAAAAGACAACATTTAAAGCTAAAAAGAGTAAGTATGCAAATACAGTACTAGAAAGGATCAAACAAATGCCACAATTTATTTATTTGTTATATTTATACCCTCCTATACGACACTAAAATATGGTAAACAAAAATCACAATGAAAGTATATTCAAAGCAGTAAGGCACAGCAATCAATTTTAAAACCTCTCTCAGGCAGACAGTTAGTAAGGAAAAGACTGCCTAAAAAGAAATATCTTGGCTTTTTTTTGTGGAAGGACAGCAAAGATGGGGCCAGTCTGGCCTCCCATGGGAGGGAGTTCCAACATTTGGGAGCAGTAAGAGAGAAGGACCTCATCTGTGTCCCCACCAAACACACCTATGAAGAGGGGAGACCAAGAGAAAGGCCTCTCAGCCTGAATGATCTTAATACCTGGGCAGGGTCATAAAGAAAGATACAGTCTTTTAAACACCTTGGACCACAGCCATTTCTGATGTTGTAGGTTGCAAACAGCACTTAGAAATGTGCCTGGAAATGGATCAGCAGCCAGTAGAGCTGTTGTAACAGGAAAATTGTATGTTCCATATAACCAGCCTGAGTTAACAAGTTTTTGGACCCACTGGAGTGTCTGAACACTTTCCAAAGGCAGCCCCACCTAGGGAGTGTTACAGAGATCCAACTGAGATATAACTAAGGCATATGTCCCCATGGCCAGATCAGATTTTTCCCGGAATGCTAATTCCAACTGTGCAAAGGTACTCTCAGCCTTCATCAGAACCTGGTTACCCAGAGACAAATCCATGGGCACCCCCAAGCTGCACACATATGTTTTCAAAGGGAATTGCAACCCCACCTAGCACAGGCTGGAGCCCTGTTTCTTGATCTGCCTTTTGGCTGGCCAGCAGCACCTTTGTCTTACCTGGATGGTGCAGTAAAAGAGGTGTATAGGCAGCAGCTTGGGCCTGCAAGTTGAATATTTAGTTGTATTTATCAAATGTTTACCATCTTCTCACCCAAAGCTTGTAGTGAGGCACACGCCTTTGGTTGCCATCTTAAAGATGATTCCCTTCTGGCTGTCCACCTTCCTGATCCGATGGGGCATCGTTCACTGGATCTCTCCTGTTTTCAGATTGTTACATACCAGCCACAGCAAAATCACAGAGCAGCTGACCACCAACCAAGACCTGCGGGCTATCTTTGGTTATTTGTTTTATGGTGAGGAAAGGGTGGTGAGTTTTCTTGGTTCTTGCTTTTCTTCGTGGTTGCTGGTTTTCCATAGCACCACTATCCATCTCTGCTTTGTTTTCCATCCATTCTACAGAGTTTGGCCCATTAAATCTTCCAGGAAGGCCCATACCTCCCTAGACTATTGGAGCACCTTCTTTCCATGCTGGAGGGCTGAGGGTCACTCCCTAAAATCTTCACTTTGACTCTGCCAATCTCTGTAGCTCAGGCAGCGGGATTACCCTCCAGATGTTTTGGACTACAACTCTCACCATTCATGACCTGTGGCCATGCTGTGACAAGTGGGTTGATGAGAGGTGGAGATGAAACCCTTGAAGGCTTGAATGTTCCTCATTCGCTATGTAGATCAGTGGTTCCCAACCTTGGATCCTCAGATGTTCTTGGAATAAAACTTCCAGAAGCCTTCACCACTAACTATGCTGGCCAAGATTTCTGGGAGTTGTAGTCCAAGAACATTTGGGAATCCATGGTTGGGAGCCACTGGTGTTGATGATCATTCAACAAACATGGGTTTGAGAGCATGAGACTTTCTGTTGCATATTCCTTGATGCAGTCACCAATCAGCATGATAATTAAGAGCTTTCACAAAAATATTGCAGTGTGGAGCATTACTGTTTACAATTCCAGCAAGTACTATACATTATGGTCCCCTGTCCTATCCTTCAAATAGCACTCTGTGTGCCATGCTCCCTCAGTAAGCCCTGAGCAAATTTGGGTTGTTTAGGGATTCCCCTCCCTGGGGGGTCTGGATTTTCTCACATGCTTGTATATTTCTGCAATGTATGGAGTTCTCCTAAACTTCACCTGTGCATGGGTGGTTCTAATGATTCACGCTTGTAGAATTGGCATTGCTGTAGATATCAGTGGCTGGACAGATAGCCCAGTGGGTTTGGGAGTTCAATTCCCCTGTGTGCCTTCTGGAAGAAAAGCCAGCCTTTGTAACTTTCGGCAAGCTTTGCAATCATAGGGTACCACTTAGAAGGAGGAGATGGTTTGTACCTTGCAGACCCTGAAAATGGTTCCCATAACTTGGAGCTGAATTGATGGTGGGTGGTTATTAATATTGGTATTGGTATCAACAAACAACATGGTAGGAAAGTGGTAAGACTTTGAGTCCACTCTGCCTATAGTAACAGGAATCTGCCTCGCCACAGAGTTCAAAGACTTTCTGGATTTTGTTCTGAAGGAAAGCTAAGGCTTCAAATCTGTGTGATCTCATTGGTTCCCCGTGTGAGTGTTTTCCAACACCAGTGAACTTATTTAACCTCTCTTGTTACTCCTTACTCTCTTCCCTCTATATATTCCCAGGGGTTACTCCGAAGAACTCAAGCTTTTATGTGAATGCCCTGATGGTCCATCACTATAAGCGGGGGGCATGGTACCCAAGAGGAGGCGCGAGCGAGATCCCTTTCCACATGATCCCCATCATTGAGCGATCCGGAGGTGCCCTGTTAACGAGAGCCCGTGTTTCTCAGATCTTGCTTTCAGAGACTGGTGCTGCCATCGGTGAGGTTTGAAAAGAATATGAATGTAATCCCTTTCCCTGCTTCCTCTTACACAAGTAGAAAATAAGTGGGCTTCAGAGAGTTGCCTATGGCCACTTGTATTATCCAGTAGTGGTAGCCAGCCTTTGTAACTTTCTGACAAACGGATTCCAGGAAATGATTAGTGTGTAGCAGATGACTAGGAAAACAAAAGAGAAATCTGGGCAAGGCCTCGCTTCCATAACATCCAGGAATGATGAATATACTGTAGGTAGCATTTCTGACCATGCAGAATGTTGGTCTGAAAGCCAAATGGAGAAAATAGGAGGAAGCTCTGTGGTTTCCCATGCCTTCTCTAGCGGTTGCCTAGTTGACACACCCTGTCCTTAATCAGCCAGAATGTGTCAGACACATCCTGTCCTTAATCAGCTGTTCGGCAATGGAATATGCCGCCACGGACGGTGGTGGAGTCTCTTTCTTTGGAGGTTTTTAAGCAAAGGCTGGATGGCCCTCTGTCGGGAGTCCTGTGATGGGGGTTCCTGCATGGCAGGAGGTTGGACTAGATGGCCCTTGAGGTCTCTTCCAACTCTAGGATTCTAGGATTTTATGGTTTCTAGTTTCTCAGGAGGCTGTAGAGAGACATACTAAATCTGTAACTCACAGTTGTCTTTACAGAGGGGTAATTTGTTCCAGGGGTCAGCGTGCAAAAAGGGCCCAACAGTGAGGTCAAAATTTACGCTCCTGTAGTGATCTCAGATGCTGGCATATTCAATACCTTCGAGAAGATGGTGCCTCCTCACATCAGAAGCAAAACAGGTAAAAGAAAACACTGTTCCTTCTGGATGAAGCCCAATGTCCCTTGGGTCAAGTGGGATGCGCTTGTCATTGAAGCACCAATTATAATTCCACCTTGAAAGCCAAAGCAGATCTGAATCTGTTCCAGACTTTGGTTTGACGCTGGGGTTTAATGTGGGGTAAGGATGTCAGGGCTTCTGGAAGGCTGACGCCATCGGGTCCCAGACCAGTTTTATGTTGGGGTGGTGGTGTGTGGAAACCGTTTTAGAGAAAGAAAATATATGCATATACCCATGTGCACACACCAGTTTCTAAAAAAACAACATCTTTCCCAGCCTAAAATCAGGTCAGGATAATTGAATTATAATGTCACGCTATGAGGGGTGTGGTGGCTCAGCAGGATAGAGTGCTGAAACTGTCAGCTGCAAAGTCGGCAGCTCGGTGGTTTGAATCCCGGATGCCACGCAGCGGAGTGAGCTCCCGTTGTTAACCCCAGCTCCCGTTGTTAACCCCAGCTCCTGCCAACCTAGCAGTCCGAAAGCATGTAAATTCAAGTAGATAAACAGGCATCACCATAAAAAGCGGGTAGGTAAAACAGTGTTCTGTGTGCAGAAATGCATTCAACGATGCCGGCCATGTGGCCATGGACTTGCACAACACTGGCTCTTTGGCTTAGAAATGGAGATGAGCACCATCCCTAGAGTTGGACATGACTAACACGCATGTGCAGGGGGATCATTTACCATATGCCCCCTTTTAGACTTCTGGGAATGCCATGCAGAGAATTTCAGGGGCTGCCTGTGACTGTCCTCCAGCCCTTCAGAACAGGACCACCTCGCTTAGACACTACACTAGTCAGGTGGTAACTTTAGGTCTCCTTCTAGCGCAGGGGTCCTCAACCCAAGGCCCTGGGGGCAGATGCGGCCCCCCAAGGTCCTGAATCCGGCCCCTAGGACCAATTGCACCCCCCCACACATACCCCCTGTTTTGTGAGCAAGCCAGCCTCCGCAGCTGCTTTTGGACTGTGATCCGGCCCCCAGTGGTGTCTGGGTGGTGGTGGACTGGCCTGCTGTTTGAAAACGTCGAGGACCCCTGTTCTAGCGGAAAGAAGAGCAAGAGAAGATGACCTGCTTTTAGCCAGAAACAGCTAGGCCGGCACCATCTAGTGACCTCTGAAAATGCGACATCCAAACATGTTACTGCTAACTGGAGTTTTCAGATTGAAGCAATAGAGGCATGAGGGAATAGGTGGGAAAAGAGGGGGAAATGAATGTGCCATCCCTTCATGAAAGCCCATAATTTCGTGCTGCATCTGGAGTGGGGAAAGGAAATGTACGCTGGGCAGGCACAATTTGTAAAAACTTGTAGAAACCATAAATGGTGCTGGCGGGTTCCATTGGATCATACAAGCAAAGTCCAGTTCGCTTGAAGTTTAAGCCACTAAAGAGAGATTTCAGATAAGGACAAGCTGAAGTCCAAGTCAGAAAACCATTCAAGGTCAGGTAGAATAGGAGTAGGGAGGTCCAGAGAGGAGCTGGTGAATCTTTTATTAGACATTCCACACTTTAGATTTGAAACGCCTTTTCCTTAAAGACAAATCATCTTTAAAATCACTGTCCGCTTTTCAGATCTCTTTTTCTGAAGAGCCCCCTTGGCCACGCCCATTTTTGACCGCTGTGTCGGGTTTTCTTGCAATGACCACTGGGGGTGGCGTTTTTTTAATCGGTTCCTGCACCCCCTTTTGAAGCAATTTGGTTGTATTTGCGGACATACTATGCCACTTTTTTCGGTTTTCCCCCTGTTTCTGCCGTTTCCCTGTCGTAGTTTAAAGCGGTTCAGCCAAGTGCGAATGGGGAAGCCGATTGCTAAGCAACCGCTGAAGTGTGGATTGCCGAACCGCTGTAGCGACCACGTGACTGCGGGAGGAGAGAAGACAATGCAAAATAAAAAGCGGCTGCTCACGGAAGTGCGGTAGCAGTCATTGTTTCCAGCGGCCTTTGTTGCCAAGGTCCCACAGCCCAC
The DNA here is from genome assembly GCA_023846285.1 of Phrynocephalus versicolor. NCBI lineage: Eukaryota > Metazoa > Chordata > Lepidosauria > Squamata > Agamidae > Phrynocephalus > Phrynocephalus versicolor. Next base: position 14,413,804 of record JAHTLZ010000111.1, on the reverse strand, counting down.
CGAGGCCACTGCTGGAAACATGTGGACACATGCCCTCTTCCTGAGGAAGGCTTATTTTTCAGCAAGTTCATAGGAGAGCATTCCCTTATGAGGCCACAGACTTGCCCATTTTTCTAAACTCTGTCCCTTTCTTGGGGCTCAAAGTACCCCCGGACTTTTCTGTTGTGGCCCTCTCAACTCTTCTTCCTAAGGACCAGAATCCACCAGACTGATATGTTTTGATATTTTATAGTTTTTTTCCCTTTATTTATCGTGTCTTTTATTTTGTCTTTATTGTTTGTTGTTCCTTTGGGTTTGTCTTGCCCCCTTTGTTCAGCGCTCGGAGTTCCTATGGGAAGACAGGCGGTATAAAGATAGACAAAATAAATAAATAATAAATAAATAAATAAATTTCCCCATCCCCTCTAGTTCAGGAGGCTCAGGTTCATCTCTGGAGGAAGAGGTTCCCGCCAAGAGGGGAGGAAGCAACTTTGTTGAGGGGGATCATGTTCCTGTATGTGGCAGAAAGCCATGGTGGGCCTGTTGTGGACGCATGTCCTTGTGCGCGTGTGGAATTGTGATTTTGTGAGTTTTGTCATCCACTCAGAGATTCAGTCGATCCTTAACTTGGTCCAGCATAGCATGGGGTGTTTCCTAGTCTTTGTGGGCCTTCGAGGGACCAAAGAAGAACTTGGCCTCAAGTCCAGCAGCTACTGGATTTATAAACATAACAATCTGGACAGCATGTAAGTAAGGGGTGGGGCACAAACTGGGAAATGTGATGAGTGTTTCAGAGTTTTGGATTTCTGGCAAAGTTCATTTGCTGCACAGTTAAAATATAGGCTCACAGAAGAGAATAGGTTCTTTCAATCTCTCAAGAAAAGAAGTCCAGTTTCCATGACTCAGCTTCCAGATAAACTCAACTGGATGACTGAGAATCTTCGCAGACATGTTGTGAACAGATCAACAGCAAAACAGCAACAAACTGCCTTCTAGCAGGCTAAAGAGAAGGAAAGGAACACTTATCAGAGGGAAAGACCTCTCTTTGAATTCAGTGGAAGGAAGGATCCATTGGTTAGTACTGGATAGATTGACAGTCACTCCAGTCCCAAATGTTCCTTCCCAGATACCCCTACTAGAAGCAGCATGTGAGATTGCAAAAAACCCAACAGTCAGATGGGGCAACACAGGAGAAAGGAGGGAGATGAGACCGTGGGGTGGGTGGGGGTGGAGACCTTCTTGGAGGGGGGAAATGATACAAATTGCCACTCCTGCTTTTCTGCTGCCTGAGACAACCACCCCATTCTGCCTGCCTTGCTGTAGTCTAAACTAAGCTGTACAACTTATTTGCTTTCAATACTCTGTATTAAGGAGGTAATCGGGAGAAAGTAAACAACAACAAAATCTCAGTCCCAATTTTTTATTGTTATAAAGTTCCTTAGCCTAAGGAGTGTTAGCAGAAGAAGACTCCTCCCTCTCCACTTCCAGTGGTGGCAAACGTTTGGCACTCCAGATGTTTTGGACCACAACTCCCACAATCCTTTGCCATGGACGATGAAGGATCGGAATTCTGGGAGTTGTGGCCCAAAACATCTGGAGTGCCGAAGGTTCACCACCACTGCTAGACTCTTTTACCTCTGCTGTGGCTTTCTATGGAGAGACCTCCAAATTCCCTTTTCTTCTTTGGCAGGATGGCCAAATATGCAGCCTTACCCAGAGAAGAAGTTATCAACAACCTTGATATGATGTTTGTCACTTTTCCATCAGCCAAAGATCCTACATACCAACAGAGGCACCCCGGTATCCTATTTTATTTTACTTGTTAAACTACAGAGGAAAGATGAGGCTCTAAACTAGTGCAAGTTTATCTATGTGTTTCTTACTATCTTGTGTAGTATTTTATTGGGATAAGTTTTAATAACCTAGCTTGTGGTCTTTGGGACACTAAAATGGGAACAGGGGGTTATTCTGTCACTTCCTTTCTTTTATTTAAACAAAGCCAGAAAGATCAGTTACATCCCAATAAGTTACCTTAAATGGTCCATTAATTCACAGTAAGTATCAAATTAGGTGACACCATTCAGCTTGCAATTCAAAACTGACAGCACACTTTTTTTCTATTTGCAATGGGATCTCCTTGTAGTTGTAGGCTTGAAAAATGAGACTTACAAATCAAGAGTGTGCTTACCTTCCACTGACCAATCACAAACCAATGCAAGGTAATTTGCAAGACTGGGAGGTGAGAAATGCTTGTGCGATGTGCAAACAGTGTAAATAAAATAAAAATAATAAAAATTAAAAAGTGTAAATCTCTGATCCCAAACACCAAATTAGGTATCATCATTTTGATAAACCTTTGTGAAATCATACATTTAATACTCATATCTACATTTATATTTCTTGCCTTTCTCTTGGCCTTTCAAAATGATTTAGAAAGTACATTAAAAAACATAAACACGAACTGTCTTTAAAATCCAGCAAGATCAAATCCACATGTTTCAAGTACTTTTTGAAAACCTGGTAAACCAATGACACATCTCTCATCCCACATAAATGCATAGTTTCTTGCTGTCCAGTTCAGATGTAAAAGCCTGCCTAAAAGGAATGGTCTCTGTCTCCATAAGGATAGCTGGGAAGGAGCCAAGATTCAAACATGGTTTGTGCCTGCCTTCATCTGTGTCTATGTTTGCGAGTAAGGTCAGTTTCCCATGGAACTGCAGGGAAACACATGCAAAACTGACTACTTGCAAATTTTCCTTGTACTTGCAGGTCGTTCCTGTATGACCATTTTCACCATGGCTCGGTATGATTGGTTTGAGGGATGGTCTGGAGGCCGCGCGAGGAACCGAGGGGCTGATTATGATGCCTTCAAGATGGAGATTGCCCACCAACTCCTAGAAGTAGTTCTGGAAAAATTCCCTCAACTCCGTGACAAAGTAAGGCCTCCAAGGGTGCTTGACCAGCTGTGCACATACCGCCTTTCTGTTTGTTAATTGTGTTTCGTATTTTGTTCTTTGTTTCCAGGTGGATTATATGGAAGCCGCTTCCCCTCTCAGCCACCAGTATTATCTTGCGACCCCATTGGGTGACACGTTTGGTACTGAGCCTGACTTAAGGCATTTTGATCCACTGGTGATGGCGACCATTAGAGCAAAGACACCCATTCCAAATCTTTACTTAACAGGTTAGTGGCTACCAGGGACCTCGGCAAGTCTTCCGGCCCGAATCCTGAGCCCGAGCCTGAGTCTTCAGGCTGGAGTCCCAAGTCGGAGTCTGTGTCAAGAGGTCACATGCATAGACAGCAAGCTTGGAAAGACAGCTGGGCTGGCACATGCACAGGGGTAGAGAGAGTGGGCCAACTTCCCTTCACGGAACCAGAGCCTTCCTTTACGCATGTGCCAGCCTATCCACTGGGTAGCAGATGCATGGGCAGAGGCAGCCGCCAACACCTGGAAGGGAAGTTGAGCCTGCTGCTTCTTGGGATGGTGGCAGCGGCAGCGGCAGGAGCAATAGGGAGGCCCATCCCTAATCGAGACTCAAAATGTGACTCAGAAAAATGGGTCTGCAGCATGAGTTGAGTCCAAGTCTTAAAAAACAAAACGAAACAAAGCCCAAAGTCAATCAGAGTCTAATTGCTGGAATGTTAGGTCCAACTCAACAGCAAGTCCATATTCCAGGTGGCTATTTCCACTCCCACCCTTATATGTTCCCTGTATAGTTAAAAAAGGGGGGGTGGCTCAGTGGACTAAGGCTTCGGAAAACTGTCAGCTGCAACCTCGTCAGCTCGGCGGTTCGAATCCTGGGAGCCATGCAGCGGTGTGAGCTCCTGCTGTTACCCCCAGCTCCTGCCAATCTAGCAGTTCGAAAGCAAGTAGATAAATAGGTACCACTGTAAAAAGCGGGAAGGTGAAAACAGTGTTTCCTTGCAGCCATGCCGGCCACGTGGCCATGGACTTGCACAACACTGGCTCTTTCGGCTTGAATACGGAGATGAGCACTGCCCCTAGAGTCAGGTACGACTAGCACGCATGTGCGTGGACAACCTTTACCTTTATAGTTTAAAAAGAAAGAGGGAAGCTGGTAAAGAAGGAGCCAGTGTTTTAATTCCTGCCTCGCTTGAATTCTTTGTGTGAGCTGTTCCAACACTGATGAGTGCTAAGAGCCAGTTTCTCCCTCTGGGGCCTTCTCTGAGTTGTTCCTTTGTACTCTTACAATTGTAGGTCAAGACGTCTTCAGCTTTGGTGTCATTGGGGCAGTGCACGGCGGGTTGATTTGTGCCTCAGCTGTGCTTGGACGCATTTTATACCTGGACCTGGCATTACTGAAGAAGAAACTGAAGACTGAAGGTCGTAAAAAAGAGACTTAGTCCTGTCAGCCGAACTCACTCCTCTCAGAAAACTGAGCTTTGGGATTGGATATAGGAACTTAAGAAGAGCCTTCTAGGGTCAGGCGGAAGGTATTCAGCACCCTCTTGACCACCGTGCAAAATAGGGTGCCTTTGGGTAGCCCCCAAGCTAGTCTTTTTTAATCTTAATATTATTTACTCAAATAGGACTTTTGGAAATTTTGAACTTGATGGGTAGATAGACATACTGGTAACTGAAAAGAAAAGGTAAAATGACATAAAAGACACCACACACTGGATGCCCAAATCAATCCATTTCACTTCCCCTGTGAAAGGTTCAAAGAAATCCCTTCAGCAAAGAAAAAAACACATTGCACGGACCCGAGAGTGATTTCAAACCTGGTTTTGCAACAACTATCCATACCCTTCCTTCGCCCTTGTTTCTAAATCAGAATATATTATGCTCCACTCTTGAGCATTAGGGAGCATTAGCCCCGAATAACACATGGCTGAGGACTCAGTCACACTGGTGATAAGAACCTGCATTGAATTGGGTTTTCTTAAATAAAATCAGTGTTTAAAATCCCGGCTACATAATGGAAGGCATGGGATTTTTATTTTTTTAATGCTATTTTTTTTAAATATAGAAGTGAGGGATTTTACTGAGCTGATAGTGGGTAGCTTATTTGAACACAAATGAAAAACTGAGTTGTTGTTTTTCAATGGTTTGACATATGCGAATGCCTCGGTGTAAATTGAACAGTATCTGTTGCGACTTGCTGGCTGCCTCCCAAAGCTACAGTCTGGCAGCCTTACTTTCTGATATTATTATTTTCCAAGGTAGGTATTGATAGTCTGACATGGCAGTGGCAATTTGGGAGCCAGGAGAAAGCGCTTGCTGGTCCTTCACAAAGTGAAGAACCTACCAATATCGTAAAATTCTCTGTTGAGTTTGACTTTGCAAAGGGGGGGGGAGTGAGTCCCCCCCCCACCTTCTCTCTTTCTCTGCTGGCTTGGAAATTTCCACGGTCATATCAGACTATGGATATCCACCTTGGAAGAAAAAAGAATACAGCGCAAGGGTGGGCAGGCAGGCACAGGACAAAGCTTCAAATGCTTTGTGTAACCTTAAGCTCCTCTGACTTCCAGTTTCAGAGGTGATGCTCCTTTAAGGCCATTACTTCACATCCATTTTGTCGCTCTAGAAAGTGTGCTGAGTTGCAGAATAAAAAATTGTTCCCCCATGTCCGTCACGCTTCAAGAAAAATAAAGTGCGACCATGCCCCCAAAGCGCATCTCGGCGCACTAAAGTTGTACCTGGTCTAGGGGTAGTGTTTTTCTTGCCGCTGTTTTGTTGCGGTTTTTTTACCAGTACAAGGCACAGTGGGGTAAGGTTTGTTCCACATCTCTTCTGTTATCATCCCCATTTGGGTATTTCCCCTCAATCAGATCCCCTGATTTTTTTGTTTTGTTTTTTTTTCAGACTCAGCAGATATATCAAACATTGGGTTCCCTCCATTACTGTTTCAAAGAATGAATTTAGCTGATTTTCGTTTCCAAACACTGTATCGCATTACAGAATGATCATGACACTAGGTGTCAGCAGAGAGCATGTATTTGATGAACAACGAAACAAGAATGCACTTTGATGCGGCATTGCCCCGGGAGGTCACAATAAGTTTCGTAACAATAAAATGCGACCTTGGGGACGCAGAAACAGTAACAAAAACATATGACTGCAACAAATTATATTACGTGAGATAATTTGTTGCGGTACAAAATGAACATGAAGCAACGGCCTAAGTCAGGCATTAGAGATGAAGCCCAAGGCAAGCAAACCGGATGCTAACTGCCCAACCCATGTGCGAGACAGGTTGCCACTCAGCTGAAGTGACACAGAGGGTGAGGAAGGCAAGGGAACACAAGGTGGTGTGTGTGTGTGAAGTGTTGTGAGAAAGGTGGTGGGATTTGAGGAAGGGGCTGTCTAGGTGCAAGAAGATGGACCAGCATTTAAGTGGTAGATTCCCAAAGCGATCTTAATGAGCAGAAATACATCCAATGATTTTAAGTCAAAGGGACCATGAGTACCGCCTACAGGACAACCTCCTGGCAGATATCCTTTTGATTTGTATTCCTACATGGTGCAGGGGGTTGGGCTTGATGGCCTTAAAGACCCCTTCCAACTTCACTATTCTATGATTCCATACTTATTTAAATACCATGTGGCCTTATATTGGCATTTAATAACATTCAGCTTGGAATCAATGCAAATGGGCAGTGTGAGCAAGCCCTGCGACTCCTTTTCAATACGAATGGCTGGATATGGTGTGCTTGGGGCAGAGGTGCTCCAAATTCTTATAAATTCCACACGAATTAATAATCCAGTGCCTTCCAGATGTACAGAGAAGTATTTCAGTGCACATAGTTGTTCTGAAAGACAGACCCCCCCCTCCCCAAACCAGGCATTTGGATTGCTTTGTGCCCCAAGCAACCGAGAGCTAGCAAACTTGACAACAAACAAACAAATGATACAGTGGTCCCCCGCCCTTTCGCGGTTCATATACTGCAGTCCTGCTATATCGCGGGACCACAGTATATGAAAAAGCCCCCCTAGAGTAAAGGGGGAAAGTCCTGTTTCAAGCCTCTCATACTTACCCCAGGACTGGAGCTACCCCGAACAGGCCCGTGAGGTCCTTCCTGGGCCTTCTGGAGGCCCCAAAAGAGCGTCCCTGTGAACTGGAAGTGACTTCCGGATAGCTGAAAATCATTTCCGAGGCCTTCAAGAGCCTTTGTAGGCCTGTTGGAGGCCTCAGAAATGATTTCCGGTTTACCGGAAGTCACTTCCAGTTCACAAGGAGGCCCTTTTGGGGCCTCCAGAAGGCCCAGGAAGGCCCTCACAGGCCCATTTAGGGTAGGGCCAGGCTGGGGGTAAGTACAAAAGCCCCCAGCTAGGCTCCCCCCAGGCCTAATTCAACCTGCATCTGCATATCGTGGATTTTCAATTTTTGCGGGTCAGGTAAGGTCCCTAACCCTCGTGATAGGCGGGGGATCACTGTAGCCATATAATTGCTTTGAGTTTAGGTGAAAAGTGGTTAATGGGTGAGAAATGCCGTACATTGCAAAGATTTCAGTACGCTTTCAGGGCAATATGTAAGTGAATTGATCCCATGGGCAGAAGTCTCGGTTATTATGGGTTGTTGGCACATCAAACACATTCTTCACAATATGGTTTGTTATCATGGACTGGAACATGGGTAGTGATAAAAAAAGAGATAGTGTCTGAAGTGTGGATTTATTACAGGACGCTAAGAATTTCATGGATTGAGAGTATGGACAACAAAGAAGGGACGGAAATAAAGACCAAGAAATCATCAAACACAAAAGCTAGAATATTTCAAGTAATGAGAAATAAAAGAAAAAGGAGAGATTACTCTAGATCCTTATTCAAGGTAAATTAAACAGGAAAATTTGTGCAGGAAGCAGGGCTAACTGCCCTGAAACTTTTAGGAGATGGGGTCTGCTGTCTGGAGCTGCTGCAACTCAAGTCAGAATGGCCATGATTCTATCTAAACTCCAGTAAGAAGATCAATAAAGAAGAGGACAGGAAGAAGACATTTGATGACAGCATGAGGTGTTAGTGAGGTCATTCCTTTGGACTATGACCAGATGTAGGTAACAGCAGGACCGAGCCCAGCCTCACAGGCCAAAGGTCTCTGGAGAAAAGTAGAGGGTGGGGATTTCAGATATCAGGCTGTAGATACTCCATGTCTCCTTATCATTCTTGTGTTGCTTCTCCCCCTCTGTGTGCATGCTCCGAACCATGCTGTGCTAGTAACACTTTTGTGCCCTCCTTCACCACTGGATAAAGGAGTGCAGGGGAGGTGATTGGGACAGTCCTTCTGGCAGAAGAGAAAGAAGCAGTTGCCTGAAAACCTCCAGATTCAACACTTGATGTAATTCCATTGATGTTCTAAGTATACTGGCCAACAGTATCAGAGGCATGGAAACAACTATCAGTCTGCCTCTGTAGAGACTCTGAAATACAGTACTAAGTCATAGTAGAGTAAGTCAGTTGAATCAGTGGGGATTTGATGAGTCAAGGAGGGGAAGGGGTCACCACAAAATGAGGAACTGTATTAAAGGGCCGCAACATTAGGAAGGTAGGGAACCACTGCTATAGCTCCTAGAATATCCTCGTGCCATGACCATGATGGCTAGGAGGTTCTAGTAGTAGGAAAGTGTGCCTTTTTTGAGCTCTATTCTTGCAGAGGGAATTGTGAACTGTATGGTCTAAGTCTGGCATTCGTTCCTGCTGATTTCCTGTTCTCCTCAGGCTTTGGGGGCAATAGCAACAGGGACGTTAAGGTGTTGAAGTGTGATCTTCAGTGAGACATGGAGGGGGCTGGGGAACATCCAGAGGGGGGAGGGTTTCCATGGCAACATTGTCATAGGCGGGAGGCTCGTCCATAGGAGGTGGGTATAAGGGCAGCTTCCATCCAACCTAGGGAAAATGATATAAAATTTGCCACATATTCTCTCGCTTTGGACACACATAAGTACCTGAGGAATGTCCCAGATATTCCTACCAAGGTCTCCTTGAATGACCATGGACTTCTGTACAAGCGAATGAAACACCCTGTTAAGGAATCTCTGCCCCTCACCCCACTGTGATTCAAATACAAATCCCAAAATCTTGACCCTGTCATACTGGGTGGGCTTCTGGGAGCTGATGTTTACTTAAACATTCATCACTTCCCTTCCAAATCCTTCATACAGAAATGAGGGGATCAGCTTACAAAACAAGCAACAATGTGGTTGCTTTTCTGTCTGGGCCTTTCAAAACATAAATTACAATTGAGAATGCCTGCAATTATTGGCCAATGGGAGCCAACACCTAGAAAACCAGCAAATGGGAGAGTCCCTCTCACTTTGAATAAGACACCACTTAGATCCTCAGGGGTCAATGATGCACCTGAGGCCATGGAGAGAAAGGTAGGGTAAGGGCTCCTTCCCCCAAATCCAGCTTTCTCAGAATATTATGGGCTGGTGTATTTAACCATCTTAGGACCAAGCTTGACAATAGATGCAGCACAATTTTAGAAGCGGTGAAGAAATACTGTGTTTATAATTGCCCCTCCCCCTACATATGTTGCACATCATATTCAACACCTTGTCCTGTGTGATTGCTCCTTAAAAAGTAAACATGAGCTTAATTTAAAAGCCAGAATGCTGAAACACAACACCCTGAAGCAAAATCCATTGGAGGGGAGAAAACCAAAGGAATGATATATCATTTGACCTTTAGTGTGGAATTAAGGATGATATATTTTGGCTTCTTATGGGCATCTCATCTCTGCTACTTATTGAGCAGGTATGTACAACATTGTCCTTCCTGTGCTGGAAGCATCTCACCTGGCTGAATTGTTCCCTATTGTAGCTGAGAGCAAAAATCAATTTTCATTTGTTTCTGAAGGCTACACTAATGTTTAGAAACCTCTTCCTATTTAGCCAGGAAACAATGTGAGGTCTGAAATACTGTATTTGAAGTTGGAAGAAAGAAAACACACATTTTTCTCAATACCACTAGAAGGAAAACCATCTGCCCTTACCTCTGTATATGGAGGAGGTTCCATAAGCTGGTTTATTGGTGGGGCAGATGGCACATGTAGACTCAAGGCAGGAGGTGGCATGGGGGCACTCCTTCTCGGTTCTTCTGAGAGTCTGGTCTCTTCTGTAACCTTGCAAATACGGCAGCAGCAAATTAAGAGTCTTACAAAGACACTGCACCCAATGACGCCACCAATGACCCCTAGCACAGGTCTGTATACAGGCAAAAAAACAAACAAACGGAGATCAGGCATAATAACATCAATCTGGCCCCTCAATCACCCAAACCACATTGGAGATTAAACCAAAACCCTACACTGAGAGAGTAATATTTCTGCAGAGAGTATAAATTCTGCAGATTGTGCAGACTGGCCCATTTTGCATAATTAAAGGTGCAACTGCATAACAACATTATATGAGCGTAACTTTGTTTTCTATTGTTATAAGGCTCTAGCCTAAGGAACTGTGGAATTTGTAGTGTTGTGTAGGGTGCATAAACTTCACCATAATTCAAATGAGTGGTACACTCAGGCTAACAATGGAAACTCAGCAAACTATAAACCACAGAAATTTCTAGGATGGAGTCATCATATCATCAAACTGATATGTACTAAGACAGGGATTTCTAAATATCTACTAAGACTCCCAGTTTAAATTAGTCTGGATTGAATCCAAATTGTCTGGGCAGAATTAGTTTCTAAACTTTAACAAAAGTGTTTGGTGGAGGTGAATCAACAGATCCCAATCAAAAGAGTGGACAGGTTTGGTATTGGCATGCAGTGTTCAAACCAAAATCTGGAAAACAACAATTTCTGCTTTTGCAGCACTGCCCAAAAGAACCATTAATTGTGTGCCTCATTCTCCCTTATACCTACATGACCCAGTAGTCCACTGCTGGCTGTAATGATGATGGTCTACATTCACAAATGCCATTGACACACCTATGGAAAGAAGGAGACAGAAAGATTTAGGAGAGGAAGATGTTTCTCAAACCCACTCCTGCATCATTAGCATAGGGATAGGTAAGCTGAAAACGTGTGTGTGTGTGTGTGTGTGTGTGTGTGTGTG
>JAHTLZ010000111.1:14391794-14402795 GCA_023846285.1 Phrynocephalus versicolor | reverse complement strand
GTCAGCAGTGTGATGCGGCAGCCAAGAAAGCCAATGTGATTCTTGGTTGCATCAACAGAAGCATCATGTCTAGATCAAGGGAAGTGATAGTACCACTCTATTCTGCTCTGGTCAGACCCCATCTGGAGTACTGTGTCCAGTTCTGCGCACCTCAATTTAAAAGGGATGTTGACAGTCTTGAACAGGTCCAGAGGAGGGCGACCAGGATGACCCAGTCCACAACCCACTCCAAATGTCTTACAAGGAGCGGCTTAGGGAGCTGGGAATGTTTAGCCTTACAAAAAGAAGACTGAGAGGGGATATGATAGCTACTGTATGTTTAAATATTTGAAAGGATGTCACATTGAAGAAGGGATGGGTTTGTTTTCCATGGCTTCAGAGACTAGGACACAGGGAAATGGTTTCAAACTATAGGAAAAGAGATTCAATTTAAACATTAGGAAGAATTTCATGACAGTTAGAGCTGTTCAGCAATGGAATATGCTGCCACGGAGGGTGGTGGAATCTCCTTCTTTGGAGGTTTTTAAGCAGAGGCTGGATGGCCGTCTGTCAGGAGTCCTGTGATGGGGGTTTCTGCATGGCAGGAGGGTGGACTAGATGGCCCTTGAGGTCTCTTCCAACTCTATGATTCTATGATTCTAAGTTTCTTAGTCATTCTCAGCTGTGAATTGCCTCAAATACATCATCAAATTATAAGTAATCAAATTGTCCCTTTCTCCACCAACACACGGCTCTTGCGCTCTCTCAGGCTTCACAAGAACTGCGTCCCATATAACTTTGGAGCCCTAGCAAAGAAATCGCCTTATTGTCATACTTATTAAAGGACACTGAGATTCTGCTAGGTTTCCAAGTTAGGCTGAAATACTCACGGCTTGTCTATAGGAGCTCACTGAATTGGTCTGGAGTGAGCTAAATAGAGTCACTAGATGTCATAGAAGTATGCCATTTGGTGCTATCCTGGCTCCTTCCAATGCCAGTTTTCTATATTGTTAGGCAGCTTCGGAAGCCACTTCAGAATCACCAGATTACCAATTCCTTTCCTCTCTGGAGGGTAGAGGAAGTTATTATTATTTTGCATTTGGAATGTGCTAAGGCAGCACTGATGAGCTCCATCACTTGCAAAACAACATTCAAAATTAAAAACTTCCTCCTGAGAGTGGGAGGGGGCAGGAGGGGGCAATGGGAGAGATTAACTGCAGACAGGTTTTCCACCCAATATTTAAGAAAAGTCAAAGAAAAGGGGAGAACATAAGAAGAGCCATGCTCGATCAGGCCAAAGGCCCATCTAGTCTAGCTTCCTGTATCTCACAGTGGCCCCACCAAATGCCTCTGAGAGCACACAATAGATATATGTCTCCTGATACCACTCCTCTGCATCTGGCCCTTGATGTACCCTGGTTTTTAGCCTGGCGATTACACATCTCCATCATGGATTGTAACCTGTGATGGACTTTTCCTCCAGGAATCTGTCCAACTCCCTTTTGAAGGCATCCAGGCCTAATGCCATCACCACATCCTGTGGTGGGGAGTTCCACAGACTAAGAACCCACACTCCTAGCCCTCAATTTGAGTGGATGTCCCCTAGTTCTGGTATTTTGTGAGAGGGAGAAAAGCGTCCCTCTATCCACTTTACTCATGCCCTGCATTATTTTGTGTGTCTCAGCCATATCCCCCCTCCTCAGGCACCTTTTTCCCAAAGAGCCCCAAATGTTTTAGCCTTTCCTCATAAGGGAGGTCCCCCAGCCCAGTTATCATTTTAGTTGCTCTCTTCTGTACCTTTTCCAGTTCCATTATGCCTTTTTTGAGATGCAGTCACCAGAATTGTACACAATACTCCAGGTGTGGTCTTACTATCATTTTGTACAATGGCATTATAATGTTGGCTGTTTTATTTTCAGGCCCCTTTTTGATAATCCCTAGCATAGAATTGGCCTTCTTCACCATTGCTACACACTGGGTAGACACCTTCATTGAGCAATCCAACAGCACACCAAGATCTCTTTCCTGATCCGTCACGGATAGCTCAGAGCCCATGAGTTGATACAATAGATAAAATTTTGATTATTTTTTTTGCCCCAATATGCCAAAATGTTGTGGGGGAGACTCCCAATTTGTCTCCTTCCAATTATTTTTAAATATTCATAATGCATTACAAGGTGGGGCAACAATGAAAAAGAGGCCCATGTCAACTTTTGCAGTGGTTTCCATGCTGATCTTTACTGGACATCCAAAGAAGTAGAAACAGTAACTTACACATAGGTCTGACAACGTCTAGCTGTCACAACCTAGAAAAGAAAGGAGATTCAGTCTGAATGACTGTAAGAAAGCATTGAGTGAGGATACTTAATCTCTAAATTTAACTAAAATGTTGGAGAGAGAAATCTCAAAACATTAACTACACCTTCAATAATATTCTCTTTTGCTGATCACCTAATGATTTACCTTTGAATTGTAGCCCCCTTTATGCTTCCTTCCTTCCATCCATCCATCCATCCATCCATCCATCCATTCATTCATACTCCACCTTCCCCTTAAAAAAACAAAATAAGGTGGCTAACAACAGTGAGCATACCGATACTGAACAAGATCAAACAAACACCAGACTAAGAAACAGTCCAAAAAAGCAGCACAAAACACAATAAAAGCAATAAGATACAACAATCTGTTCAAACCCTCCCCCCTCCACTCAGGCAGCCAGTTACTAACGGAAAGTTTGACTGAAGAGAAAGGGAGATGCGGTTCTTGACATAGCTTGGGCCCAAGCCATTTAGGGCTTTATACTGTAGGTTACAACCAAAACTTTGACCTCTGTCCAGAAATAGGTCAGCAGCCAGTAGAAATGATGTATAGAGAGGTTATGTGATCCTTGTGACCAGCAATGATTGCAATCTGGCTGATGTGTTTTGGACCCACCAGAGTGTCTCTAGGCAGCCCCTCACAGAGTGCATTACAGTAATCCAGCCCTGATGTAACTAAGGTATGTATCACCAATCACCATGGCCAGTTCAGACATCTCAATGAAATAACACAGCTGGCACACTGGTTGTACTTGTCCAAAGGTTTTTGTGTCCACTGCTGAAGTCCAGGCATTGAATATCAGAGACAAATCCAGGAACTACCCAGTCTGCACACCTGTGCTTTCACAGGGAGTATAATTCCATCCAGTACAGGTTGCATCCTTGTTCCTTAATTACCTTTCAATTGATCAGGAGCACCTATATCTTGTCTGTTTCAGTTTCTTCACCCTCCCAGAGAGAGAGAGAAAAGGAAGATACCACGGCTAATGGAATCAAAAGATGCTGAGAGGCCCAGCAGAACCAACAGAGACACACTGCCCTTGTCCAGTTCCTGGTGTAGGTTATCCACCAACGTGACCAGACCAGCCCCACAACCAGGCCTGAAGCTGGTTTGAAATGGATCTAGATAATCTGTCTCATCCAGGAATGCCTGTCGCTAAGAAGCCACAACCCACTCCAAAATCTCGCCCAAGACTGGAATATCAGAGACAGGTCAGTAATTATTCAGTATTGTGAGGCTTCTTCAACAATGGAAGGCTTCTTCAACAATGAAGAATAAACAATGGTTTTAATATTGCCTCCTTTAAGCATGCTGGGATCCTACCTGTTGTTAGGAGGCATTCGCTACTCTAGTCCACACACACACACACACACACACACACACACACACACCTAGTTCCTTTCTGGCAGCCTTTATAAGCCAGGAAAGGCAAGGGTCCAACAGACATATGGCAGCCTCTACAAGGATCTAGTCCACATCATTAGGATGCAGAAGCTAAAACTCATCCACCAATGCCAGGTAAACAGGGGCTATCATTACATTCATAGGACCTGTATCAACTACATCTTCCAAGTCAAGGTGGATTAGAACAAATTTGACTGCAAAGTGTTGTCCAAATCCTTCACAGGAAGTTACGTTATGGTCTGCATTCTCATCCTTCTGGCCATGATATAATAGGCCCTTGACTACTGTGGAAAGAGCTTTGTCAGACAACTCTGTGCAGACACAATGGTGGCAGAGAATGACATTTACAGCAAATGATAATTAGCATGCCATGCTCATTCACATCTGACACTGTTTTATAGTAATGAAATTTGTTACTCAGCAATAGAAGCTAATGTGTCACAGTAATTGCTATTATGAACGTTCACCTTTGAAACCTGTGAAGATCAATATAAAGTCCTATAAGGTATATTTAAATGTTAAGCTTCACACTCTCCATACAAAGGTCTAAACTATTTTTCTTACAAAATCCAATTTGCTCACACAAAATATATGTCACAAATTGGGAGCAGGATCCATCATACTGTATTGTCGACTATTTGCAAATACTCACTTCGGCTCCAATAGAACCTATCCAGGCTCTTCTGAAAAGCTGCTAAGGATAGAGTTTCCATAACCTTGTGAATCAAATGCCCCCCACCACCACCAAACTGGAGTGCAGTGAAAATTTATCCTGGAATATATGTTGTTTATCATAGCAAATTGTACTAGAATAGGCTGACAAATGATTTTATGAGTCGATTTCTTCATATGTTTCACTGTTTCAAGTGGGCTGTCTCTAAGTGCAACTTATTATTATTAAAGAAAATAAGAGTTAGAATAACCCCATTTGAATCCATGGAACTCACAGAGAAACAACAGGATCACCAAATCCACAGTTAGTTCAATGTGTTTATATCCTATGTTAAACAACATGGAGTTCAGGGTGTTGTAGTCCAATGAAGTAACTTCCCTAGGTCCTTTTCTAACAGAAACGTCAGTAGGTCATGAAAGCAATCACTTTCCCTAACCTTTTCAGTGTACTTGTCATGGTTACCTGCCAGAGTTGTACAGCTGTCCTCTATCAATCTGTGAAATCTCCCTTTAGCAAATCCAGCCACATCATCCAGCCACATAGAGTGAAGGAGAAGAGAACCAGGAAAATAGAGTGGCCTAGAGTGCTCAGCTGGGACGTGGACTTTCCCCATTCAAAGCCTCAATGAACCAGGAACCTCCATGGATGATTTTTAAGCCAATCAGTCATTTTCAGCCTGCTCTACAACATCTAGTTGCTTAGATGTACAGAACAATTCATGCCACCTTGAACTCAGTGGGGGAAATGGACATAACAACTGAAACAACAACAGATTAGCAAAAAGGATGGGAAATAAAATAAAATAAATAAATAAATAAATAAATAAATACTTCCTTGCCTCCTATTTATCAGTTTAATGGGATAATTGCAAATTCTAGTATAATAGCAGAATCCCTCCCTCCCTGGACACCCATTGTGAATTAGTTGACCAAATGAAGATCTAAAAACTGGGTTCAAATACTTGCTTGGCCATGAAACCTAATTAAGGAGTAGAAGCGACTCTGGTGTAAAAGTCATCAGGAGAGGCCCTTCTCTCCATCCCACCACCCTCAGAGGTACGTCTCATGGGAACCCATGAAAGGGCCTTCTCAGCTGCAGCGCCCAGACTCTGGAACTTCCTCCCTTTAGAGGCCAGGACTGCCTCTTCTCTGTTGTCTTTCCGGAAACAGGCAAAGACCTTTCTCTTCAGGTAAGCTTTCACTGAATGATGGACTACCATTATGTATCTTTTATATGAATCTATAGGTTCACGTGTTTATGACTACTTATAACGTTGTAGATTTAATGTAATGTGGTCTATTAATGCTTTAAGATGTCCCTCAATTCCTTGTTCTCAATACTTGAACATGTCTTAATTCTATTGGATTGTATATTATCCCTCATTACTGTAAGCCGCCTTGGGTCCTTTTCCAAGGAGAAAGGCAGGGTAAAAATACTCTAAAATAAATAAATAAAATAATAAATAAGTATCTCATTTACCTCGAAAGCCCTATTAGGGTCTCTATAATTCAGTTCCAACTTGATGGACCTTAACACACATGTGCTTATCACCTCTTCCGCGTTCACAAAACATTTTTCTCTCCCGTTCACCTGCCCACCAGAATTAAAATACCTGGGATAGATTTGCTTCTTTTTGCAAAATAGTTGGCCCTTTTCAGTAACGTACAGTCTCTGTTTGGTATTCTTACCTCTTGGGAAAATGCAGAAATGTAAATCAGGAGAACTTCTGCCTTGAAGAGTGGCAACATCCCCGTCCTTCAGCCCAGTCTGTAGCAAGCCCAGAGTTCAGGAAGAGAAAATATTCATTTTATTCACGGCCCTGTGGACTTTGCCTTCAGCACAGGCTGGAGGCTGGAGATTCCCCACAAACCTGCACCTTTTCTGGGACCATTTACTTCCTGGAGGAAAAATCGGACACATCAGAGAGAACATTGCGCTTTTTTTACTACAACTCCCAGAATCCTTCTCCCAAGAGAGATTTTTGGGACTCTTTCTCCCAAATGCTAAATGTCTTAAGCCAGGGCTGTCCAACTTTGAACAGGCCAAGGTCTACTTTTTCGAGACGAAAGTGCCTGAGGGCTACTACATCAAAACCTCTACTTATGAATTTTATCTGTTCTGAGCATATGCTCATGAGTAAAAAAAAATGTAAGTAGAGCAGCGGTTTCCTGTAGGAATGCATTGAAAATCAATTAATCATTTATGGAGGGAACATATTTCAGTGCATTCCTATGGTAAGGCTGACCATGCACACACTTCCCTTACACCCGCTCGAGCCGGCGTGCAGGGGTGCAAAGGAGGCGAGTGCATGCTTGTGCAGATCGCCCCTTCCACTTACCCAGGCTGCTGGAACACTTTTTTAAAAAGGTGCACTTTCCCTCCCAACCTGCCCAGGCCTGACTTGACTCTATTTCTCCTCCTATTTTCCCTCTTCTCCCTTCCAGCCCTCTCGCTGCCACTGCTGCTGCCGCCCATAGCTCTTACTCGCCTCTGCCATGTTTGCTGCAGCTGGGATGGGCCAAGCCAGCAGCGCAATCTCATAGCCATGGCAGCGCAAGGAGAAGGGAATGGCTCAGAAGGGGAGCAGGAGGAGCGGCAGGTCACAGTGTGAGGCAGCTGTGCGGGTGGGAGGAGGAGGAGGCGGGTGGAAGGGGGGAGGAAGGAATTCTCCAGGGGGGGAGAAGAGGGGGATGTCACCACGCAAAGGAGGTGGGCACGTCCATGACCCCGCCCCTCGCTGTCCCCTCCACTCCCCTTCCTCCACTCTGGACCAACAACTCAGTAGGTCAGGAGACAGTGGCATGCTGATCATCTGGCCGGTAGGGAGAGCAGGGGACTGTGTCATGGCCCTTGAACTGCACTGCTCGGCTGAGACAGTGGGCTGGCAGACCCAGAACTTTGCTGGGGCAGTGGTGGTCCTTGAGGATGGAGGGAGGGAGGGGTGGAGAACTTATCCCCTCACATTTTTAATTGATGGCTGGCGCGCTACTTTTGAGCCCTTCGCGGGCTACTGGTAGCCCCCGGTCTACCTGTTGGGCAGGCCTGTCTTAAGCCTTGCTGCTTCAGTGTGACAACAGAACTAGCACGGTCAGATGGAAAGAAAAGAGAAAGGAGAAGTATAAAGTGAATCAGTGTTTTCAACCAAGGATTTTTACAGGAGGGGGTGCTTTTCAACACTGCTGGTGTTGGCCATTCTTTAGAGCAGTGGTTGGAATTCTGGGAGTTGTGGTCCAAAACATCTGGAGGGCCAAAATTGTGAACACCCCTACTCTAGAGTCTATGTCAGGCATGTCCAAACTTTGGCCCTCCAGATGTTTTGGACCACAACTCCCACAGTCCTTTGCCATTGGAAATACAGGCCTTTCTGTACTCTCCATCCCTAATATCAGAACCTGTCATCATAAATAATACGGAGGGATTCAGGACCTATAAAAGGACATACATTTTCATGCAGAAGAATGACTGATGGGGGAGGAGTAACATGGCTGGGGTACTGAAGTAATTTTCCAAAGCTCTGTTCACTATGTCCAGTATGACAGTGGTTCTCAACCTGGGGGTCGGGACCCCTTTGGGGGTTGAACGACCATTTCACAGGGGTCACCATGAGCCAGCTAAAAAAAAGGCACTAACGGATTGGGTCTGGAGGAGGGAGGGAGGGGGGCAAGAGTGAGTTACAGCTTGATTGGTTGGAGGGGATGTCAGTCAATGGCACTGGAGGCTGCAATTGGCTGAGGGTGCCTGTAGAGGGAAGTTCTCTATGGCACCTGCGGCAATGGCCTGCCAAAGGGGGCTTGTGGCCTCTTCCAAGCAAGGCAAGGCGTCACCGCAACATGAGGAACTGTGTTAAAGGGTCGTGGCATTAGGAAGGTTGAGAACCACTGACCTATGGGATCGCTCATAGCTTCTCTGAGTTGCTCAAGCCCCTTCACCGCACCAAGACAGTGGTCCATTGAAGGGGGTTCACAGCATGTAATTAAGTTATAAAATTCATTGCTAGAAAATGTG
The DNA here is from genome assembly GCA_023846285.1 of Phrynocephalus versicolor. Classification (NCBI taxonomy): domain Eukaryota; kingdom Metazoa; phylum Chordata; class Lepidosauria; order Squamata; family Agamidae; genus Phrynocephalus; species Phrynocephalus versicolor. Next base: position 14,394,415 of record JAHTLZ010000111.1, on the reverse strand, counting down.
GTAACTGCTAACAGTTTTAGATGAGTTTCAAGCTTTCATACAATGTTATGGATGATAAGACTATCAAATGCTACTAGCAATAATGACTTTTTACAGCAAGAGGGAACAATGGGTATTTGTACACGACCCCTAAACTCTGCTGCAAATGGCTCCCAGCTCCGGAGCTTAAAATTGTTTCTCCACCAGCTCCGGAGTTTACAGAAAATTAAGTGCAGCCACGCCCACCTAAGCGCGTCCCAGCGCACTTTTCAGGTACCTGCTCTTGGAGGGTGAAAAATCCTAGATCCAGATGTAAAGGAGTGAGTGCCCGGCTCTCCTCGCTTCTGTCTGTTTTTTTTTTTTTGCCTCCCGCCCCTTTAAGAGAAGGAATCAGGAGGACGACGGGGCTTGGGGAGGCTTGGACCGGCAAACGGAGGTGAGCCTGCATTCTTTTGTCCCCTTTTTTCTCCCTTCCCTCACACAGACAGGATCAAGAAAGTGCGGAGGGGTGGGGACGCAGGAAGAGCAACGAACCCCCATGATCTCTGGTCCGAATTTAAGTGGCCAGCGGATCTTAAGGGTCGTGTGAAAAGGCCCATTGTTCATTCTTTTTCTCCTGCTCGCGTGACCTGTTATCACAGTTATGGCCACAAGATGTCAATGCAGGCCAATTAATAGAAATCCACTTTGCCTTGAATAGTCATCCTTTCCCAGGACAAAAGTTTAGAATGTGACCAACCTGCATCTAACTGTTTTTTTTTCTTACTATCCCCTCCCCCTTGACAACCCCTCAAGGCATATGTACAAACCGCACAATATAAAAACCATAGTATACAATAAATACAATAAAAACCAGGCATGTTGGCAAATCTAAGTATCAATTCTGAGTCCCAATCTTTGGTACCCAGTGCCAGGTCTAAGTCTTTGGTATCATGTCCTGAGTCCTGAGCCCCAAGTCTGACTCCCTATTATAAACAAGCTCTCCCCCTCCCCCCCAAAAAGGGGGAGCAGTAGGGGTTCCAAGTTGCAAGTCAAGTCATTGAAAAAAAAAGAGTCAAGTCCAGGTTGAGTCACTGGTGTGACTTGAGTCCCTCAGATGTGATAGCTTATCCTACAACTCAAGTCCCCATTCCTGATCATCATCATCATCATCATCATCATCATCATCATCATCATCATCATCATCATCATCATCATCAGCAGCAGCAGCAGCAGCAGCAGCAGCAGCAGCAACAGCAGCATCACACAGCAGACCAGACAAGATAGCTACGCTGGATTTTGTATTACAAATCATTAGTCAAACGCTTCCGAAGCATTTAGGACTACGTGATGTATTGGCAAAATATCTTAAGTCCTTTGGCAAGTATCCTGCCTAGCTTCTACTGAGAGAAATTTCCCACCAGCATAAAAATGCAGCTTATGCCAGCATCACCACTGAGCAAGTAAGCATCTCCATTTTTAAAAAACAAAACTGCCTTTCATGTGCACAGTATGCGCTGGTTCATGTGCTAGGGTCATCAGGAGAGGCCTTTCTCTCCATCTCATCACCTTCACAGGTGCCTCTGATGAGAACACATGAAAGGGCCTTCTCTGTGGCTGCTCCCAGACTTTGGAACTCTCTCCCACTAGAGGCCAGGATTGCTCCATCTTTCTTCTCATGCAAGCTTTCCCTGAAAGAATTACTACCTATTCTGTGACTTTTAGATGGATTATTATTGCATTATTGCTTGAACCAAATTTGGAATGTGACTTGTGTTTTCCATTTTTAGTTTTCCATCTCTCAGAGGGGCATTTCCCACTCTTTAATTTGTTCACTTATTGTTCTTAGCTTTAATGTTGCCTTTTAATGACGTAAGGTGCATCTTCAAATTCATTGTTCTTAACTTGAATATTGCCTTTAATGTTTCTGGGTTGTATATATTGTCTTTCAGTGTTGTAAGCCATCTCGGGTCTGCTGCAAGGAGAAAGGTGGAGTAAAAATAAATAAATAAATAAAATAAACAACAGTAATGCAGTCCCCTACCCTTATAAGCAACTCCTCCTCTGGTACATGATTTTTGTGTGGAACTCAAGGTGCAGAGAACACAAGCTGCACGTATTTCTGAAGCATCCGGCTTGGAATGTGTTTCATCTTTTTGCTATGGCTCCATTAGCCATAGGGAGTGATCTAGTCGGGGTCAGTCTGCGATGGTTTGTAATGGTGGGGCTTGACCAGATCGCTCCTTCTGTTCACATGTAAATCATTCCTGTAGCCACTGGAGTTGTGATCTACTCAAAATTAGCATTAAATTAGTCAGTTTTGGTCTGTTTGGTCCCAGGGTCTCCCTCTCCTTCTCATTCCCCACCTCTTTCCTTCCCCTGTAATAGCCTGCTTCCGTTTCCTCGCAGGTGGGGATTAATGCTGTGTTTTTATACTGTACACTCAAAGAGGGGGATATGTAGTGCCATGCTGAGTCACGTGCCTCTCTCTTTTTGCTTTCTTTTTAATTGAATTTGTTTTTAGCAAATGGCACAATGCTGCATTCTTTAATTGATAACACCCCCCCAAAGTGACTTGTTGGTTCCCTTCATTTCCAAAATATACTTCCATCTTAATAATAATAATAATAATAATAATAATAATAATAATAATAATAATAATA
>JAHTLZ010000111.1:14349355-14391784 GCA_023846285.1 Phrynocephalus versicolor | reverse complement strand
TAATAATAATAATAATAATAATAATAATAATAATAATAATAATAATATATCTACTGTACAATTGTGCTACACCGTCTTCATTGACAGGCATAGAGCAATATCAGCGTTGCAAAACTGGCAGGCAATAAATGTGTGGAAAGGGAAAGGTGCATAGCGAGAGTATCATCTTGAAGCCGATATTTTATAGTGCTTAAGTAACGCAGCGCAATAGTGGGAAAGATTTTTTTAAAAAAAAATTTAAAATAAACACAAAAATCGTAGAATCATAGAATAATTAATTTGGAAGGGGCTTATAAGGCAATTGAGTCCACCACCACCCCCATTCAGTGGGGGAATCCAAATTGAAGCAGGAGTTTACATAGGAAAAACAACTGAAATAATTCAATTTTGCATGTAATTTAAAATAAACTACCCTCTGGCTGAAGAGTACCTCTCTTTCCAAGAACAACAACAAAACATACCATATATTTCCGTCTACAAGACGCTCCCATGTATAAGATGACTCCCAATTGATCAGATTGAAGCAACAGTTTCTCTACTGTGTGGTTCTCTCATTGGCTTACTTCCATGTGTAGGACAACCCTAAATGTGTAGTCTAACAGCTTTAGTAAATATATATATATATCGTCTTATACATGGAAAAATACAGTATTTCCCAGATTAAAAGAAAAACATGCTTCCATTTGCATCACAGAGACACTTTAATTTAAACAAATTTTTAAAAAGGAAATCCCAGTGCAACTATAGGTCCTTTTGTCAGTAGAACCAAGCTCTGATTTACATTGATCTCTTATGCCTTTTTTAGGGCAAAACAAATTTCTATCCCTTTTCCAGTGCCTGTTCATATACCCCCATGTCATGTTCTCTCTTAGGGTACAATACTATATACACTTGGGAATAGCTCCTTTTAATGGCTGTGATTATACTGGGAAGCTGAATTCGAGCAATTGACCATGGTTTGATTTACAGTCCATTTCAGCTGTCTGTTCAGACAAGATGATGATCACAGGGAGACCATGGACTGGTTCAGTGTCAGTATCTATGTTAGACCTGCCTGTCCAGTATGTCTGAATCCACACCACACCCCCTCTTTCTTTGATCCCAATGTCTACTATTCCCCAGGTTTCCTTTTATGTAGTTCATTGTAGAGCTGATAGGATGTTGCACAGTTTTAAGGAAAAAGAAAGATTTTCCAAAGTGCTGTATGGACGGAATTATGTTATTCAAATGAATCAAGAGCTGGATCAAGGTATTTGAAGCCAATTTAGAACCACATGGTAGCCGCATGATCAGTGTGTCAGTGTGTACATCTTAATGGGACAACTTGTGTAATCCAGTTTTCATTGGCGCAGAGTATTGGTGCAGGGGACTATACAGTATTTAAAATCATTGTGGAGCATTTTTTTGATATTATTTTCCCCACTGATCTGTTGGTCCACTCAATGTCAACGGAACCCCCTTACCTACCCCAACAATCCACTTGGCAACAGCTATGTTTGGCTACCTATTCCATTCTCCAGCGACTGACAATTAGCTTTTGAGGGCCACCCAGCTCAGCTGTCCTCTCTGCAGAGGGTAAAGAGAGATGGTCACTCCTCCTTCAAATGCTGCTGCTGCCACTGGCCAGTTTGCTGCTGGTGGCTGACTCTTGGGTTCTCTGACACCAGCAGCCACATCAGAATCTGAAGGGCCCGAAACATCTTTGCCTCCAGACTCCAGGAGAGAATTCTGGCATCCCTCAGCACATGGCCTTTCAGCAATGTACCTTGTAATGGTAGGCATGCCCACTGTTCAAAACATCATGTCTAGTTTAGTGTATCACAAGAATATCACCCAAAGTCATGCCCTCCCCTCATCATTTTGGGAAATGGAGCAACTGGTCCCAAGGATTTTGTCTGGGAAAACACTGTTTAGATCACACCAGCTTTTTAAAAGCTCCCTTTGGCAGCACGGGGAAACTCTGTGAATCTCAAACAAAAAGGGTCGGGTTGATTTCCATTGGCCTTTGCATCATGTGATCGATTTTTAAAAGTCTCTAGATTCGATTTCTGCATCAAATCCTGTACTAATTGACAGTGTAGTTGCAACCTAAGTCAAGTGCAGTTGCAACTCCGACTTCAAATTGTGTTGAAAGTTTAAAGTAGACCACACATCAGTCTAGCATTTGTTTAGAAGCAATGTGTATTTGCCCTACAACTCTATTTTCTTCATCTCCGTATATTTGTTTTGTGGTTGGTCACTGTGAAGTTAAAACTTGTTTTATTTACACTTCTGGTTGTGGAGACACAAGTCTCTGGGCAAAGCCCTTTGTTGGAGGGAAAGTGTGTTAATTTCAGGGACTACACATTCTCTTTCGCATCTCTGCCCCTCAGCAACACTTCCTTCCGAGCACCAATGATTGCATTTCTGGGCTGATGTGTGCTTTTGCATTCTTATTGTTGAGTGTGTTTTTTAAATGACTTTACATTGGTTTTACACGTACATCATCACACATATGTGAACAGCGTATGATCTCAAAGAGTACAGGAAGCAAGCAAGCAAAGAGTAGGTTCACCCTGTCAATTGCCTTCTCCCCCAACTAAACTGAAACACCCCAGAGCTTGGGCTCTGTATAAAATATATTCCCGCTGTGTGATCAAAGCAGATAGATGAATCATTGTGAAGGAAGAAAAAGAGGAGAAGGAAACAGAAAAAGAAAATATGGTGTTTCTAACCAAAGCCAATTTAGGAAGGCAAGCCCTTCTGTTTTACATATTTGTCCTTTGGAAACATTTCCTCGCTTGCTCTTTTTCGCTCCTCATAGTCATATTTCTCTCCTTCCCTCCTCTTTCTGCAATTTTACAACAAAGGAAATCTCTCTCTCTCTCTCTCTCTCTCTCTCTCTCTCTCTCTCTCTCTCTCTCTTGTCAAAACCCCAGCTGGCCTGACATGCCCCTATCGCCTTCCTGGAATGTAACGTGGAACCCAGCAGACAAAAAGCTCTCCTCCTCTGCCCCACTTTTGACTACTGGGCTGGAGTTGCCACGTAAACCAGGGGCTGGAACTTTGGAAGAGGCAAGCTGATGGGTTTCCCAGGCCATTCCCTGGTGGCGGCTGGAAGATTATTTTGTTTTCCACCCTGTGTGGGCACTGGCAATTTTGCTTTCCAGAGGCAGGCCCTGGGGTGGGGTGGGGATGGTGGTGGGAGAAAAGAACCGGGGTAAATTTAGGAGGTGTTCCCTGCTCCTTACTTTCTGCAATTGACACCACCACACCTTTCTTTCTCTCTTTCTTTCTTTCTTTCTTTCTTTCTTTCTTTCGGAAGCACCCGGCATTGCCTGAGTAATTTATGAAAGGGAAACCACTAAACTGGATCCAGGGAAACCACTAAACTGGACTTTCTCCCCCACCTTGGAAACCAGAGCTACTACTCAGCTAGAAACCATCCCTCCAAATGTCAGTAGTGAGAACCAGCTGAAACGTGGCAGAAACAGCATCGTGGCTGGGCACTACCTTGCCAGCTTCTACACAGAAGATGGAATATGCTGGCGAAATAGCTCAGTTAAGGGCGTTACCTGACGTCCACTTTGTGCCGCAACAAAATAAACTGTGTAATATATCTTGTTGAGGTCACGTGGTTTTGTTGCTGTTTGTGCGTCCTCAAGGACACACTTTATTGTTACGAAACATCTGTGACCTCACGGATGGGTGACCCCAAAGTGCATTTGTTTTTGTTTTCCTGCAGCAAAAGACAGAAAAAACAGTTATGTTGCAGAATATAAGTTACCCCATGGGCACCTGCACGGGTTAAAAACTGCAACGGAAACGCGACAATGATTCCACCACCCTGAGGCCAGGTACAAGGAAGATGTGCTGAGTCGCGCTTTGGGGGCATGGTCGCACTTTATTTTGCTTAAAGCGCAACGGCCGTGGGGTAACAATTTTAAGTACTGCAACTCAGTGCACTTTCTAGCGCAACAAAGTGGACGTGAGGTAACACCCTAAGTTAGGAATCTGGCTGCAGAGCTAAAGCTTAGGAGTAGGGTTGGGCATGAAACGGAAAAATTGTGTTTCATTTTGTTTTGTTAGCTAACGAAACAATGAAACAGTGTTTCGTTTTTTGTTTGGTGCCCATCCCTAGTTAGGAGTTTGATTTCCCCACTGTGCCTCCTGTGGGTAGAGCCAACCTATGTGGCCTTGGGCAAACTGCACAGTCCCAGGGTACTTCCAGAAGAAAAGAGTGGCAAACCCCTTCTGAGTATTCCCTAGCTGAAAAACCCTAGAAAGGGTCACTATAAGTCAAACTGACTTGATGGCAGATGATTATTATGGTTATGAAGTGGACAGCCAAGAGGAGCAGGCATTTACAAGATGCACAACTTTCTTCATAATCTGAAATCTCTCTGTTGAACAGGGCTGAAATTCTGTACCTGCTTAACTGTCATAAGCTCCACTATAGTGCCCAATGCACATTGATAATAACACCTGCTCAGTCTCAAAACAGCTCTGTGAAGAGAGCCAGGTGAAGGGGAGGCAGTGGTTTGTAGGCTCCTTTGTAGCCCCAGTTTACTCTCCAGCCACACTGCTTTTGCAATGCCCAGAGTGGCGTGGCTAGGGAGCAAACTGGGGCTACGAACGACCCCACAAGCCGCTTTGCCCAGCTGTCTGCAGGGAGCACGGTGGTATGCTCCGAGCGGAGGGGGAAGTGCCTTGGCTGTGAGGGTGCAATGTCGCGTGCCATCTTTGGTACCCATGCCATCGATTCGCCAGCATATGTCCAAGGGGACACGGTGGCATTAAGAAATCCCAACCCCTGACTCCACAGCCAGGCACATCAACCTATAGACATATGGGGTCTGGGGTTGTGTAATCTAAACAGCTTATTCATGTCCTCTACAAATAGGGCTGGTTGTCCTCTTTTTGGTTTTGGTTTTGATGATTCACCAAAAGAAAACACAAAACATTCATCAAGTTATTTAGGCTGCAGTCCTTATTGTCTCTGGGATCTTCTCCAGATAACAGATTTTCTCCAAGGTCAGGGAAAGAGAATCCACCTTAGAAGATCCAAGCTCTGAAACATCCATGAGGCTGGCCTCTTCAGTGTCATAGAGGGCAAAGGGGACAGAGTTGCAGTGGTGCATTTACCTACCAGCCTTGCCCAACCACCCTTCCCTGAGTGCCTCTCCAGATAAATCCCAGTGGACATGTGTCCCATTTTTCAGATAATGGTCTTATAGTGGAGAGCAGACTGTGTTGGAAGGCCTATCTGATTTGCATACATTTTCTCAATATATAGCACAGTGTAAAGACAGAATAACCAGGGACTATGAAGATGCCCATTTAAAAGTAGCAGGTGTGGGATCAGAGACTACAGACATGCATTCTACTTGCAGTTCTATTTAAACTGCTATCATTTACTCTCAGCAATGTTTGAGTAAGCAATGTGAGATATGGAGACAGCCAGCTTCAAAAGAGGATCGAGGTACTGTTTTGCCAAATAAATGATCACCAAGCAGAGAATTCCTTCTGTTGCTATAATTCCTAATATGTACTGATGAGTAAGAATGGAAATTTTAAAAATTGCATTAGCTGAATTATTTTATTATTGTTGTCCAATTTGTGTCTGGCAACATGGCACTACTTTAGCAAAAGTATGTTTATGCCTCTCAGCCTCTGACGATTCTGAAGGGACTCTTCTCTCTCTTTTCCTTCAAATTGGTTTTAAATAAATGCAGAATGCTGAAAAGTCCCCCCCCCACAAAAAGGGGGGCATTGCAATCAAGGGACTTTTCCAAGCTCTGTTGATACTGAAAGTGAAAGTCAGAAGAATGTAAGTTTTAGAAACCACGTTCACTTTCCTGTTAACAACCTTCACATTGGAGCTATTCAATCGAGTATCAGGAAGGCAGACAGAAAGCAGAATAATGTAGGCATTGTATCCAAGAATTATTTAGTCTTTTTGCCCATCAGTAGTGGAAAAATGGAGCAGGGCAGGGCATCTTCTTTGATAAGATTCACAACAGAACTGAAAATGGGTCCAGCTACAATACAGCAAGGGTTTCAGTCCAATCCACGTTCACCTAAGAGGGCACCACACTGAACACAACAAGGTTGGCTTTCAAATTAACATGCAGGGAATGACCCCAATTATGCCTAGACCCAATGTGGTATATGCGACCCTCTGGAGATTAGACCGGGTGGCGAACAACATGTGGCATTCCAGAAGTTGGACTGTGGGCCACATCATTGCTCTCCATTGGCTCCCCTGCAATCTGACAACATATCAGAGGACTACACACCACCCCTGCTGTAGATTTCATGGGTCTAATATCCAGGGAGTTGCATATGCATAGAGTTTAAGACAAACAGTTTTCACCAGTGCCCTGGGGTCGGGCCCCGTGTGGCCCTGAGGACGTGATGACTAGACTGCAACTCCCATCTGATGGGCGACACCGTGTATAACACCAGGCTGACTGCTGATCACATGCCTAAGAACCTGCAAACCTCAACATGCAAGAGGTGTGCAACTTTCATACGTGGTCAGAGGCAGTCTTTCCTTTACGAATACATCCCAGATTCTTGGCTTCATTGCCTTCGAAAAACACGGTACAGGTCATAGGATCCTTCTTTTATACATAACCTGCAACCAGCAAAAGCTACTGCTGCAGCAGCAGTGGCTGATCCCACCTCTGTCCCATCTTGGAACACCATAATTTTAAATCTCAAGAGAAAGTTGTACAATTTAGGCACTGGACTGAGATTGGAATCTATAGAATTAGAGATTTATTTGAATCAGGGAAGCCAATAACGATCAATCATTTAGAACAGAGAACAAGAGGAAATAAAAAAAACTAATTAGCTACAATTAAAACAGATAAGAAATTTTGTAGTGAAATTATACCAAACTCAAGGCCCCATTAAATTATGAATAGACTAATATTGCCATCCTATCCCGCCTTGAGTTTCTATCATAAATTTGGGGTCACATGACACATGGCCAATAGCGAATCATTTACCCCATGATCTCAGACAGAGGCTTCTACTTTTTCTTTTTCGGCACATCTTTTTGAAAAAAGGTTGTGTGGCTATGTGCATTACTGATCTTACAGTACCTTTTTTTTTAAGTACAGTCGCCATGCATGTTCTTTTAAAATGTTTTGTTTGTTTTTCCATGGCATTCATATTGATGTGTCAGTTAACTTCTGTCCAATGGCCTCAGCAAGAAGCATTTATTGAACTGGTTCTTCAGTGTGAGGCGAGGCATTGACTGCAAGGCCTTGATTCCTGAGGCGCTAGAAACACAGAAGAAATGGGACCGTTTCCTGACATAGCGATGAAATATATATAAAAAAAGAACTTCTGGAAAGAAAAGAAAAGAAAAGAAAAGAAAAGAAAAGAAAAGAAATAGCGGTGTTGCAGTGCCCAAGATGAATGAAAAGCCATGTGACCACAAAACACAACAGGGATGCGATTAAAAATTGTGTAAACAAGCAGGGGGCATTTTGCTGGTGTGACCACACCCTGAGACAAAAGGATTCTAATAAACCTAGATCATTTTTGACATTGGGGCATCATTCCTCCCAGCCGAGATCTTTGGTAAACCATTGACAGCAAGAAGCAGAAGTTACTCTGGTGGTTACTTCACGTCCTTCCTCAAGCCGAGGTGAACTTGCCTCTGTGTTGAAATCGGTTTTCAACACGGATCGAGAAGTGGATTGAAAATATTCCCGAGCTCCAGGATGGGAATCTCTCACCCCGTTTGGAGCGCAGTTCAGGGGGCGTGGTTGGGGTGAACTCGGATTGACCCCACAAGGACGTGAGGTTACGTTCCTTTTGAACTCAGATTGACCCCACAAGGACATGAGGTTACGTTCCTTCGAACTCGGATTGACCCCACAAGGACGTGAGGTTGCGTTCCTTCGAACCGGTCTCCAGCGGGGCCACGAACTGCAGCGAGAGGGACGTGAAGTATCAGCCAACAAAATGGTCCCATTCAAGGGAAATGGGGAGACTGGAATTATCAGTATTGCCCAGAAATATAAGAAGCATACATAATAGAAAATCCTTTTATTGTACATCCAGTGGACAGCGAGATGAACTAGGACTCAGGAGCTCAAGTTTCAAATACCCACTCAGCCATGGAAATACACAGGGAAGATGTGGAACTGATAAAATCACTCCTTAAATATCTCACCACCTTGAAACAACATCAATTCCTTTATTAAGCCTCAAAAATCTCAGAAACAACTGATTGGTCTGGGAATATAAAGGAGCAGGTGCAGGCTGGAGAAAGAATCCAGAAATTATCCTGGTTACGGATGGGTACGAAATGGCAAAATAATGTTATGTTATGTTTTGTTTCGTTTCATTCTCAACCCCATTTTGTTTTGTTTTGTTTCTTATGAAAAATTTTAAAAAACTTCTTGAGAAATGAAATGAAACAAAACAAAATGGTTTCCCTGGACCCTAAAGGAACCATATTGGTGCCTGGGGCACCAGAAGCCATTTTTAAAGGACTCCTGCTGAGCTGTTATCGTCTGGACCCCTTTAAAACTGGCCCATTCAGCACCAGAGGGATCCCCTGATGCCGACTGGGCCAGGTTTAAAGCAGTCCAGCCACTGAGAGCTTGGCAGGAGCCCTCAGAAATCGGTTGGGTAGGCAGCACGATTGCCGGAACTGCCCTTCCGACCATTTTCTGAGGGCTCCTGCCAAGCTGTCAATCGCTGGACCCCTTTAAACCTTTAAATCTTGAAGCATGGGACATAGTTTCACTCATGTTTCCCTTGTGAGCTCTCCAGGGGCAGCTGGTTAGCTAGTGTCTGAACTGGATGTTGGAATACATGGATCCAAGATGACCTACTAGTGTTGTTACCTCCCTGTCTCCACCACAGATATTTCTGGTCCTCTTCCACCCTCATCTTGGGAGCTAAGCCAGGCTCAGGGCTAGTATTGTGATAGGGTGAGTTTAAAAGCCACCTGGAGATCTGAAGCCAAGTCACCCCAGTCTTGTGTGGGACTCTTGGTAACCACCAAAGTGGCTATTCTTGCATGGGATGGCTGTTAGTGATTGCCCAAAGCAGAGAGAAGCACCCAGCGACAGCAGAGGAGAAAGGCTTGATTCTTCTCACAGGATTAGGGCCACCTACCTGTTCCTAACTGGGGCTTAGTTCTTTCAGAGAATGGCTATCATTCTCTTGTGGGACCTCATTCTCAGGACCCTGCCCACAGGAAAATTGCAGACTTATATGTGATTCCGTTCACAGAAACAAACAGAAGAAAAATCAGCATTGGTTACATTTTGCTGCCATTTTAGGCATGTGACTCCATGGTATGTTTAACTTTCTAATATCCGCAAGCAAACTTAAAGGTCAATGATACTTTCCCATCTGCATAAACCAGATTAAATGTCATTAATTTCCTATTTTTCTGCTATCAATCTTTACCTTAGTGTGTTCCAGAAGCTGGTTACAAAAGTGCATCTGTAGTTTAAGTATATCCTGTTAACATTTCACTTTGGCAGTTTCTGCAGAGAAAAACTAGTTCTACAAGTTGAAAGGGGGGGCAGGGGGGAGTGCTTTACAGAAATGCAGAGAGAGAGAGAGAGAGAGAGAGAGAGAAATGATTACAGTGGACCCTTGTATAACAAACAGTTTGTATAACATAAAATTTGTACAACATACAAAATTCCGGAGATAGGGGAAATTTGCTTAACATAATTGCTTATGGGGCGAATCTGTACAACATAAAATGGGATCACTCTGTTTTCAATGCATTCCTATGGGAAATTTGTATAAAGGAAAATTTGCTTAACATAATTTCATTTGGAATGAATTAATTCCTTTGTACAAGGTACCACTGTATTTCAAACAGGCATATCTTTTGGGCACATGTCAGATACTAAAGAATTCAAGATAAAATTTAGTTCCTTATCTATCTGCTCACACTTGGGAAGACAGCAGGTATTTTCAACAAAGCCGCATAAGGGAGCCTGTGACTGCTGTGAGGTGTTTCATTATTTTAATGACTGTGCAGTGCTGAAGCTTAATGCCTCCTTCACCGCAACGTAATCTCACATAATAGATGTTGATTAGGTGGTGGTTTAAGCAGTCACGGTCTTCCTCAAAGACAGGATGGGAAGGGTTTGTTTTAGTTTATTGAAGGCTGGAATGGTGTGGCACCCACTTAACGTGGCTATTTATGAGGAGAAAATATTTGAGGGGCTCAGCCAAGCATATGAAGAGGGCCACCAGAAGCACACAACACATAAGAACATAAGAGCCATCCCAGATCAGGCGAAAGGCCCATCTAGTCCAGCTTCCTGTCTCTAACAGTGGCCCTGCCAAATGCCTCTGGGAGATTTCTGTCTCTTGATACCACTATCCTTTATCGGGCCTGTTTTTAAGCCTGGAGATTACACATCCCCATCATGGTTTATAACCTGTGATGGACTTTTCCTCCAAGAATCTGTCCAATCCCCTTTTGAAGGCTTCCGGGCCAGATCCATCACCATATCCTGTGGCAAGGAGTTCCACAGACTAACAACACACTAGGTAAAGAAGTATTTTATTTTGTCTGTTCTCACTCCCCCAACCCTCAGTTTGAGTGGATGTCCCCTATTTTGTGAGAGGGAGAAGAGTGTACCTCTTTCCACTTTACTAATGCCCTCAGGCGCCTTTTTTTCCAGACTAAAAGCCCCGAATACTGTAGCCTTTCCACATAAGGGAGGTGCCCCAGCCCAGTAATCATTTTAGTTGCTCTCTTCTGCACCTTTTCCAGTTCCATTATGCCTTTTTTGAGATGCGGTGACCAGAATTGTACACAATACTCCAGGTGTGGCCTTACTATCGTTTTGTATAAGGGCATTATAATGTTGGCTATTTTATTTTCAGTCTGCTCTTTGATAATCCCTAGCATGGAATTGGCCTTCTTCACCACTTCCACAAACTGGGTAGACACCTTCATTGAGCTGTCCATCAGCACACCAAGATCTCTTTCCTGATCCGTCATGGATAGCTCCTGTTGGCCTCTGGTTCCGCAGATAGATCCCCAATCCAGCAACATTCACCGCTGCCTTTGCAGCCTCCCTGCATACCTAGTCTATACTGTATCTCTGTCAGCATCAAAAATTTTTTTAGTGTTTTCCCTCTGGCCTGGGGCGTTGGGGAACGCCCGCGCGTGGAAACGCTTTAAAAATTGCGCAAAGTGGGTAAAAACGAAAAACGAATAAACGAACCAACAAAAATGAATTTTTTTGAAAAAGTCACGAAAAACAAAAATGAACCAAAACGGGACCAACAACGAAAAATGAAAAACCGAAATGTCATTTTTTAAATTTCTGCCCATCTCTACTCAGAACCCAAGCTTGTGACAGAACATTCCAGGACAAGATCCCAGACTTTAAAAATAAATAAAACCACAAAAGATGCCACACAGAGAGACAGATGTAAAAGACATTCATGGGTGATGAAAGAATAAGGTGTCCCTGAGCACATAGTGAGCTACAGGTTTGCACCATAACTGAAGGACTTCATAGTCTTTTCACACAAAAACAAAAGTCTTGGTTAGTTGAAGCCATTGTCAGCCTCTCCGAGAACATGTCTATGAATATTCTCAGTCATCCAGGTGAGATTACCTGGAAACTGAATCATGGCAACTGGAGTTCTTTTTCTTATCAAAACATTCCATTGCTCATCCAAACAGCTTCATCAGAAGTCCAGTTGCCATGACACAACTTCCAGAGAACCTCTCCGAGAACCTGTGATTTTCTTAGCTTTTGGATAATGAACTGCTAGAGGGGAAATGTTCATAAGCTACGCATATATGATCTGATGTGTATAACAGACGAAAGGATAATACGTGGTCAGTGGAAATAAGTTTTGGAATTACTGGTGTAAATGGTGGTCATGGGCCATCAATGGACTAACAGTTAGGCTTGATATAAAGCCACTTTGTAGCCCGGTTAGTTTCAAATTCGTGAAGGCTGACTCCACATTCCATGCCATCTTTTTGGAAAAGAATGGTAAGTGATTAGGAAATGCTATGAAGGAATGTAGCCTTTTTGAAGGCAGAAATGGATCCATTCCAACCTATTACTGGGAGGAAAGGAAAACGTGGATGAAGCACCGGGGTGGGGGAAGGAATGGAAGGGATTGCACAGTTTTGGAAGGGAGTCCTCTCTTTCTCTGTCACCTCTGTTTTCTGCACAAGAATCAGGGCCAGACAAATCAGGCAGCCAGAAAATTTGCAGGTGCTAACAAGTTCACGAGTAGGCATGGCCACAAGATGTGCAAAGGAGAAAAGGAATCCATGGGTGTCAGTGTTGCATTTTTGTTTATTTTCTTCTGAATACAGACATTGCAGCAGAGGGGAAACGGGGGATGAGGTTGTTCAAGAGCTAGAATATCTAGTCTGAGTGCCACATCAGCAGGAACGGAGCCCAGCTCAGCATGCATCAAACTTCAGGGGGAAGGAATGAACACACACACACACACACACACACACACACACACAACTCAAAGGCAAGCCACTGCCAGGAAGAAATGAGAGCCAGCAACTCCACAGCTGGGAACCAGATGAGGTGGACACAGAGATGAGAGAACAACAAAGGCCAATAAAGATTTTTTGAATGTGTGTTACAGATGGGGTGGGTAGGGTGGGAGGGTTTGATGAGTGGCTTTTGCAAGCAGGCCGGTTGTTGTTCACTCAAGTGTCCTGCTCCGTGTCTGAAAAAGTCGCATTTAAAAAAACCACAACTCCCACTAGCCTCCAGCCAACATGGCCGTCACTGAACCTGGGAGCTGTCATTCGGTGTGTGCGTGTGCTGGGGTGGTATTTTTCCAAGCCTAAGGCATTTAGAAAGAGGGCTTTTAAAAAAGTCTTTGTTTTGGTTCTGATGTGTTGGTAGATAAAATAATGAAAATTGAAAAGCTTCTCAAATCTCTTCAGCCTAAACAAACTTCCCTGTGGCAACAGGAACAGGGTTGGGTAGTGATGCCAGCATTCACCGGGTGAAAACGCTGGGACTTTTTGATCAGCTGGGCTGAAGGAATCCTCAGACACCACTTGCCACTCTCGGGATTCGATCAGCTGTGATCCTCACTGGCTCAGCACATTTTGAAACATATAAACAGCAGCATGTTGTTCTGATCCAGAGCTGGAACTACGGCTGCTATCCCACAGCTAGAAGAAGCAGCTAATAATAAAAGCTGGTTTTGCTCCGGCAATGGTCACGTGGTTGAAGAGGCACTTTCTGTGTCCCCACAAAGGCTCTTTCTTTTTTATGTTTTTAAAAATTTATTTCCTACACAAATTCAAATAAAATTATATTGCTTATTTCCTGTCGTGTTATTAATTCAATCATAATTTCTCAGAACATTTCAACCCAGTACAATTCATGTCTCCTTTCCCGGTTTAGAGATGCATACTTTCATACTTAATTTCTTTATTGTTTCATCTGTATTCTATCTAGCTTTACTTGCATGTATTTTAATGCATATATATATAAAACCAGTGTAGTATCAACAGTATGATCAACCTTGATACTTAATTCTTCCATAATAAGGCAACTAAAATACACTTTAGCTATCTATATATATTCTATATATCATCCTTCAAAAAAACCTTTCTAAATCAAATTAATACTTTATGGGCTATTATAGAAGGGCTACCCCCTGGTTTCTATGTTTCACTTTGTGCGTAAAAGTTCTTATCTATACCTAACTGCCACTATTCTTTTGAAGATCTAAGAGATTATCATTTATTTATATTTCAAGTTAGACTTCAGATTTTCATTTTTGATTTCCCATATCGTGTCAATCAGCCAGTAGTTTTAAACAATCAAATCACAAAAGAACAATTTTATGTAATAAATTCACTTAGCCAAAACCCCCTTTTTTATTTTTTATTTTTCTGCTCAGCCCCTTATCTTCACAGGATGTTTTTCCCTTGTCAAGTCCATTATCTTCATGGATTGTTGTTTTGTCTTGATAGTTATCTTGATGGCTGCTCTGCTACTGAAAGAGTCCCAAATTTTCCTCTTTTTGCACCCATATTAAGAAAAACAGATGTGCTGATCATACTTTGTGTACTTGACACATCCAAAGGTTTAGCCTGGACCAATCCTATCATATTTGTCTGCATGTTGAGATGCACTCTCTGTTCTAGTTTAATCTCTTGGTCAGAGCTAATTTTAATTTTTTTCCAGGGGTTCAGTGTTATCCAAAAATTCGTGCTGAGGTCCTGCTGTAGTTATCTGTGGATTGGAGTCAGGTGTCTGCTCTACATCTGTTACTTTATCAGAATTAGAAGTCTCTGTATCTTTATAGGTTTTGTCCATCTGTGGTGTATAGATATCTATTATTTTTTGTAATCCGGATAGGATTGTGTTTGCAAATTGTTCTTCCAATATGTTTTCCTAATCCATTGCATTTTTATAGTTCAGAATAAAAAATTAAAATTGCTTATAGCTACAGTTCCTGCCATTTAGTTTCCCAAATGGAGGGTTATAGAAAGAGTTAAAGCCCAAGAAGCAAGGAATAGATATCTTTCAGCTGTTATTTTCAAAACACTGAGATTATCCCAAGGTCGGAAAAGGGTCTTTGTTAACTGCTCTTAAAGTTGTGTCATTAAGTCCAGCAGATACCGAAAGTACAAAAGCATAAAAAAAGACAAGCAATAAGCAGAGAGGCAATAATATTGTGTGAAAACGATCACTTCTTCTGTACTTGTCTTTTCAAAACATTCACCTCTTCACTAAAAGGGGAGGTGGGTTAGTGCTCATTTGAAAAAAGCTTTCAGAACCAAGGAGGAGCTTCACGTAGATAAATAGAGGAAAGAAAACATTTCTAATCATGACATGCCAGCTTATTAGCTATTTACATTCCCGGCAACTGACAGCTCTGGCTGACGGAACAACGTTGGTTTTTCTCCAGTGGGAGAGAACACATTTCCCTGCTGTGCAGAAGGTTGTCCCCGCTCCCTTCATGTCTGCAGGTGCCGCTTTTCCTTCGTTTCCTCTCCAAGGAAACTTACCTCCTTGGGGACCCTTTTATCTGGAGAAATTCAACTTGATAAGCTGGAACATTTATCAAGCTGTCTTGCCATGGTGTAGCTGGAACTAGAAGTCCCCACAAACACTGTTTCATTAATCGCCTCTGATGTGTCCCCATGACCAGAAGCCGCAGCAAAGCAAAAGTTTCACCTTTGGTTTTCAGCTTTGTTAATATTCTCTCTCACTGCTGACACCTCTTGGGAAAACCATGTGGTACACACCAAAACAGGGACAAAAATAATAAGAAGTGGATTTTAGAGTCCCTACTGACATTTGCACCGGCAAAAAAAACTGTGCCCAAACTGAGACAAATTATTACTACCTCTCAGCTTGGTACTTGGATACCTCGCTGGATTCTACGAAAGTGGATGTGGCTGTGTTTTTTTAAGCTGGCTGCTCACGGGGACACAAGTTTTGGAGGTAAATTTTCTTGAAATTAGACCTGGATTTTAGTGGTCGGGGGATAGTGGCCTATGAGGTGGCCATTTCAAGCAGAGATGTGCAGAAGTGGCAAATTCCCCCCTCCCCCTCCCACCCAGGAACAGCTGAACTTGCTTGGTACAGTAGCTACTTCTTTAGTCCTTAATTCTGAGGGACCTGAGTCAAGCCTCGTGGATGGAGTAGCTAGGAAAGCTGCTCCTGGTGCACCATCAGCAAGTTTTCTAGACGGTCTTCCCAAAGCACTTGGCTTTGAAGGGGCTGCTACTGCATTCTCTTTGTTCTGCTGGAGGACAGTGTGTCACCACCATCATATTCTTTACAAATAAGAAGTGCTGCTGGGGTACATTTGGTGTTGTTTTCCTCTGGGGTTTCCTACCTTCATTTGTTCTCTTCCAACACCTCTCTGTGGCACTCCTGCTCTTCACAATCTCTGTAGTAAGCGTTATAAATGATATGTGATGCTTTGATTTTCTGAGGGTCATTAACAGTCATTAATGTTAGAAAAGATCTACTCCTGTTGCAGATGAAAACAGCCAGAACTGGCTTTTTGACATGAATCAGTGCTGCTGCCTACAACTTTAGTCTGTCTGGGGAGAGGATTGCCATGGTGAATCCTTCCACTTCAAGATTTTTCAGTGCACCACTGAACTGAGGTGTTCTCCTCCATCTCAAAAAAAGGACATGGAGGTTAAGGTCCACCAGATGTCGATGAACTACTAGTCCTGTCATTGTTCACCACTGGTTATGCTGGCAGGGGGTGACAGAAATCTGAACCCAACAATGTTGTGAGGAAGACAAGTTCCCTTTCCTTACTTAAGATTTAAAGCCTAGCAGGTGTTTGGTGGAATAATGATTGTTAGACTCAAGCTGACTTCATGAGATGGGCCAGCAAATGTGGTGTCCAACTAAATGGAGCTCTAGCTCAAAAATCCAGCCATTTTATGTTAGCAGAACACAAAGCTCCCATTTGCCTGAAAGTACTTCCTACTCTGGAAAATAACAGAGGTACAGGCTATTATGGATCCACTCAGACATGTGGTCAAGGCACTTAATGTACAATCACCTCTGAGGCTCTATTTTATTGTTACACATCATTCTGTCATATGATTGTCAAGACTTTCCATCTAAACTCTGAGGGTTAGTAGGAGAGTGTCCCAGATACAAAAGAGATCAGATTCAGGACTTTTTACAGTTGGACAGAAGAGGGAATTTCAGAAAATACATCTTGCTTTTATTTCCACAAAATTATTATAGGCATGGAAGGAACCGTGCCGCCTTTTGTGCCTGACCATCCTACCCGGCGATGAATATTCTATCATTATTCAAAACATTAATTAAATCAAGATATAAGTCTGAGAGAGAAAAAAGTTATGCATTTCAGCCATAACTGAGAGTAAGGATTAGATTAATTCAGAGGTGAGGAACCAAAGGAACCACTGCCAGATATTAGTGGACTACAGCTTCTATCATCCTCAACCACTGCCAATGCTAGCTAGGGCCCATAGAATTTGCAGCCCAACAATGTCCAAAGGGCCAGGCTTTTCCCTTCCCTCATTTTGGGAAGTGCTTTGCATATATATTAAAGCAGCTCAGTCTCTCATCTTCTGTGTAGAAGAGGCCTCAAAATTCAGGCTGATTTTGGTCTGCCTTGGAACAGCTTTAAGCTTGATTCCATCACATCCTTTGCCAAAATTCTTTCTTTTGAATTTCTTTTGTTTTCCCTTATATGGGTTCGGACCCTTCTGACTGGCTCGTCTTTAGCTATGGATGAGGAGGGGAGAAACTGGGGTGGTTTGAGCTTTTTGACCAATAGCAACAGAAGAAGTAGAAACCAGCAACTGGTGCAATCGTGATTGGGCATGGAAAAAAGTCATGACCAATCAGGAGCGCTCTGGGTGTGACTGGAAAGATGCAGGGAAGAGCACCGGGTCCTGGACCACAGGGTTTGGTCTGACTGAAATCAAGAGGCACTTCTTGGGGTGTAGTTGGCTGGGCTCTCGGTTGCAGCTTTTCCAGATGTTTTGGTGACTCATTGTGCAAGTCTTCGTTGCTCGTCTCTTGAAAGGTGAAGGAGAAGCGTGAAACTAGGAGCATGGTTGTGAGAGGCAGGAAAAAAGGATGCCCCTCTTTGATGCTTTTCCAGACATTCTAACGTTGCTGGTTTCCAGCACCCATCACCATAGCCATTACGACAAGGAATGATGGGAGTAGTAGGCCAACAACAGCTGAAAAAGTGTAGCTTCTCCCAGGAAATGCATCAATAAGGAACTTTGCTAGTGGCAGTTCAGACTGCTTTATGCAGAGCTACTGAGAAAAAAAGGGCAAAAGAAAAACTAGAGAAAAGATGTGTAAATTGGCTGGAAAGCACTTGAGATTTTTTGAGGTTACACTATTCTGCTGGGGCACCTGGTTGATTACTGACCCTTTGGAATATACAGTACTACGACAGATTTCCAAAACCGTGTAGATTTATTCACATAATAAGTCAAGGTTCATAAAATTAATAGATCGTGTTCTCCTCTACAACTGAGGTGGACCCAAACTTCCTCTCCGGCCCCGAAGTGACCACCTCTGCCACATTGGACCCAGAGTGGGCGGGCGGGCGGGTTACCTCAAAGGAATGAGGGCTGGCTGGGGAGCGGGAGAACTGTAAAAGTACACCAATATCCCACCGCCAGCACGGCCTTGTGGGAGGAGCCATTTGCAGCCCCCACCTGCCCATCTCAGATCAGGAGAGGTGGGCAAATAGTCCTGGCCGAAGGATGACTCCACTCCGGTGGAGCTAAACATTGCCCACCCATTCCCAATGTCAAGAGATGGGCAACATTGTTGGAGTTAATAGGGGAAGATTTTTATTTACATTAACACTTTTGTAAGGGGTGGGTTGTGGGGAACATAATAAAAATGGTGTGAGGGCTTTCGTAGGGCTATAGGGCATGTGAGGTATGGGTGTATGGAAGGCCTGAGGGGAAAGAAGAGTGTGAGGCTTGTTGTCCGTGTGGGACAAAGGAGTCATTCTGTGACATGGTGTGGGATTTAAGGTAGAGGATTTGGTGAAGGAGAGCCATAGGGCTGGGAAGAATGTGGGATGTGCAGGTATAAGGGAGAAGTAGTGAGGACTAGACATAATGGGACATTTTGGAAAAAGAATAAAGTGTTCGTCTTATATACTGCCCCATAGCGCTTCAAGCAGCCTCTGGGTGGTTTACATTTTAATTTGGCAGGCTACACATTGCCTCCCCCCAGCTAGCTTGGTATTCAATTTACCAACCTCAGAAGGAAGGGAGGCTGAGTCAACCACGAGGCAGCTACCTGGGATTGAACCCCAGGTCATGAACATAGTTTTAGCTGCAGGTCAGGCATTTAGCCACTGCACCATAAGTATATCTGGTATGTGCTTGTGTGGGTAAAGATAGGGCATTGTGGGGGGATGGCTCATGTTCTATAGGTGGCTGGGGGGAGGGAGGGGGAAAGACAGGGCCGTGTGATAATTGTCAGATTGGGATGTGGGGCTTGGCAGTGAGATGGAGACATACCTGAATGGTATGGAGGAAAGTAAAGAGGTGAGTTGTGTGTGGGAGAGTGTGTGTGTGTGTGGATAGGACCCAGTATTCACCCCAAACTCTTAGACGATTACTTCATGTCCTTCCTCGTTCCGTGATAACGTTGTCCTATTTTCGTTTCGTGATAACGTTGTCCACGTACACGTGGTCTTGTCCTGGTTCTGTCCCTGCTTCCGTTTACCCATGGGCACAATTGATGGTATTGTGTCAACTGTTACTTCACGTCCTTGTTTCGTGACAATTACTGAATTTTCCTGGCTTCGTTTACCCCTTCTTTTTTTTGGCCCGGGCTTCCGTTTTTCGATATTTCGAATCTCTGCAACTTTGCCTTTCATGCGTTCCTGCTCTGATGATATTCTGCTTTTAATCTTTTCTTTGTAAACCGCCCTGAGTTCCCGTTCTGGGAAGTAGGAGCGGTATATAAATTTGAAAATAAATAAATAAATAAATTAAGCGGCAAAACTCTTACCTGGTTGTCGTCTGTACCTGCAGAAGGAAAGGAGTTAGGCAGGGGGAAAACGCACCAAAATCCCGGCTCCGGCCTCTTATCTGGTTGCCGTCTCTGCCTGCGGAAGGAAAGTAGTTGGGCAGAGGGAAAACACACAAAACCCCCGGCTCCGGTCTCTTACCTGGTTGTCGTCTCTGCCTGCGGAAGGAAAGGAGCTGGGCAGAGGGAAAACACACAAAAAACCCTGGCTTAGGCCACTTACCTGGTTATCTTCTCTGCCTGTGGAAGGAAAGGAGTTAGACAGAGGGAAAACGTTCCATGATTTCTTATATGGATTTATATTTTATTTGTATTATTATACATTCTATGTTGTGCACCACCCAGAGTTCCTTCCAGAAAGTCAGGCAGTCTCTCTCTCACACACACATGCACACTTAGAATAAATAAATAGTACTGTAAATAATTTGTTTTTCTTTGACTTTTGCATGGGACTCCCCACAGAGCAGGCCGGTTCACGCACTGGTCACTGTGTATACCATATGCATCATAATCTCTGACATCGCACCAGATGTAGGCGTTTCATTGCCTCCTTGTGCAGCTCTGGCAAAGAGATGGGATGAAAATTCTCCCCAGTCAGCTGTGCGGGAAAGCGGGGAAGTACCAGCCAGGCTACGTCTGTAATTGGCACAATGTTGATGATGACGGCCTCACAAACTGTGCGACCACCACCGTGTGGGTTAGTTACTTCTGAAGGGAAGGAACAGGCTTCCCTGGCACTTGTGGTACTGCACTTTTCGTATTTGTATCCCTGGGGATACAAATATGAAATGCCCATGTCTAGTCGTCATCTTTAAGTACTGACAGGTGTCTGATCTGCAAGGCTTTTTCACCTCCTGAAACTAGCTTGTGATTTGTCCGTGGGAGGTAAACACAGGTGCCTTTCACAAACCTTATAGCTGAGGCCTGAATTCTGTAGATTTGCTGGTTGGAATTCTGTTGCGTAGCACAGTAAGCCCCAAAAGGCAAATGTTCGGAGCTCTTGAATGTGTACTTGTGTATGCCCTAAGCACATCTGATCTCGCCTGATCTCTGAAGCTAAGCAGGATCGGCCCTGGTTAGTACTTGCATGGGAGACCACCAGGGAATACCAGGTGCTGTTGGTGCCTGGAGTAGGAACTGGCAAGCCACTCCACTGTTCCTGCCAAGAAAACTTCATGGACACGGGATCATGAAGAGTCGGTCACAACTGTAATGACACAACACACACACACACACACCATATATATCCTGCTGCGAGCTAGCTAGCTCAGTGATTTAGGGGTCACCAGAAGTTAGAACTGATTTGATGGATTATGACGATGGTGATTGTATTCTGCTAGGAAACATAAGCTATGGTTGGAAAATATTGCCTGCTCTTGCTTTTTATACACATCTGCCATTTTCATGTCGACAGCCGGTGACCAAATACCCCGAGGCCCCAGCTCTTTCATGGACCGCTCTCTCCCCAACAGCCTCTTTGGAAAGTTGAGCTGGCTGTGATCATGCTGCTTCCATCACCACCACCAGGCAGTTTTGTGGTTTCTCTGAAATCTGCCACATCTCAGCTCTCTGAGCTGGCTGGATTTCTGTGGCTTTGAGTTTGCAAAAGAGAAACAAAAAAAATTTTTTTTTGGTATGCTGAAGTTGAGAGGGAGACAGAATAAAAGAGGGAGGAGCAGACGTGGTGGATGGTGTCGCCATTAACCCTTGGTGTGGTGGCATGGCTGGGGGTGGGGAGCTGGCAGCTGGCAAAGAGGCAGCAAGGGCCATCCATTCCGTTTTGCTCTGATCTCGCAGGACTTCCAGATGGTGTAGCGCTTCTACTCTGTGTTTGCTTTGGCACCAGCGTTGCACGGGGAAGTGACCGGGCGGGGGGGGGGGGAGGTTGATGACTCTGATGTCAGAAGTATGCTTATGGCTCAGCAGTCCATCAGGAACAGAGCCCCTGTCCTGGCTGAGTCACAGACCTATGCTGCAAAGGGACCAGAAGATGGAGCTTAAGATGAGAAGAAACTGGAAGGGAGAGAGAGAGAGAGAGAGAGAGAGAGAGAGAGAATGGGATGGGAATGTGGATGGAAAATAAAGAGAAGGAGCAGTGCCTAGAAAAATGGAATGTCTGGATCGGAGACACGGAGCCTGGAAGGAACAGCCTTGGAAGAAAGGAAATGCTTCTCCAGCCCAGATCATATAACCCAAGTTTCTGCAGAAGGTTCTGCAGAGTAGGAACAGTAAAAAAAAAAAAAAAAAAAGCTGCTACTGCTAGCATGCAGGGTCGTGGGAGAAGGACAACACAGGGGCCCACCTTGCAGAAGATAGGCAGCCTACAAATGGAGAGTAATGTTTGGAGTTTCCATGGGCTACCAACTCATGAATAAAGAAGAAGGAAAAGCTTATCCATGGTAAGATAGGATTAGCTGGCACTTAGGTCTCACGGAAGCTGCCTAGATGCCCTGAGCACATCCGATCTCGCCTGATTTTGGAAGCTAAGCAGGGTCAGCCCGGGTTAGTACTTGGATGGGAGACCACCAGGGAATACCGGGTGCTGTAGGCACCTGAGGTAGGACCTGGCAAACCACTCCAGTACTCCTGCCAAGAAAACTCCATGGACATGGAGTCACGAAGAGTCGGTAACGACTGTAACGACACAACACACACACACACAGGTCTCACGGAAGGAAAGAAGGAAAATGTACCAACCAATGTAGGAGGAGGAGGAGGAATAGAGTTGTATGTTTGAATACATTTATTTGTAGCACAGATGCAAATTAGGCATCATCCAAAGCACAAAAACATTTATTCATCAGGTTTTGTGTTTTGGAATACCCCACCCAGTGGGCATGCTCATTAGAGCTTTCTGGGAGCTGCCTAGAAAACTAACTTTTCCAGGCTCTAAGTAACTGAAACTGCATTAGGAATACACATTAGTAGAGAGAGCAGTGGCATAGAGCCTTCTTAGACCGTTCCCTGAGTATTATGCTGGAAGGACACCATGATGGCTGCTCAGGTTGCTCTCCCTTCCAAAGAGTTTGAATTCCCCTCCTTGGTTTTACTTGGCCACTGCTTTCAAACTTTCCCTTTGTTGCTTTAAAAAAATCCACTTTTAATTTCTGCATTTGTACTATGGCACAAAAGTGAAAACGGATTTACAAATAATAATTCATGTAAAACAGAACAGAGGAAGAGAGGTTAATATTTTAAGGATTGCATTTGTAAGCATGGATTAACTCTGGAGTGGGAGGAGGGTTGCATAGGGCTTGTTAGGTAGATTGTTTTGTTCTCTTTTGTTATGATGTAACATAACACCATAACAAAACCATAACAACCATAACTGCACTGGTGTAAACTGGAGCAAGGCAGAGCAAACATATATAACAACAGAGGGGTGGTATAAAAAGAATGAGGTGGTGGCGGCAGTGTTTCAGCTTTGTGTCATGTGGACACTGGGGTGTCTTACCAGTAGTACAGTGCAGTGCAAAACTGAACACATGCTTAGGCCCCAGTCTCACGACAATTTTGCTAACTCTTTTTGCTGTGAAAAACTGCGCAGCAAAATATCGTGCCTTCACTCCGAACAGCAGTATTTTGGTACCCCGGCCGACCACACCCCCAGAAGCGCACTTTAACCACAGCATTTTGTACCACCGCTCTGTTATTGATGCACACTTTTTAACGCCTCAAATGAGGTGCGACCCCAGAAAATTCACACCAATTATATTTGTACCCCCTTTTTCTGCCACTTCCTGTAGTTCTGCCTTTGGTAATCATTTATGCTACTGAATTGGTGGCATACTGGCATGCCGGCACAATTTTTATGGGCTTTCCACCTGCAATTACAATCGATTGCAAATCTGCTACCTGGCTGCAATGCAGGTACTCACCCCAAGGGAAAAGATGCACAGTAAGCAAGTCGGGATGGACACAGAGAAGTAAAATACTCCCTTGTGGTCGGGGCGCAAACTGCGCATCAAACATCATATGACCACCCCAAAAAAATAGTATGCATCATATTAAGATGCGCAGATAACGGTAGTGAGACCGGGGCCCAACTATGGATAGGCCCTAATTTGCATTGCAAGGTTGGCCCAAGTCAGCTTCTTTTGCCCAGAACTGGCAAACTTTTCCAAGTTTTGATTAAGAATCTCAGTTCACTCTCTGAGCTGTGCCTACAGTCTTGTAGCTATTTTCATGTGCCTATAAATTTCAAGCTGCTCTTAAAGCAGTGGGAGTAAATTCATAGGGGGGCAGCAGGGTACTCCAAGGGGTGGGGGGGGAGAGGAAGCATTGGAATTTACATCTAAAGTACCTCAAACCCTTCCTTTGTATGCCAGGAGCCTTTTCCCATCATCTTAGAAAATGCATGAGCTGACTCAGTCCTGAGTCACTGTCAGGCAGTTTGCATATGCCCAGAGGCACTCTTCCTTATATCTCGCACAAAGAAATCCTGACATTGAAAAGAGAGAATGAGATGCAGCCTTCTTCAAGCAAAATATTGCAAGGCTGGGAGACCTTGGAGGGTGTTTTTGTCAGATATTAGTTAGTGAAACTATGTATTAGACAGGTGTATAAATGGTCCATATGTATTTAATTGATTTCTAAGATGGAGTCTGCAACTGTGCAAAGTTGCAGTGATTCAGTCTAATGTTTTTTTCTGTAAGACCACAGGTGGAAAAAATGGGCTTAAATGGGTTTGCCTGATGCAAGGTGCTGCAATAGCCATGATGCAATGTGTTACCTGATTGGACAGACAAATGTATATAAAAGCTCTGTTAATCAGTGTTCAATGGGCCTTTGTGAGTAAGGCACCCAATATTCTTTGTTTCTCTATGCCATGTGCTAATTATGTATGCCATGTATGATAAAATGATATGCTGTTGATTTGTCTCCATGTAACAGTTATCTGTGTATATATTCAAAAGTAGGCTGATACCTTTATTGATCATTACTAAAACAAACAAAAAAAAAGTAAGCTAAGCTTTCAATAGAAACTTGCTATCTTTATCAAAGCATTGTACCAAAAATGCAATCTTGATAGAGGATGTAGTCTATCAGGCGCTAAGAATCTTTTTGGTGAGATGGAATACACCAGCTATATGTAATATAGCTGTTTGCTGTTTTGAAGCAAGCTCTAGCTTTGTCTGCTTCTGCTTCTATCTATGTAATTGTTGAACAAGCGTTTGCTTCCACTGGCAGAACAAATTGCAAAATACTCGACAGTTTTAAGAATAGCAACTTAAAAACACCTAATGAGTGCCCCACCCTTTCCCTGCAATGCCAGGGAGGTATCCCATATCCACTTAGAAGCTGTCTCTCTCTTTTCCCGATCAGCTCGCTGACGCACTTGGCTGCTCCAGATGGGGAGAGGATGCCAGGCCTCTGGTTAGCCAGAATAAACACCCCCTAAAGTGCCTCCACTTTGCCCCTTGTGGTTCCTGCTTCTTCCTGTGCTGGAGCCTTTATAAGCCTGGCCTCCAAACACAGCTCCATGGGCTAAACCATCTTAGAGGAAACAGAGGGGTGCACAGATACAGACCAGAGAGCAGATGGATACAGCAGGAGATGGAATGAAATTTGACATGTTAGAGGAGGGGTTGGAATTCAGCACATTTCTCTGAAATCACTGGTGGGGTTTCTTTGTGCTGGGAGCAAAGGGTGTGTTTTTTTTTTGGGGGGGGGAGGGGATTGCTTTCCATAAAAAGCAACCAAGCACATTATTATGAAAAATTGTTAATGAAGTGGGCGTGGGGGTGTGGGTCATGTCCTGTAGCGTTGCTGGGGGTTTTATTCGTTTTAAATCATTTTATGTGCTCTTTCAAGCTGGCCCTAAGGAAACAGGAAATATTTATTAGATAGTGGAAGTCTAAAACAACTGCAATGGAGGGGAGGGGAGATCTTACAAAGTGAGCGCTCAAAGGAATGATATTTTTGGATTACATCTCCCAGATTTCTGGGATACGAGAGAATCTGCCGGGATTACTGGAGTTGTGATCCAAAAAAATTAACTTTTCTCAAAGTAGCAGTGGGAGTCAGTCTGAATAATCCCGCCACTCTTCACTTCATCATTTTTGCTGCAATTCAAGTTGGCAACATTATAAATTAATGATGGGCGTGTGAGAAACATTGGACTGCTGTGGGAGGAGGGTTGGGTTAGGTTGAGCTAGAAAGCAGCTGGCCCTACCATTGGGCAGAGTGGCACAATTACTGGCTCCCCCCTGCAAGAGTTTTTTCTGGGGTCTTCCATCAGTAGGAGGAGACAGCTATATACACCATGCTGCCTGTCCTGTTCTGGTTAAACTGTCTGACTCTTATAAGAACATAAGAACATAAGAGCCATGCTGGATCAGGCCAAAGGCCCATCTAGTCCAGCTTCCTGTATCTCACAGGGGCCCCACCAAATGCATCTGGGAGCGCACAAAACTAGATACCTGTCTCCTGATACCACTCTCCTGCATCTGGTCCTTGAAGTACCCCAGTTTTAAGCCTGGAGAGTACACATCTCCATCATGGTTTGTAACCTGTGATGGACTTTTCCTCCAGGAATCTGGAGATGAGGGAGTTGTATTCCAAGGCCTTCAGAAATCCTTTTGGGGAAAGGCACAGCAGACAAACAGGCTGTCCTTCACTGGATTGGGCCTGTGCTGGTTGTGAAGTTGGGCATATGAAGAACAGTCCACCAGAGCCGGGGGGAAACTGCTGCGAAGTAGCTCTTGTGTGCTTAGATTTTTGCAACAGGATCTCGACCTCAAAAACCAACTTCTCTAACCTCTGCCATATTCCTCGGGTTGTTTTGCATGCTCCTTCAAAGCATGGCAACGGTCATACAGAGTATGGAAATATTATTTTCTGGCCCACGGCACCCAGAATACCCTGATGTGGGGGCACTGGGAGTTTTAGGGTTTTTTTTGTTTTAGTTTGCTTTTGTATTTGTTTGTAGAGATAGGCACACAATGGAAACATAGTGTTTTGTTTCATTTCGTTACTCATTCTATTTTGTTTCATTTCATTGCTACATGACTTTTTAATAGAAGTTTTGTAACGTAACGAAGTGAGGAACAAAACGATTCA
This sequence comes from Phrynocephalus versicolor, assembly GCA_023846285.1. Classification (NCBI taxonomy): domain Eukaryota; kingdom Metazoa; phylum Chordata; class Lepidosauria; order Squamata; family Agamidae; genus Phrynocephalus; species Phrynocephalus versicolor. The sequence continues at coordinate 14,365,202 of JAHTLZ010000111.1, read as the reverse complement.
GAAACTGCTGCCACCCGGGTGGGCTTTTTAGACAGGTCAGGATGTCCCCAAGGGGCTCAGTTTGAATTTTCCCCCTAGCTGCTCTGTTCTCCCTAGCAGGCCCCACTTCCCACAGCCCCACCAGTCCCAAAAAACCAGCTGAGAGGTGGGGGTCTCAAGAGAGAAGAGAGGGAGCAGCACTCCATTCCCTCTCATCCTGTCAAAATCAGCTGGCTGCTGGTGGTGAGAGAGCCAGGAAACAGTTGTCAGATCTCGCTGCAACCCCTTGCCTGAAGCAAGTTCCGACAGTGGCTCCCCAGTTCTATTTCCTCCGAACCGAAAGCATCATTTTGTTTTGGTTCATGATGACATGCGGTCTGTCATTTTGTAATGTTACGAAATGACGTCACGGCGTGTCGTTTTTCGTTTTGTGCCCATCGCTATTTGTTTGTTTTTAAAGCAATGCACCCATGCTCGGGTTATGTACGCATACATGCCCACATCCATGCTGTATGTGAACAAAATGCCTATTATAGGAGCTCAAATTCAAGTGTAACTTTACAAAAAAAAGTTCCTTCCTGACCAGGAAAAGTGTCTGAAATTGGAACTGGCTGCTCTCAATTTCTAAAAACCACAGGCACACCCTGACCGTGTAACCCCTCCCCCCAGTTCCCTGGTGATTCTTTTTGCTCCTTTGCTGTGGTTACTCCTAGCAGAGCAGCACTCTTTTTAAAACTGTCAGCCCACGGGCTGTTTGCTGTGATTGTTGAGGTGCCAAATAAAGCAATTGGAGAAAGCCAGGAGAAGTGGCTGCTTGGGTGGGGTGGGGGGTGGGGTGGGGAAGAATGAAAGACAGAGGAGCCAAATATTGTGTGCTCGCAGACAAATATAAATAATCATTCTGATTTCTTTGAAGAGCGGAGGAGTCAAAAAGGAGCTAAACTTGAAGAAGAAAAAAGACAGAGGAAATAATGAGCAGGAATTGCATTAGGATACAACTTGCAATGTATTTTCAAAAGAATGAAGACTGTTCGCTTCTTCTGTAGCCTTGGACATGTTTTATTTATTTATTCATTTATTTATTTACAAAACAATTTAGCCGCCCCACTACCAAGAGGTCTCTGGGGGGCTAAAAATTTGAAACCCTCCAAAAAGAAAAAAAAAACTCCAGTCCTGTCCTTCCCACCACTGTCCCCAGAAGAGTGCACATAACCCTTCACAACATGGCACCCTCAATGATATTAATGCTGTGGCACCCTCAATGGCATTAATGCTGTATCTCTGAGCATTGCATTGGTGCTATAATGCAAATCTGGGTTACGTTGTGCCTCCTACTGACATTACACACTGAGCGTGGACAAGTTGCTCTGTTAGACTTGACTTTTCAGATCTCCCAGCCTGTATTAATAAGAGCCATGAACACAAGCAGCACTGTTCATGCAAACCTAGATGGTTACTTCACGTCCATTCTCGTCCCGGGAGGAAGTTCATTGCATGTTGATGTCGGTCACAGTCACGTGCTCCTCTTCCAGTTCTGCCCCTGTTCCCGTGTATGCATGGGTGTGATGGATGATACCGGCATGACTGTTACTGCACGTCCTCGTTCCGTGATGAGATGTGAAATTCCATGCCTTTGTTCTCTGATTTTTTTTTTCTGGCCCGACCTTCCATTTTTTGATGTTTTGATTCTCCGAAGCCTTGCCTTCAATGTGTTATGGAGCTAAGTTTGAGGCATTTGTCTTTTAATCTCTTTGCACTGTGTTGCTGACTGCATAGGGAATGTACTGGCGAATGGCACTTTGCACTCCTGCCACTAGATGGAAAATGGCACGTTGCGTGACGAGTAGAGATGGGCATGACCAGGAAAAATGACGTTTCGAGTTGTCATGTGTCGGAGCTGGCCCGTTTTGGCTCGTTTCCGTTTGTCGCAAAATTTTTTCAAAAATTTGTCGTTTTGTTTGTCGTCTGTCATCAGTACTGGTTTAGAGGGGGGGTAGGGTAGCGGGCTCCTGGAGGCACCTCTCTGGGGTGGGTGCCTTCTCTGGCCCGCTATGAAGGGAAGGCATTTAGCGGGCTCCTGGAGGCACCTCTCTGTGGTGGGTGTCTCCTCTGGCCCGCTACAAAGGGAAAAGGAAGGGTACATAACCGTGTAGCCATTGCGTACCAAGTGGCACTGGCAGAGGCACCTCTCTTTTGGGTGCCTCTACTCTGACTCACTAAGAAGGACAGCATACTGGTGTACAGGTTTGGAGTTTTTTGGAACTTTGGACTGGTGAGCGAGGTGAGAGAAGATTGCCTCTGCTGGGCGCCCTCTGGCTCACTAAGAAGGGACGTGTACTTGCGTGTAGTGCAATGCGAGTACAGATCTGGCTTAGGGTTGGGGTTAGGGCAAGGGCTAGGCTTAGGGTTATGGGTAAGGTTAGGGTGAGTTAGTGGGCTGCACCTCTGGGTGCCTCTGACCCACTAAGAAGGTCAGTGTACTGGTGTATGGGTTAGGGTTAGGGTTAGGGCTAGGGTTAGTGGGCTTTTTATGCCCAACTGGCACATCCTAGAAGTCTCAGTCAAAACCTGGCCAAGTGGCCATGCGATTGATGGTATGGCTCCAAAAATTTGCATGGTCCCATCCCATGGCCAGCCCATCATTGCGCAGGTGTAAAAAAATAAAAATAAAAATAAAATAAAATAAAATCAATGGGATTGGAGACAGACGTTTATTGCAAGAAAAACCCACTGCTGCTACTGTAAAAATTCAGGCAGTTAAAATACCTAATTTTCACATGTTTCTGTGTGGTGCTTTGGTGGGTTTTTGGACCACGATTTCAAAAAAAATATTGTGGTCGCCATTTTGGATCCCCCCGCACCGCATGGCATGGCGAGACAACGAGGATGCCCCCCACCAGAGCGGCCCAGGACAGGAGAGGGGGGAGGCCAGGGACCCTCCCCCCCAGAAACCACCCCTCTGGTAGGTGCCCTCACTCAGGCAGCATATTTTCGCCTGCCTTTATGCCTGGGAATTGGGTTTTTTTTAAACCTTTTTTCTGTGCCGCTTGGCATCGCGCGTTTGCCACGATGCCATGAACGACAACGACAAATCAGACCCAATTTTTCTTTTATCGGTTCGAGTTCGAGTTCTGACGGCTTAATTGTCATTACCGTTTCCGTTGCGTAATGGAAACGAGGAACGGAAACGGAAACGAGAATTTCGCCAAGTCGTGCCCATGTCTAGTGACGAGCCTTACCTCACGGGCACTTGTCTCGGAACGAGAAGCGTGATGAGCAGATTCCCGATGCCAGGGAGGGGAATATCTCATCCCGCTTAAATCGCAGTTTAGGGGGCGTGGTCAGGATGAACTCCCCTCATCCTGCAATGGACGTGTGGTTAGATTACTTCATACTGGTCCCAAGCAGTGAGATGGACGTGGAGTATCAGCCTTAGTCCCCTCTCTGTATTGCAGGGGCTGGTCAAGGGTCGTTTTTCAGTTTATTTATACAACCCTTTCCCCTAACCTTTTCTCCTAGATTAAACAAACAAATAAACAACAAGCAAGCAAGGAAACAAACAAAGCAAAAAATAAAATAAAATAAAATGAGAAGTACCATTGCCACTTCTCATGGTCATTTTTTTAAAACAATATGCAAATGAAAAATATTTCATTGTAGATTCTTCATTGAGCTTGAAGTCGGATGGCCTTCCAGGACTCATTTAATTCTGAAATAAACCATCATTCCAATTGACAGGGCAGTGCTGATAGCACCATCACACTTTGCTTCTTTATATAAATTCTTGTTTTTCTCACCTTTGCATGCAACTGTCTTGCCTTGCAGCAAACAACAAACCAAAATGTAATTTAGCCGTTTTCCTTTACATTCCTTTAAATGTAAATGTGGGACTTCTCTTCCCTTTAGTTCAAGATGGATGGCACATGGCTTGTATGCACCTCTTCTTTTTGTAGGTCCCTGCTAATATATTTGTCACCGCACTGGCACATTTCACCCACATGGTGGCCAAATAAAACCCACTCTTTTTCTCTGAAAACAAGTATGCAGAGAGTGTGTATCTTGTTTCAGAGCCATCTTGCATTCCATCGTATTGGGAGCCTGATTCAGCATCAAAACAAGGCATATGCTCCCTGCACCATGTTTTAAAGCAAAATGATTTTTGCAATTGTTTCATCACCAACGTTCATAGTACAGTAACAGCAGGAGGGCAATCCATGGCAAGTCTCAGGGTGTCAACACAGTCCCTGACAACTAGGAATTGCCCATCCTTCCTGTGGGTCATTCTTGCAGTCAATAGTGTCTACTATTTACACGTCATTTACAGGTCTTTCCAGAAACAGGCAAAGACCTTTCTCTTCAGGCAAGCTTTCCCTGAATGATGGACTACCTATTATTACGTGACTTTTATATGAATCTACCATACATGATCACATTACTGTTAGCCGCCTTAGGTCCTTTTCCAAGGAGAAAGGTGGGGTTAAAATACTCTAAAATAAATAAATAATGAATGAATGTTACTTCTTTTGGACTGCAACCCCCAGAATCCTTGAGCTAGCATGGTAACACTGGCTCCAGTCCTGCTTCATGCCTGCCACGATGACTTGAAGGGGTAAAAAGATTTGCCTATTTGGTGCTTCTACATTATATTCCACTTGCCCCCCTTTTGCTGCTGTTTTGTCACCTCTGGAGCCTGCAGATCCCCCACCCACCCACCCACCCACCCAAGAGAGCAAGGGATATCTTTAAATTGACAGTGATGAGTGTCTACGTCTTTTCTCCCTTTATTATTATTTTTTTTTGTCATTTCGCTCTCACCTCTTCATTGCAGTGCAACGAGCCAGCCGTCCATCTCAGAGATTACACGTTAGCTCGAGAAGCCTTTTTTGGGGACTCCTAATTACACGCCTCCTTTCTGGATCCTAGAATTAAAACTCCATTCGGCAATGCTTAAATAGCAGGGCAAAGCAGGTGGGTGCTTCTGCCAGAGCGCTTTTTGTGGGGCTGTTTACCTGGCACGGTGCCTACCGGGAAATGAACCCGTTCCCAAGCCCGAGTGAGGCCTTTGAAGGAGATGCTGGGCTTGGGCAGCTCTCTGTAATTACCCCATCTACCTTCTCACCACAAGACTAAACAGCCCTGAGAGGAGCTGCCCTGCTAACCACGGGTTTGGGTTCTTGTAACTGGAAGTTGGAGCAGTGGGCTGGAACAAAAGAAAACAAGGAGCCTCAACATCCCAAAACAATTTGCTGCAAAAGCTGTGATTTCTGCTCTGATTCGCCCCACCCCTTCCTTTGCCGGAGGACAAAGTTGGACGAGGAGACCGCTGCTCATAAAGTGCAAGACTCCAGTTGCAAGATGAGATCATCACTCCTGCCAGAACCAGATGGGGCTCCATACCCGGGCGGACAAGCCGTTCACATGCACTTGGACTGCAGTGCCCACAAACCTGAACTCGTGGCAATGGATGACGAAAGTTACAATGCAGCAACAATATTTTCCTCCATTTCTTTCCTTTAAAAGAACCCAAGGCAGCTGACATAATTAAAAAAAAACAATATAGCAAATATTGGGGATTGGGGTTTTTTTTTGGGGGGGGGTGTAGAGGAATGGAGGAAGCTATCTTGACTCAGATTACTGGGCCATCTAAATCCCCACACAGGCATAGAATATCTCACACATCTTGAGAACTCCATTAGTATCACCTTAAATGGGATGCAATTTGAAGGCACATAATAAGAAACTAGATTGATAGATCACGGGAGCCCAGTGGATTTGTTATATATTAATTCCTAGTATTTATTTATTAAATTTATATACTGCTTCATCTAGCTGCACGGCTACCCTGGCTTACAAGGTTGAACAAATATCAATCTAGACACACAATAAGTAAATGCATATGCCCTGCCTGAGATGATGGGCGGTATTTTGCAGCAGGAGCCATTCTGCCAGATAGCAAGGTCCTAAACAATTTAGGCCTTTGTATGCCTAGATGCCCTAAGTACATCCAATCTCGCCTGATTTCGGAAGCTAAGCAGGGTCGGCCCTGGTTAGTACTTGGATGGGAGACCACCAGGGAATACCGGGTGCTGTAGGCGCCTGGAGTAGGAACTGGCAAACCACTCCAGTATTCCTGCCAAGAAAACTCCATGGATGTGGAGTCACGAAGGGTTGGTCACGACTGTAATGACACAACACACACACACACACACATGTCATCATTAAAACCTTGAAATCAATGCAGTAATAGGCTTCCAGCAAGGTCTACTAAAATGTTTATACTGGTGAGCTTGACTAGACAATGCTGGACAGATTTGCAGGAGGCTTTTAGAAGTTTTCAATAGAATAATGATGATCAATAATGTTTTGTCAAGCTGGAAAGAAATAGCATACGAGGTGCTATGGCTCTTGTGTGGGACTTGCTTTAGTCAATGGTAGAGATGGGCACGAAACGAACAATTTTTCGTTTCCGTTTTCATTTTTTTGTTTTGTTACGTAATGAAATGACAAATGAATTTTGTCTCTAAAATGAAACGAAACGAACAGAAACACCAAAAATTTTGTCGTGCGTTTCGTTTCCGTTACTGCAATATGAGTGAATTGCTTAAAATCCTAAAAAAATCACAAAAAATTGAAATAAATTGTAACAAAATGGTAACGAAATGAACAAAAATGAAAATGAATTTTTTGCAAAAATTCACGAAAAACGGAAACGAACCGAAACGGACCCCCTAAACGACAAACGACAAAATGAAATGCCATTTTTTTATTCGTGCCCATCTCTAGTCAATGGCTTGACCAAAAAAGGAGCAGGGAATGCCTATCAAATTTACACAGGACAACAGGTAGAAAAGGGAAGTTAATACCTCCAGAAACAAATGTTCAAATAGTCTTGACAGAATGGAGAGGTAGGCAAAAAAAAAAAAAAAAGATCCAATTTTAGCAAAGAGAAACATGAAATTCTACATTCGTTTACTGCCCCATCAGGTGTTTCATAGTTTGGTGCCCCACCCTTCAGGCAGCGGTGCCCGTTCTGGAGCAGCATCCCAGGTACTGTGCCGTATCTCCTCCAGGCGCTGGTTCTGAGTGGGTGCCTGGTGGAGGAGGCAGGGTGCCTGAACGGTTGTTGTGGTGGTAAATGATCCATCATGAACCACCAAACTGGCAGTTTGTGCCCATCTCAAATCCTGAAGTAAAACAAAATAGGGATTTAAATATGTTTGTTTTACAGAGATCCCCAGGTAGTGGGGCAGCTAAAAATATTGTATATAAATAAATAAAATAAAGAAATAATATTGGGTGAGGGGGCAAATCTGTACATGTGAATATGACACCAGCATTCTAGATAAAGAGGTCTACTGCTTTCTAGCAGTATTTCCTAGTACAAATCTTTTTCTTTCTTTCTTTCTTTCTTTCTTTCTTTCTTTCTTTCTTTCTTTCTTTCTTTCTTTCTTTCTTTCTTTGGAGGCCTTCACTCCTCTCCCATTGTGTGACTCAGGGGCTGTGGAATGACTGAATTTGATCCTCTTTTACTGCTGTCCCGCCAACCTCACATTTGCTTTCTATTTCTGGATCTGCCAGCACAGCACATTGTAGTCTGAAAAAGAATGAAGGAGAAAACAGGAATTTCTCCACTCTTTCCTCTCTCTTCTTCCCCCCTCCATTCCCTAAAATCACATATCTTTTTGCGACGTCCACAGCCAGGGCATTCCAGACCAGCTTTTGCCACCTCACTAGATGGCACCAGAAAGAGCACCCCGTTCGACATTTAACCGGGTTTTATGTTAAAAAGTATGCTTTTGTGTGTGCTTTATATGTATCAGATAGCAGCTACGCAGCTTTGCCTAGGGTCACCTGAATTGCTTTTAAATTAGGATGGATATGGGGTATCTCACATTTCAGGTCCCCGGGCAAATTTTTGCTGTCTTGCAGAATTTGTTTTAGGAAGTGATGTCAGCCTGCGTTTCAAGTAAGCCATCCTTCAAATTTTGCAAAAAGGAGAATAGAAAAAGAAAGGGGCTTAAACTGGAGCTCAAGTTTTTTTGTTTAGCTATATATTTGTTTCTTTACTTTCTATATTTCTATTCCACTTTGCATCCCATGGGTTTAAGAAAGAATACCTGGTGCCTCTCAGCATGGGCCCTGAATTGTAGTCAACAGAACAATAATTTGAAAATCCAGGTTCCAAATACAGTGGTACCTTGTCTAAAGGAATGAATTTGTTCCAAATAAAATTATGTTAAGCAAATTTTCCTTTGTACAAATTTCCTATAGGAATGCATTGAAAACAGAGTAACCCCTCCCTAATCACGATCATATTTATGTTGTACAGATTTGCCCCATAGACGATTCTGTTAAGCAAATTTCCCCTATTTCTGGAATTTTTTATGTTGTACAGATTTTATGTTATACAAACCATTTGTTTTACGAGGGCCCACTCTATCTCATTTATTTATTAAATTGCATTTTAATGGATCTGAGACAAAACACACAGAATGGTTGGCAGTGCTCCCCAGCATCCTGAGTCAAGTAACTTGAAGAAAAGGATAAACTGCTCCAAGTTCTTGGCCCTGCAGCGATGCACCAACCAATTCATGCTTGTGATTCCCATCCTATTTCCTGATTTCATAAGAGAAATAGCCTCATCCTTGCATGCAAAGAGGTAGAGCTGCAAAATTATCCTTGCACCACAAAAGGGTGAGGAGCACCATTCTCTAGAACTGAAAAGAGCTAGAACAAGAATGATTTTTGCACAAACGAAGCAGAATTACTCAAATAAGGCTTCAATGAAAGCAACACATTAATGCAAACAAATCTCAATAGCCCAGAATGGTGACGGTTGCTTCTTTTGTGACGTGGACGTTTGAGAATTACAAGGTTCAGAGGGGATGTTTGTGATTTTAGAAAATGAGCTTATTGCTTAAACGTGCTATGTTTGTTTTTTGCTTCTCAAAGGGAAAAGAGAAAAGATTTACAAGACACGGTTTGAGCAAATTACAGAGACCTAGATAAAAAAAGTTGGTGCTCCTTTTCTGCTTCTCATCTCCTGAGGTCCCTTTTTCTCACTATTTGACAGTATATGGTACGAAATAAGTCAAGAGCTAGAACAGCTTGTGTTAATTATTTCAAAGAGTGCACCCAAATGTACAAGTGTGTTAATATTCTTATAGATTGCTGTATCCAGGCCAAAGACTTTTGTGCCTAATTCTGAAAAAATCTGCATTTGATCCCTTATGATGACAACTATGTTCATGCTGATTTAGATTTACTTCCACCACTCCCCCAGGAGGCTTCTGAATTTTAACACATATCAGGAAGGTCCATTAGGGTTCTCTCTAGAATGGGAGTGGTTGTACCTTTTTAGTAGGACCTGTGTAGATGGATGGGCAAGAATGACCATGTCGAAGAATTTGGCAAAAATTCCAATTTTTTTAATATTTGGAAGTTTACACACAGAGTTTAAAAATGTGGGATAAAACAAGGATGTCAAAATTTTCTCATCCCTATCCAGGGTCCTCTTTTCTTCCTTCCTTTGCACACATATCAGCCATTTACGTTTCTTTTTCTTTTTTACACACAGCCCACATAATATTTCTTTCTTGCCAGGATGAAGCCTTATGTTTGTCTTCATCCACCCAGTGATCATGCTGGCTAATTTGAGAACAGCAATAAGACAAGAGGAAACATTTGCAAGTGCTGGTGAAACCACTGCTTGTAGTCTTGGAAGTTGTGACCGCTGAAGGCTTTATTGTTTTATTCACTAGGCTACCCAGAGTCTGCTCAATTTGCCTGAGGCAAAAAAGAAGATGAGGCCTCCCCATCTCTTGAGATTGTATTCCACCTCTGTTGTCTTCTCATATTATTTTAGATTTTTGATCACCGTTTTGTTATTTTTTTTATTGAATTAGGGTTATTGTTGATTTTTTTAATTAATTATGGTTATTGTTGGTTTTATTTAATTATTGTGTTTTGTATATTACATAGCTGTTGTGTTATTCATGTTCCTATTTTGTAAACCACCCAGTCAGATAGGCGGTATATAAATCAAATAAACAAATAAATCCCATTCCACATATTGCAGAAAACTGCTCTGACAAGTGCATCTTATATCAACAGTGCAACGGGATACCATACACTAGGAAATTCCTGTCCAGGTGGGTATATAGGTTGCTATTGGTATGGTTTGATGGAAACCAAATTACAGCATCCACACGTTTCAGTTTAGATCAGTGGCGGCGAACCTTTGGCACTCCAGATGTTTTTGGACCACAACTCCCAGTGTCCTTTGTCATTGGCAATCTAGGCTTGGAATTCTGGAAATTGTGATCCAAAACATCTGGAATGCCAAAGATTCGCCACCACTGGTTTAGATCAATCCATCCTTCCCCTTTAAGAGCTATCCCACTCTTCTCTGGAAGAAGGCTGCAGACTTTTGTTTTTTGGGGTATGATTCGGTATGCTCCAAATTATTATATTGCTGTGGATGGCATTAACTGAGGAGACAAACCTGTAACAATATTAGGTGAGTTGTGACATTAAAGGAATGATGAAGAAATCATCTCTTCAATTTTTCATCTTCTTTTCTAATACTTACCTAGAAAAAAACTGAAAAGGGATTTCCATTAAGTCAGAACCGAATCTATAGCACATTATTTATTATTATTATTAATTGACACAACAAAATTTGAATACCACACTAGGCTGAGGCATTGCTGGTTCCTTATGCCATTTAGTATTTAGTATACTTAACGGACAATAAAAGGGAAAGTCGCGTCAGCTGCTGAATGGCAGTCATGGGAAAAGACAGGAAAGGGGTTGACTCCATGGACTCCACCTTCACATGGCAGAGCAGCTCCAGCAGAGCCCCAGACAAGGGGAATGGCAGGGGAAGGTGGGGTTACTTACTTTCCATCTCCCCAACCTTCAACCCACTGGTTTATCTTCATGTCACTGCTGTCCTCCGCTGCTGCTGTTGCTGCAGCCACCTCCTTGCTCATGAGTAAACAGCAGCTATACAATAGCCTTCCATCCTTCTGAGGTCTTTAAAATGAGTACCCAGTTTGCTGGGGGGAGGCAATGTGTAGCCTGCATACTGAAATGAAACTGTAAACCACCCAGAGACTACTTGAAGTGGTATGGGTCGGTATATAAACAGACCACTTTGCTTTGCTTTGCTTTGCTTTAAACTTAATGCTAGTAAACCTGTGATGCAAAACAACCTGGGTGGATCCATATCACTGAGAATAAATATGTCCAGCGTGAACGGGAGGATTGCCCGAAATATAAAATAGGTCACAAAGCGTGTGACCCAGACTGCTCCAAATTCCCCTGTCTGGACAGGCCTTGAGTGTAAGCCCCACTGAACTGGTATAAGATTGGTTCCACATTTATTCATACTGAAAGCAGATAGACTCGAAGCAATTGCCCTCTGTTTGTCTTAACCAAACACAATGCTGTTGATTCCGACGAATGTGCACTAAATATGACGAAATGTGGAGCCATCCCCTCGAATACAGCGGGACTGGCTTTTGTGCAGCCACATGTAGGATTATGCTGCGACCTTCCTTCCTCTGTCTACATTTTCTGTACCTTACCAAGCATTCTCCCCCCTCCATCTTTTTATCCTATACTTCCCTCCCACCCCCACATCCCCCTTCTGCTGGAGACATTTGTTTTAAAGCTTTCTGACTTTTAAAGCTATTTTTTCCACAGGCCTTGCCAAGAGCAGCTAATCAGAAACAAGCACAGGCTTTCGGCTTGCAGACAGGAGCCTAGCCCTGCATCTCTGCGGTCCTGCTCCACTCTAGGTCCCTGCCTCCAATCCCACTCTCCATTCCTGCCTCTGATGGGGTGGGGGTGGATTAACATGAGCTTTCCTCCCCACCCCCCAAGAAAACAGTGATTTGTTTCCTCCAGCAGAAGGGGAGAGGAGCAGAGGACTGTATTGGGACTACCAGCTCCAGAAGATGTCAGTAGAACAGAAAAATCTTCTGGGAAGAATTACTGAGTGAATGCCTTTGTATGACATTCCACCAATATTCCAAATGCCATATGCAAGCTTCCAGGTTGCACAGGGAGCATTAAGAAGCCTGGGCATTTTTAATGCATGCCTTCGTGTATTTTGTTCATCCTGCAGACAGTGAATTGTTCATTTCTAGGCACAATTCAAAGTGCCGATTTTATCCTATACAGTACACTCCTAAGTGGCTTTGTGTCTGATCTATCTCAAGGACCATGTCTCTTTTATAAGCCCTGCCTGGCTGTTAAAATAATCTTGGGGGTGGTGGCCTTTCTGTCAGTTCCACCATCTTCACAAGTATGTATATTTCCAATTGAAGCAATCCCTTCAATTCGGATACAGCCTAAGGACATCCAAGGTCTGAGCCTCAACTAAACTGCCGGGCTTCCCCCCCCCCCCCATCTTGCCAAGGACCTTAAATCTAACAAATTACTCCTGGCAAACCCATGTTTTGCCATGTTATAACCTGCTGTACTACTCTGAGGAAGAGGGTTTCGCCCTCGAAATATTAGCAATGTTTTTGTTCTTTTTCTAGCAGCCTGAAGGTATCACCTGTGCCACTTTTGTATTCAACAAGTGTATTTGGTGGAGATGTGGGATTCTGGAGCTCCCTCCCACAGGAGGCCAAGCTGGCTCCATTTTGATTGCCCTTCTGTACGCAGACAAGCCCTTTGCTCTTCAATCAGCTCTTCTCTTAACAAGTGGCTATCTGAGATGGACTTTTTAATGGACTAGTGTCCCTTGTTGCTTTTATATTGTGTTATTGTGTTATGCTTGTTCTTGTGCACAAACTTTTATTCTGGCTTTATGCTGAATTGATACAGGAATGCATTTTGTCTCGTCCGTGACCGAAATAAAAATCTACTTCGACTTCTACTCAAGACATTATTAGCTGTGTGCAACTCAGTATGCCACGTACAATGTCTACAGAGATCTCTTGACTTAAGGCAAAAAAGCTACTCCATTAGTGTTGTGCGAGAGGATTCGAGCCTAAGTACAGCTATCTGTTGCAAGCTACAGATTTTAGTTATCAAGTTAATATTTTAGAAATTACATAAAAAGTGGGAACAAAGCCATTCCACTGATGCAACAAGTAATCTTTTCTAGTTCAAATTGACCTTGAGCGTAAGATTAAAAGTTACCATAATATTATAGCAGTTTTAAGGGGGCAGTTTAACAAGAGCCCCAGCTAAACTTTTAGCAAAGCCTGAAGTTGATTCACAGTGACTTGGACTGTTTCATATAATGCCCAGTGGGTTTTTTTTTCAAGTGCACATCAGCACCATCTTTGAACTACACCAGGGCTTCTGTCCTAGATAGCCAGTGACTGGGAGGATTGCTGGCCTACTATAGCACCAGGTTGCAGCTCAACCTGCAGTGAAAACAGAACCATTGTAGCTGCTCCTCAACAACAGTTTTGCTTTCCAACCAGTGCTAGGGGAGGTTCCCCAGCCATTGTAGCAATAGCTTGCTGGTTGGTAATATTACTTTTGCTGGGGTGGGGTGGGGTTTGGCTCCAGCAGCATTTTTCCCCTTCATGGCAACTGGGTGAAGCTGCCCTGGCCCCAGTATTGCAATGAGTCAACACCTATGATCACTGGCCAGTCTGCAGGCCAAAGACTGATTCACATCCTACTATAAAGAGAGTATTCGTATTAAAGCAACACATGTGCAACAGGCAGCTTCACACCTGTTTTTCAGATAACCTGCAGTAAAAAGCTCACTGCAGGTTATCTCAGACATGTACATAGTTCCTGCTGGAATGTGTTTCAAGTACAGTTGTATAAAGAAATTAATTTATTCTGAATTAAATTCTGTTAAGCAAATTTTCTTTTGCACAAATTTCCCATAGGAATGCATTGAAAACGGATTAATCCCTAATCGCGACCATTTTTCTGTTGTACAGATTCTCCCCCTAGGCTATTCTGTTAAGCGATTTCCCCCATCTCTAGATTTTTTTTCCTTTAAGCGAATTTTCTGTTAAACAAACCACTTGTTATATGAGGCCCCACTGTATCAAATTTTCACTAATTCTGAAGTTTAAAGAAGTAACATAATGAATTATTTTTAGAGCATTGTTGACAAGTAACAATAAATTACTTTTCAGTTACTCCTTGTAGCGAGAAGCAGGAAGGGATCACTTTTTAAAAAGTGTTTTTTTAAATATCTTGTTTTGATTCCCTTTGGAATGTTCATTTGGAACATTTGGGAGTTTTTTAACTGACATAACATACATTCTGGGTCCTGGTGGCAATTTTAGTGTTTGTGTTTAAATGTTATTATTGTTTTAATTATCCTTTGCTTTTTAAATGTTTTAACTGTTTTAACTGTTCATTTTAATTGTAAGCCGCCCAGAGACCTTTGGGTAGTAGGCAGCATATAAGTTGTGTTAAATAAATAAATAAATAAATAAATAAAGTGTTATGACTTACTTGCAATGTTTTTGGTAAATTACAATCAAGTCCAAGTACATGAATTTAACTGCACCGTACTACTCATAATGGAAAAGACTGAAAAGAAACCAGATACAAAGACCCTGCATTTATTAGGATAGACTGTCCAGAGAGATAGTGAAAGCAGAAAAGGAAAGGAAAAGGAAAGGAAAAGGAAAGGAAAGGAAAACCAGCGGGGCTGGTTCTGTTTGAGGGACAAGCCATACATAGGTTGTGCTGTGAAGCAAGGGACAAGCGACTGGGTAAGTCACCTGACCTACCTGACTTGCCTTGCAGAATGTGCATTTCTAAAATGATTCGTCCTCTCAATTTTCAGTAATTTATATAAGTTATAGTTTATAATTTTAATTTTAATTAAAATTTATGTTATAATTTATTTTTCAAAAATTAGATTTCTGATGAGCATTCTTTGGTCCTTTTAAAAAAAAATTGAAAGTTGCGTAGCTAAATTTCAAGAAAGTTAAAATCCAAGGATAAACCCCCTATGTGTATATGCCAAGGTTTATTCTACTAGCAGCATATTTTTAAAGCAAAATGTCACTGAGGTTTCCGTTTGGGGAATTAGGCCACAATTTGCTATTGGACTAAGGACTGAGTTTGAGGGCCAAATTGTCCTTTGGCAAATGAAGGTGTCACGGGCTTATGAAACCAAAATGGCTGAGAACCCTCTGATACATGGTTTACAAAGCTTATGTAAACTTATGTAAACTGCCCAGAAAAGCCTTGCAGTTAGATGGGAGGTATAAAAATCCAGTAAATAAACAAACATTTTGTATTATGAATCAACATGCTGAAGAAGTTTGAGTTCTGTGGCTCTGGACCCCAAAGTGTAGGGGGATCGTTTTCACCTCCTTTTTGGAGCCTACTAATTTTATTCACAAGTATCCGGAACCCCCAAGGATATTTTTCTGCACTCCATCAAGCCTCTAGGCAATGATAAATCTTGGGGAAACCCTTCCACTCTCTGCCTCCCCAAGGATCTTTGGAACAGAACTAGAGATATGCTTCCTTCTCTCAGGACATTCCTTTGGGATCATTACTCATTTGGAGTTGTCCCTAAAAGGAGAGGCATTCTCCTGAAAGGGGTGGGAGAGAGAGTTGTGGTTAGGATTGTGAGCAGCTGGGAACAGACAAAAACTTCCTAACTGCTGCTCTAAAGAACGTGCAAAGAAATAGGGACAAACACAAAGGAAGGAAAGCATAATAGATACAAATACCATAAAGGATAAAGGATACCATGATCGAAAGCAAACAAATGAGAGGAAATGGAGGAAAGAAACAAAATGGTGCAATATATATATATATATTGCCCCAACATACATACATACATATATATATATATATATATATATATGTGTGTGTGTGTGTGTGTGTGTGTGTGTGTGTGTGTGTGTGTGTG
>JAHTLZ010000111.1:14289314-14347837 GCA_023846285.1 Phrynocephalus versicolor | reverse complement strand
CTTTCTTTCTTTCTTTCTTTCTTTCTTTCTTTCTTTCTTTCTTTCTTCCCTCTCTCAGAAACTCCCCTTGTCACTATGTTCAGTTGTAGTTCAAAAAAGTAATTTTCTCAAATGTTCATAAGCACATACTTTGAGGCAGATCTTAATGTTCAGAAAGTTTAATATGGATGCAGGTAGTTCTTAAAACAACCCAACCCCAATAGTTTATAGCTATGTAGGTCAAAACCAGCATTTTGATTGTGCTGAGAAATACACTGGTAACCAGCATAAGCCATATTGTTACATGTTCTGGATCTTGGAAATTATCCTTCCCAGTTTCAACCATTTCATCCTTTTAGCTATTTTATCCTATATGTTATAGTATCTAGAAATATAAAGAAAATGAAACATAATTTTAAAAATAGCTGGAGAGAGAAGAAGAAACATGAAATAAAAGAAATATATTGTCATTCATTACCTGCACAGCTGGCTGTTTTTGTGCAAAAATGCTTTAAGAACTGATACCAGAGTTACTTTTTCCTCTGCCCACCTCATCTCTTTTTCTTTTAGTGTTGAATCTTAAGTTATTTATCTGCAGGCAAAGACCGTGAAGACTCACTAACAGCACACAGGGCATTCTTGGAGCCTTTTAAATTGAAGGGTGAATATAAACATATCCTTAAAACAGTCAAATAATCATATGAACACTGACACTTGACTTGGCATCTAGTGGAAGTAAAACCTCTCAATTATGTTCTACTAACTTTCCCAAGGTTGGGGGCTTGTTAGAGGATGATGATGATGATGGCAAGATCTGATTTTTAAAGTTCTATTTGGTTTGGAGGCCAGCTGGAGAAGATATGGATACAGTACCTCTAGTTTCCAGGATCAAACTAGCTACCATCCTGAATTCCTGGAGAGATAAATGTGTGTGTTATGTGCCATCAGGTCACAACTGGCTTATAGTGATCCTAACACAGTTTTCAATGTAGATGAGATAGTTAAGGAAGGGCCACCTCCCTCTTGTGAGTCTCCATGACTGAGCCAAGATTTGAACATAGATCTCCTGAGTCCTATCCACCACACAACACTGGAGTGGGCACCCAAAAGACAAACACTGTACCTATTTTTAAAGTACTCGGGAACAGATGTAGAGAACTGCTGGGGTTCCAAAAACCTGCTCTACTCCAGTTCTATTAGCCACAGCCAATATAATAATTGATTGGGATTGATGGAAGTCATTGTCCCACAATATTTGGAAACCTCCATGTTCCCATGTTTTGTTGCAGAAGGCACTTGCACTGTACATTGACAACATGTTAGGGGAAAAGATGCTTCCCATTTCTGTACCACAGTGCAGGTAAAGTTCTATCTTGGCTTTGAAGAATCCTTAGCAGGATATCTTGCCTTACCAGGGTAGTCTTATCTTGCCTAAAGATGGTGCAAGGTATATATGAGGAGGGTCGTGAACATCCAAGGAAGTGTGGAAAAGATGAAAAAGCATCACTCCATATCTTGGGGATACAAATAGCAATGGAAAGTTTAAAAGCATGCAGGAGGAAGGCAGTCCATTGTTGGCCTTTGTTTTCTTTTTGCTGTCCCTAAAAAGGGGGGATGTGGTTAGCTGAGTCTGCCTTCAACAACTATGTTGAAACAACAACAACAACACACACAGAGGGCGGACAGGGCTACAGGCTAGCTTAGGAGTTGAGGCTAATAGCAGGAGATACTCTCTCCCTCAACAGAAAGGACCAACCAGAAGGTTGCTGACACTGCCTCACTCTGTCCAGTGGTAAAACCAGCCCTGACTTTAATGTGTCCCCCCATAAAAACTTCCCAAGAAATAATCATCCTATCTCATCTCTAGATCTAAACCCACAGAGAGTTATGTAAATACTCTGAAAAATCTTTGTAAACTGAATGGCTGAGGCTTGCATAATTCACACTGCAGAGGAAGGGAGGGACGGAGGTTAGAAGGGGGGAGAACGTGCCCCATATGCTCCTCTCTTTCTCCCATGACACCCTATCACTTGTACGCGTGAGAGCAAAAGGGTAGGCCAGGAGGCAAAGAGGGTTCTGAGTCCAAACCATCACAGTACCTCTTTGCACAGGACGGCTCTGTCAAAGAAAGAGTTACACCCATTAAATTCCCTTTCCCTCCTCCTTTCCCTCCTCCCTCTCCTTCTCATCCCACCACTCTAGGATGATGTATCTACCAAAGCATTTCTTGTTCCACTTGGCTCTCATCGACCCACAGCATTATCTAAAGCTTTTGAAGGACTGCAGTCAGAGTTTCCACCTTCTGCTTAGCCACTGGTTTGGAGTTTCTCTTGTTTTTCTAAATTCCTCTAGTCTAAACAAAGATGCTGGGAGCAATGTTGGGCGGAAGAGGCAGTGTGACTGCAGATCGTGCTGCAAGGTATATACGAGGAGGGGTGTGAACATCCAAGGGAGTGTAGAAAAGATTTAAAAAGTATCAGTCCATATCTTGGGGATACAAATAGCAAGCAATACCTGTACGAAGTTTAAAAGCATACAGGAGGAAAGCAGTCTGTTGCTGGCTTAGTTTTTTATTTTTTTACCAACAAACAGAAAGAATAAGATGACTAGGAGATGTTCTCTGAGTAAATCCCTCAATGTACTCTTTCCACCAAAATCCCCAAGGTAACAGGGCTCATCATTGCAGAAAATGTTTGATAGAGTTGCTGTGCCAGCAGCATCTCCTCTCCTGAGATTTAAGGGCTCAAATCTGAGATTAGCAGGCAGCCCTTTGTGACATCAGAGAGGGGATATTGTGATTTCATAGGAGGAAGGCCTAGTGATGTCACTGAGGCAGGGCAGACAAGGGTTAGGAGGCTGGCAGGAAACGCTTCTGGGTCATCTGATGCTGCAAATGATCTCAGAGGGAATCCAAGTAAATAAGTGGGCCCAGAATGTGAATAAAATCCAGTGAAGGAAGTAATATGGCAATTTAAAGCTACAGGAACATTTTTGAGCACCCAGGGAAGAAGCAAAATGAGCTGCAGTGTTTGCCACCATTCCTACTCAGGCTCTCGGCCAATGAGGTGAACATGCCACGTTTGTCAGACTCTAGTAGCTGGGATTTGAGGGAAGGTTCATCACCATTCCTCAGTTAGTTTTCTGGCACCAAGACCTGCACCACAGCTTTCAGGATGTCTGCAACAGAAGAAGGATCATGACGAGAGTTGCTGTTTCAAGCATGAGTCCTGAAGAATTCCTCTATTTTGGGCCCCTAGAAGAAGAGCTCAGTCTCAAGGCAAACATCACTGGAAGAGAAGGAAGATTGATTGTGTGTGTGTGTGTGTTGTGTCTTCGCCACTCATTCCCAGTGGGCCTTATCATTGATGCTGTAGCTGGATGGATAGCTTAGTAGTTTAGATACCTGGTTGCAGTGCCTGAGGTGGGGAGTTCAATTCCCCACTGTGATTTGACCCAGTAAAGCCAGCCTGCATAACCTTGGGCAAACTACACAGTCCCAGTCCGCTGCCGTCGCCACCCTGGTAAAAGGGAATGGTAAACCACTTCTGAGTATTCCCTACCTGGAAAACGCTGAAAAGGGCTGCCATAAATCAGAATGGACTCAAATGGCACATCATGAAGATTATTGATGTTGTAGCTATTGTTGGGTTGAGGGAAGAGGTAACTATATAAATAACTTGACTGGCCTTGGGTTCTATGCAGCATGACTTGCAGTGAAGCTAGCTTAAGGCTTGGCATTTGTTGTTGCTCCACTTTGGTAGCAAATTGGTTTCCACCAGCCCTGCTCTGGAGTGGCACTGTAGGGTTTGGCTTCATTTAGAAACACATGGTGTATTTGTACAATGTATCTCTCTTTACAGATGTTCACACTTTTGAATTTTAAAAGAAACTGTTTACGAGGAGGTATCCAAAAGTTTTAATTATCACCATGAAATAAAAAACATACAATAGTCACTTGCAGTGGTCAAAGTTAGGTCTTCTCCATGTAGTCTCCCTGCAGAGTCACACATTTTTGCCAGCATTTCTTCACCTGTTTCAAGCCCTCTTTGTAGAAGTCCTCCGCTTTGCTTGAAAACCAGTGTTCCACTTCGAAAATGACATCCTCTCTGTCATCAAATCGCAGACCACAAAGTGGTTTCTTCATCTCGGGAAAGAGTATTAAGGAATACAGTACACTACAAATAAACTAAATAATCCATACAATAAAATAAATATAAAATACAGTAATATAATAGAAATAAAAATAAAATTAACATAAAGTGACATAACATAGTGGATAAGTGTTGTTATTGGTGGGCAAATAAGTTAAAATCAAGTTTTAATGGATGGACACTGAAATTACATTATATTTGAGGGAATGCCTGCTTAAATAGCCACATTTTAATAGTTTTTTTAAAAGCAGCCAAAGAGGGGGCCAGGCAGATGTCTGGTGGAAAGTTACTCCACAAGCAAGGGGCAATGGCAGAAAAGGCCCTATTTCTAGTTTTTTCCTTTTGGGCCTCTTGAGGTGTTAATTGCCTCAAATGCCTAGCCTGGGAACATTGGGTATTATGGGCAGTTTTCAATGGGAGAAGGCTAACAAGTAGCGAGGTCCGAAACCATTTAGGGCTTTGTATGTCTGTGGGGGTCCATCATCTTGCCAAACGCCCTGTCCACCTTTACTCAATAAATAAGTGTTTTTATTCAACAAAATGTCTCTTTTGTTAACATCTTCCATACTTCTGATCAAGGCAAAAAGGAGTTAAGCCGTGTGGCCATCACAAAACACAATTGAAAAACAGGTTACAGGCGATACCTTCATAGGTCACTATTAAAACTTTTTTAAAAAGGAACATTGCAAGCTTTTGAGTGCAGTCAATCACCCTGCTTCAAAGCAGGTCCCAGAAGTTCAGACATGGTGAAAGATGTTCTTCACCAGGAGGTTACTTTTAAATTCCTTAGTTAGATGATGTACTTAAAATCCATGGCTAGGTGATGTTGTAGCCAGGGCAGGAGTCTTGTTGGAGGCAAGATGGGCACTATCTTTAACGGTCTCAACAGGAACGGTATCAACAGGAGTAACAAAGAGTTATTTTGTGACTCTCAGGTAGGGGTAAACATAAACGAATTCAACCCTCCCTCTAGTCCAGAGAGGTTTCCTCCCCACCAGACCCCTTCGCCAGGGCCGAGTCCTTGTGCAGTCCTGGATGCTTCACCCCATCCTCCGTTGAGGTTTGGATCCCACATTCTCAGCGTCTCTCTTCTTTAGGCAGTTGCCATTTGAACAGAACAGAACCCCTTCCAAGGGAATATTTACCCATTCTCCTCTCTTCTTCCACCTTCTGGATGACCCATTTGTCAAGGGCTATGTCTTTCCATATCTCCTTTAACTTTTTGCGATATTCACGTGCTTCTCTCTCTCCCCAATATGAACACTTGACCTTGTGTGCTCTTCGCCATTAATTCTCCACTTCAGCATGCGGCATCATCATTTTCTCCCAGTCCAGAGTATCTGGGTTCTGTATCCACACCCATTTCCAACCTGGGGGTAAGATGCGCACCTTTCCTTTTATACTCCCAAACCCCACCTCCACTACTTTGGGTGGTTCCTTCTTTCCCACCTTTTCTGCCCCACCCATGTAAAGTGTTTCTTCCAGCTTCCTTGTCTTTCCTGCTCCTTCCTTAAGCACCTGTTCCTAGCCTCTTCCCCTTTCCTTTGTTTTTCCCTCCATTCTTCCCAGTCTTCCCTCCTTTGTGTAAGTAGCACTCTTGTCGGGTGGGTCTTCTGACCATCCTCGTCTCCACAATGTCATAGATAAAACCTTGAAATCAATGTGGAACTGGCCTGGAAGCCAGTGCAGGGCAGCCAGCCCTGGGGATATATGATCATATTTCCTAGTCCCTGTCAGCAATCTTGCCGCCATGTTCTGGATCAGCTGGAGTCTCCACATCAGCCTCAAGGGCAGCCCCACGTAGAGAGTGTTGCAGTAGTCCAGCCTCGAGACTACCAGTGCATGGACCAGTGTGGCGAGAGCCCTTGTGTCCAGATAGGGGCGCAGTTGAGCAATCTGCCACACATGGTAATGGGCAGAACGGACCACCGACACTACCTGGGTTTCCATAGATAGTGCCGGATCCAAGAGAACACCCAAGCTGCACACCTCATTCTGCGCGGGGAGAGTCACTCCCCCAAATAAGAGGGAGTGTCCCAAACCAATGACAATAGGAACCCCCACCCACAAGACTTCTGTCCTGTCTGGGTTCAACCTAAGTCTATTTGCTCTCATCCATCCTAGAACGGCATCCAGGAAGCACTCAAGGGATGGAACAGCATCCACTGCAGAAGATGGAAATGAGAGATAAGAGCTGGGTATCATCAGCATACTGATGACATGAAGCTCCAAAACTCCTAATAACCCCTCCCATCAGCCTCATATAGATGTTAAATAACACTGGTGAGATGATCGACCCCTGTGGAACCCCACACTTGAGAGTCCACAGGGTGGACTCCATCTCACCAATCTCCACTCTCTGGGGCCGGTCCTCGAAGAAGCAAGTGGACAGGAATGTCTTGGCACTGCAACATTTAGCTGCAGTCCACTTGTTTAAAAAAAGGATTCTTATTCTACAGGATCTATTCTACCACTCCTGGCTATTAGAAAGGGGAAAGGTTCAGAGTGAAGTGGGGAAGCCGACCTTTTAAACATGAGCATTCTGGTTTAATTCCTCCCAGTGGCCTTGATTTTTTTCAGATTTTGCTATTGCAGAAAAAATATCTGCTGGGTCAGGTACCGTACTAAATGTCCATTTTATCTTGTCTCCTGTTTCTAAGAAGGCCAGATATTTTCCAGTTGCTGCCATGCTGTGGTACCATGAGAGCCAGTCTCTCTCCACCACCCTCAGCAGAAGGAGCAGGATGTGCACATACTTGGCAGTGGCAGGGCAGGCTTCCCACATTTTGATGTGTGCAGTATAATACTCACTACCATCTAAAGAGGGTTCCTCCCTTAAAACCATAAAGTCCAGATTCTAAAATTACCAAGGTGCACCACTTTTTTCCAAGCTTATTTTAGAAGCAATGAATGTTAAAATCTTTCTGTCTAGAAACAGGCAGAAAACAGTAACGTTGAGATTCTCAAAAAATGATCCGGCATGTGCTGTATGTATAGCAATAACCTGTACCTTCGTTACTTAAACCTGAATTATGTTGGCCATTGACCAGTGCAAGCTCTATGTTGGGCAAAAATATAATAACTAAAAATTAAACAAATAATGTCATGGCATCTTAAAGACTATATCGTTCAATGTGAACTTTTGTGGGCTTCTTCAAAACCTCAACATTTGGGTCACCAAACACAATGCCTCTCCAACATTGTACCTACCAGCCTTGCCACAGACAATTAGGTCCTAGTCAGGTCCTCTTCTTGGAAGGCTGCACAGCTGGTGTAAGCGATCCGTTATGAATCAGCAACACAAGCCAAGGACATACAACTAGATTGTGTTGCTACTGCTGCTGTTCTATTGTTGTGCTCTGCATTAAACACAGAGGCACTGCCATTTTAGAGTCAGCCTAATCCAGATCATAGAAAAGTTACTTTTTTATTCTACAGTTCCTAGGACATCCCATCCAGCATGGCTGCCAGAGGTTTAGCAAGTTGCAGTCTGTTGTCATCCTGTTCTCCCCAGTCCTCCTTGTGCCCATTCTGGCCTGTGAAAAAGAATGACAAAGACAAAGAATGTGACAAAGAATGTCTAGTGAAAAGCCTACATTTTGTTCAACTGCAGGTTGACAACAGAGATGAAGCTCCTGCAAAGTCAAGTGCTGGGAGCTCTGTCAAAATACTTTCATTGAGGGGCTGGTTCCACATGACACACATGGAGGTTATAGACAAATTATTCAAAACAGTATTTAATAAGAAGGGGCATGCAAATGGTTTTATTGCACTTGGTAAGATTTGGACATTCTGTATCTATTTTTGGAACACTAGGTATAACCATACAGAACAATGTTAGGATGCGATGTTTTTGTTCAGAAACAATAAGTTGATTCCACTCACATTTACATCACAGCTGCAATTAATTTTTGTGAAATATGTCCACTTATATTGGGGTATGGGGGACAAATGAAATGTACATAAGCACCTCATCAATTATCCAAATTTCACTAAACAAGTTGTAAAAATCTTGCATTAACACTAATAACATCAAGCACTTTATAAAACTTTTTATTGCATGATAGCAATTACCGTCAATCAGTTAGTGAGATCTTAATTACTCCTATATACTCGAGCATAAGCCGAGTTTTTCAGCCTTTATTTTTGGCTGAAAAAAAATGCCCTCGGCTTATACTCGAGTCTGTAAGTTTCCCAGTTTTGGGGGGTACAAGTAGGTGCTCCAAGGCTTGGGGAGGGCTGAGGAGGGCAAGTCCTGATCCAATGAGCGATAGCAGTGCCTCCCCTTCCCATATGATTCCAATGAGAAGGTTTAGGGCCACTCCTTTAGGTGCCCTCAAGGTAAGTAATTTTTGAGTGCATATTTTTTAAAAAAATATGCATTCAAAATTATTTTTAAAATATGCAATCAACATTTACATACCTTGGGATTCCAAAGTAGCAGGGGTAACTTCAGAAAGTGATTTTAGGGAACCCCCTGAAATTTGGAAACATTTTGGGGGTAAGGGGGCTGAGTTATGAAGCTCCAAAGGGAGTGCCCCTAGGAAAAAAACTTCTATTCCAAAGCTGATCAGGCCAAAGATAAGGCTGCTGCCACTTCCCATATGATTTCAATTAGAAGGTTTTTTCCCTAGGGTACCACATTTGGAGCTTCATAACTCAGCCCCCTTACCCCCAAATGTTTCCAAATTTCACGGGGTTCCCTAAAATTGCTTTCTTAAGGTACCCCTGCTACTTTGGTGCCCCCAAAGTAAGTAATTTTTGAGTACATGTTTTTTTAAAAAAATGCACTCAAAATTATTTTTAAAATATGCAATCAAAATTTACTTACCTTGGGACTCCAAAGTAGCAGGGGTACGTTCCCAAAGAGCTTTTATGGAACTCCTGAAATCTGGAAATATTTAGGAGTGAGGGGACTTTGTTATGAAGCTCTAAAGGGGCTGGGGGGTAGTATTGGCAACTGTGCAGGGACTGTGGAGGCAATCAGGGAGTTTACTCTATGGTATTAACTCCCTAATTGCCTCCACACTTCCAGCACACCTTGCCAATTACTACCCCCAGCCCCTTTAGAGCTTAGTCGGTATACCATATATACTCGAGTATAATGAAAAAACTCCCTCAGCTTATACTCGAGTCAATAAGTTTTCCCATTTTGGGGGATAAAATTAGGTCCTCAGCTTGTACCCGGGGTGGCTTATACTCGAGTATATACAGTAATTATATCACATTTCATCAATAAACTGATGGATCAACATTAATCCTGCATGCATTTGCAAAGAGGGAGAAATCGATTTGAAAGTCAATGTTTGTTCTTTTTTTAATGATGCTCTGTGCTATATAAAACCCAGTTTAAACAGGTAACTGCCCAGAGAAGGAAACACATCTCTTGAGATGCTACTTGTGTCCTCCACCAACTTTGAGTGTTTCTATAAAATGATGTAAATTGATTGTAAAATTTTGGCCATATTTGTTATGTACTCTCCTTTTTGTGATCAATTAAGCACACCATATGCATGCAATCACCTCCAAATCATAAAAATCAAACTATGACTTCATCAGTGCAAAGTTTCTAAAGTGGCCTGCCAAACATAATGAGTGACACTTACACTAGGTAGACACACAGCTCGTGAGGAGGAGGATTGTGGTCTTTTGGGGTGACCCTCTTTGCCTCCTGTTGGATGCTTCAGTGGCTTTTTAGACAGCATTCCTTTGCCCACCGAGCATGCTGGTAAGCTATTTATACCTGCCCCAATCATCTTCTTTTCCTCCACCCTGACCCTGCCAGGCAGGGCTGGGCTGGGCTGCTGCTCTTAATCTCTGCCTGACCTAAATAAACACCTCCTTCCTCACATCTAAATTAAGGAAGGAAGTGAAGTAGAAGGTTTCACCAGCAAAATATTTTAGCCCCTGAAGCTAAAAAAAATGACATGTTTTTTTTTTCTTGTCCTCATTTCAAACTAGGGCTAAGCCTCAGGATGTGCTTTGAACATAATGGCTGTGCATAAATAAATACAGAGATGAGGGTATCAATGAGCATGTACAGAGTTTCCTCCTTCATTAAACAAAAAGGTTTGGCTTGCATGTAGAATGACCACATGAAGAAAGAAAATGTGTTTGGTCTTCTTCTATTCCACTTTCAGCCTGTTCCTACACATGGGAGAATAATAGGCGTGAAGTCAGTAGAAGGGTGACAAATGGGAGACAGAGTGGGTGAAGTATTCACATGCCCCATTCTTGTGTATTTGATCTATACACAACATGAATGCCCAGAGAAGACTCTTGTTCTTTGTAAATTAGACTTCTGGTCCGAGATAGCTCACCACTCCATTCTGTGACACCAAATCTGCTATGTCAAAGCACCGAAGGGTGTCACTGCTGTGACATCAGATCCAATCAACCAATGGTATCAAGATAGGGAGATACGAAGAACACTTTTAGAGGCGGGGAAAAGATGAACTGTAAGGAGAGAATTCAGGAATAACTCCATCCCATGAGCAGGTACTATATAAAGGTATGCGCTTGGAGTCATACGGCACATATTTGCTACACCTGGCACCCTGCCACCCAAGGTGGCTGCCTCACCCTGCCGAACATTAGGACCACCCTTGCTCAGTAATGGTGCTTCAGGTCAGGACGTTATGGGAAGAATTTGCCCCCCCCCCCATAACCTAATGAGCGGAAGATGCTCAGTTGCCTCCCCACTCCCCACCTTTTGAAGGAAATGAAATGATAGAAATTTCTAGCTCAAGAGCAGAAAGCGTGAAAGATCCCTAAATCCAAATCTGTGATATGTCAAAACGCTGATGCGATCTGTTACCAGGCTGTGTCAGCTTCACATACAATAATGAGTGGTGATTTGCTTCAGTCCACGGAGGACATGGACAAATAAAATGAAGTCCAATATTTCTGCAAGAACAGATTCACCCTCCTCTCTCCGTCAAGTATTCTGGCTTTTTTCCCCACCCAAGGTTCAAGCTTGCTACTCTTTTCTCCTTTCTCCTCCCCTAGCCACGGTTGCCT
This sequence comes from Phrynocephalus versicolor, assembly GCA_023846285.1. Taxonomy (NCBI): domain Eukaryota; kingdom Metazoa; phylum Chordata; class Lepidosauria; order Squamata; family Agamidae; genus Phrynocephalus; species Phrynocephalus versicolor. Next base: position 14,336,687 of record JAHTLZ010000111.1, on the reverse strand, counting down.
ACGTGGATAGCTATTTCCCAGGCCCAGATGCTGAAGACGTGTCTTCTACTCCTCCTCCTCCCAGCTGGAAACTCCAGCATTCCCCCTCCCTTGTAGTCGTCGTCGTCGTCGTCCTCCTCCTCCTCTTTGGCCTACGTAGAGGAGCCAGTAGGCTCAGCTGATCTCCGAAGAAAGTTGAGGTGTGGGACTTGAGGAGGTTGGCCAAAATTAAAGGGAGGCTTGTAATGGAGGAAGAAGGAAAAAGAAGAAGAAAATATTTGAAACAAGGGAGGGAGGAGACCAAAAAAAATGGGAGGAGGGAGAAAAGGGGAGGGGGAAAAACCCAATCTGGGCGCAGGAGCCGCCTGAAATTCCTTATGGCTTGGGTTTCCTTTTTCAGCAGCAGCAAGGCATCTGCTTTCAATTAGAGGATATGTGTAGGATTTGTTGTACTGTATAGCACTATTTGCCATAGGACCTAATAGTTTAGAGATGATCCCTTCCCCCAAGCCCTCGGCTCACAGATCCCACCCTGCAACCACATTCATCCACGGTCTGTTTTCCAGAAGCTGACAACTTCTCAGATATGACTGGCTAAACCTGAAACCTGGGGCTCTTTCCCCTCAATTGTGTGAGTCTCAAGATGCTTCCATCTGGCTCCTTACATAGTTTATTCCCAGATTCCCTGACCTGGCAGCCTTCAGGGAATTCTGACCAAAAATCCCATCAGCCATCAGCCTGGTAGCCAGGGAAGTTGGGATTGGTGGTCCAAGGCATCAGCAGGGTGCATATTTGAGGACAAGAATGGTCACTTCTGATAGATAACAGCCTTTTTCTTGGCGCTAGCATTTGAACGTTTTGACCCAGATTAGCACTAGGAAAGCCTGTCTGGTGCAAAACCGGTACCATCCATCACCAGCACCCCTTCTTCTACCTACACAGTAATAAAAACAGAGAAGAGGAGCATTTGATGCCCAGATTTTCACGTGCTATCATACTGTGTTCTGGGTATCATAATCTAGAATCCATGAATGAGAGGCTGGTGAAGTTGAACTACAACTCTGAGATACTGTATGTCTGTGAATATTCTCAGTCATCCAGGTGAGTTTATCTGGAAGTTGAGTCATGGCAACAGGACTTCTTTTTCTTGAGAGACTGAAACATTTCACTGCTCATCCACACAGCTTCAAACTCTCAAGAAAAAGAAATCCATTTGCCACGACTCAACTTCCAAATACAACTCTCTGAGAATTTCCCTAAACAGCAAAGACAAAATGATTCTGAGAATTTTAGTCCCAAAAAAGGACTACGATGGCCCACCCATGATCTATTATGACTGTAGCTGTGTAGAACATGAACTTTTATTTGTGCAGTTACTTGGCACCACATAACAGATCTTGCAGTCATCATTAGCAATCCACTCATGAAGACTGGGGTGTTTTGCAATGGAGACCCATCAGTGCTATCAGAATTATTGATCTTATATTTCTAAATCCACAAGAGCCTTCTTGGCAGTCAAATCTACTGGGATCCACTGATCTGGAGGCAAGATTCTGCAACAGTCTGGAGACTATGCATATGACTATACAGCCCAATTATCCCATCCTGGGAACAGATTTTAATGCGCCATGGCCCTTGAACTGCCCCACTCGGCTGAGACAGGGAGAGGTGGAGAATATATCCCTTCACTTTTTTATTGATGGCCGGCCGGCTACTTTTGAACCCTTCGCAGGCTACCAGTAGCCCGCGGTCTACCTGTTGGACAGGCCTGATATAGGCCATCTTCTTTCCCCTTTACAGGGAAGAAAAATACCCTTCCTGTCGCCTCTTCTGTACTTTGCCCAAGTTGCATAATGTCCCAGAGAAATGAAAATCTTTTCTCTCTCTTTCACAAAGGGGAAGGACTAAGAAGCTTTCTATTTCATTTTTATTGTTCCTTTTAAGGGGCTTTTTAAAAAGTGTTGGAGTGATCCTACCCAAGCCATAAAAGCAATAGCACCTAACAGGGACCAAAAAAGATTCAGGTAAGCATCAGTCAGAGCAGGCTGATTAGTGACAGAATGTACATCATGTGGTCACTGGGAAAAAGACTGAACCAGCCCATCCCCAACCTGGACCAAATGCCCATCTAGTCACATCCTCAATAAAAAGGAGAGGACTTATTAGAGCAAGGATGGGGACAATTTATCCTGCTGGCTAGACTTGTTCTACATCTAGATTGTCAGGTCTCTAATGGAGACCCCTTCCATAGGCCCCTCTCCTTAGGAAAGGGTGAAGAGAGAGGCAATTTCCAAAGAGGAGATGCTACCTCAAAGAACTTGAATGTTGAAACAGCAAGTCCTTAAATGTTATCCACTGCCTTTTGTGACAAAGTGAAGTTCACCAGAAGCCGCCACCCCAGGTTATTTGGAGCATTTCTGACAAGGTGATTCTTGGAAGACCTGCTCCCTCTTTGCCATTATAGTAGCAGCAAAGGTTGGAGGGACTGTATAATGTAGAAGTTAATGCGTTGATCTGGGAATCAAGTCATCCAGGTTCAAACCCAAATAAATTCATTGGGTAGTAGAGCAGCCACTGAGAAATCAACAAAAAAGTGGTCAAAAATTCTCCCACATTGGCTCAAGTTCAGTGAAGGAAAGGCAGGATAGAAATGTTATGAACTAACACACAAATAAACAAACAAGGATGAAGAGGGAACTGCTCTGAGCAATGTGAATGGGATGTGGTTCCACTGGTGTGTGTGTGTGTGTGTGTGTGTGAAAGAGAGAGAGAGAGAGAGAGAGTTGGATGAGGGTGTGCTCACGCCTCCCACTGCTGGCATGGGGCCCTTAACAAGCTTTCCAGGTGGTGATGCAGGCCTTGGGGCAAAAGAAGGGGAAGCAAGAACATTTCTAAAGAGAAAGCATGAATATTTAGCCTTTCCCCCAAATCCCCAGTTGAAATGAGAGGGGTTTGAAAAGAAAATCTGGAATAAAATAATGACATAATTGAAGGCGATTCTTTGCTAAGGGGATTTTTTTTTCCTTCTTAACGTGTCTTCACCGACACATACAGTCGCTAGAAGGAAAAGACGGAAGACAAAATGTCCTCTTTTCTCTCTACCTTTCAGCAGTTCAGGGTTCAAATGCTTAAAAGGCCATTGTTTGATGGCTTGGCAATGATTTCTTTGCTGCCAGCAACAGAGCTGGAAACTTCCTAGGAGCTACCAGAACAAAATAAAATTTCATCTGCCAGTATAAAAGCCAACAAAAAGGTGAAACATTCTGAAAGCAGGCTTGCTTTTCTAGACTGTGGAACTGGAATGTTTGGAGCGCAGCGAAGAACATTAATTTTTTAAAAATGAACTTTTTGCATTAGTAATTATTTCTAGACAGATGGGATATCATTACTATTGTTGATGCTCCAGCCCTGCTGGTAGTTTCCTGACCTTAGTAACAGGTCAAAAATGCAATGGAATTCCCTCTAATGGCCAATTTTGATATTGCAAGTTGCAAATATTTACAAAAAGAAAAAAGAAAAAATTCTAGAATACTTCCCTTGCTTCTTATATCTGAAAGTCACTTGAAAGGACCTAAAGGTTACTTTGCAACTGTTCCTTACATATTACATTTCTTCTGCTGTAAATATTTTTACGTACAATTCTTGGGTGGGCATCATGCTGCTACAGAGTATATCAACCACTCCTGTGGACTCTGTTGCCAGCTACAGCCAGTGTTGTCAGAGAGAGAGAGAGAGAGAGAGAGATGCTGGGAGGACACACTAAAGAGAAAAGGTTGCAGGATGAGGGTTTTTAAATTTTGTTTTATTATTATTTTGGACAGCAGCGGAGATGATGCTGTGCCAGACCACAACTCCTAGCATTTAAGACACGTGGCATCTAAACGTTGTTCCTGTTTATCTTGCCTGGAATGAAGTCAAAGCAAGAAGGGATGAAATCTGAGGTTAAATGATCCACACTCTCCCATCTTTTTCTCTCTCTCAAGAATTCAGGAAAAGAAACTTTTGCTGCCTTCTCTTCCTTTTAACCGACCCTCCCACTGGAAAGCCAGTTTTGAGCTCTATTGTATACCTCCCCCAACCCCATCTTCTGATATTTTCCCCCTGCTGGCTGGGCAAATGTTTCTCTCTCTGTTCCTGGCCCAGCTGCTATGAATCAAGGAACCCTGCTTTCCGCCAAGACTCTTTTAATGATGTGGCTGTTTCCCATCCATTCTTACCCCAAGTCTGCAACTGCTCTGCACCCCTCCCTTTGCCCAAACCATCGTGCACTCCCACAGTATATACTGTAGCTGCAGTGTGGATTTAATTATATTCAGGGGAGGGCCAAACAGTTTCTGCCAGGGTTTCTTTTGATGTATGAATATGTTCTGAATTCTGCATTTCAGATCATATAGTGGAAACCCTACATTCTGTGCTTGAAATAAACTGAAAAATCTAGACTCTGTAACTGACTTCTTAGATCTAGTGGCAGAAATGTAGTCTTTTTATTATTCAGAAGGTCAACAAATCTATTTCATTTCGCAAAATATGAAAAATCCAATTTTAAGTCCAACCTTTCCAAGAAAATGGAGGAGGAATGGAATAAAACACAGTAGAAATCAAGCGTTTCGTGCTGGCAATGCTCTCTTTCTCTCTTTCTGTGTGTATGTGTGTGCCTGCCTGCCTGCATAATATCGTACAGGATAATATCTGAAGAGCAACCGTATTATTTTGACACCTGGTCAGATAATCCTAAAACCTTCTCTTTTGGTTCCTGGCAGGAGAAATGCCATAAAAATTAACTATGGCTTGAATGCTATCACCTAATTCCAAGGACACAATACCAAGATTTTTTCAGAACTTGCATCAGGAGTACCCAATACCTCCTTGCTCAAGCACCAGACCTGTCAATGACAGTCTTCAATTTGTGCAACAGTAAGGTAGAGATTGTGAACACCATAGATGCGGTGTTTGTGTTCTGCCTGTTCTTGGCAGGGTACAGAGCCTACCTAATGAACAATCTTTCATGAAACTTGAAAATCTACAGCCACTTCACTTTGTTGAATGGTAGGGCTGGCCCCAGCGGGGAAGCAGGAAACTGCAGATAGTCCTGTGTGTGGTGTAGAGTAGTGGTTCCCAATCTTGGGCCTGCAGATGTTATTAGACTACAACTCCCAGAATTCCTGGCCAGCACAGCTAGTGATGAAGGTTTCTGGCAGCTGAAGCCTCAGAACATCTTGGGCTCAAAGTTGAGAACCACTGGTGTAGAGAAAATGCCCTTGAGACACTTGATTTAGTTTTCAGGCCTTTTCCTCCATTATAAATGAAGGGGGTAAACTAAGAGAGAGGATGAGGAAGAGAGTACATCTGTTTCTGAAGTCATAAAGGTAGTCACGGTCCACTGGCTGAACAACTGTCAGAGGACAATCCTATGTTGGAATGGGTCCTATGTTCTGCTTAAACCCAGAACCATCCAAAGAGAATACCATAAGAAAACCATGGACATTCTCTGTCCATAGTGAACTCTTAGGTAGCAGAATGAGCAACTAAACAAACTACTTGGCCATGCATTTATTACTAAGTGTGGAGAGTACTGGGAGATGTACTTCAGCAACTTCTGGAAAACCACTGGTTGCCCACTCCTATTCTAAAGAAGGAAATAATGGCTTGAACCTGTCCTTCCTCTGGTTTAGAAGCACTTGATTGTGGGCATTTCCTTAGCTTATCCTTACTTAGGGCAATTTTCCCCTTCTTTCACTTCTACAGAAAAATATATTGTATACTGTCTGTGTACTTCTGAAAATATTCAGGGAGTTGGAAAGGAGGGAGGAAGAAAGAAAGAAAGAAAGGGTGGGGGGGGGAGAGAATATGCCCAAAGTGGAAAATGTTCTCTGCAGATGTTTCTTTCAACTACCCATCAGTTTTTCCATATTGAATCTCCAGACTTGAAGGTTAAGAGAATGTAGGAGAAAGCTGATAGTCAAACAGCATCCCAGCTCCTCTTGCAGCGCTTATGCTGCAGGTTTATCCAGGACTGGCTCAACATTTTTTGCCTGAAGCAGAGGATAAAACAACACCCCCTGCCATTCCATTTACAGAAACTGACAACAGTGATATTCCATTGTCATATTCACTGAGACCATATTTTCCACCATCATCTGCTGCCACCACACCTTACACAAAATCTTTTAAATCATAAATCCTCTTCCTGTGCTTCACACTCCATCCAGGAAGTTATTTTTTTAAACTACAACTAGTGTTGAAAAATCTACTGTTTGTACCACAATGCCCAGAATTCTACAACCACCATGCAGTTGACCTCTCTAAGCAATGCAAGAGAGATGACTGGTGAAAGTGGGGGAAGTTAACTGCTTAGTAAATCTCCAGCATAATGTTGACATGCTCTGCTACCACCCATAGTGATCAACAGGCAATAGTGCCACATATGAATGTTCCGGGGGGCGGGGAATTATGGGGGAGGGCTGGGTCTATATACCATAATCCAAAGACCCCTCATTCCTCGTAGAGCTGCAAAAAGGCAAAATAAATGGGCACCAGCCCCAAAGATTGTCTATGTATTAAAAGTTGCTTCAGTTTCATGATATATGCAATTATGAATCTGTTTAATCCAGTTGTCACTTCAGTCTATATAATATAAAGGGAGACAAGACTTTTAATTAAAATTTGTATTTCTTGGCCAGAATTCTACTGGTGTTCATATAAAGTCTGCATACTTTTTATAGATAATTGAAGTTAATTATGCCAGAGCACATCTCTTGTCACATGCCAGATTATGGGTGTGATCCTGCAGGTGAGATGCACACCAGCACCTTGTCAATTAGCCACAATTAATAATGGAATTTATCCAAATCTGATGTAAAAGCAAATAGGATTTTGGCCACTTTTGCACTCCTGGAAGGAAAGCAGGAGATAGCCCTTTTCTTCAAGTGTACTTTTATGTGCAGCATTTACTGTAAATTACATCTGTTTGTATGCAACATTCTATAGTATTTTGCTATGCTTCTTTTTAGCCAAGAACCCAAAAATACTTTGCTGGGATGCCACAGCAGGAGCTGTCCTACACTGGGAAGCCTTAATGACTCTTAAGATGCAATCCCACTCTAAAAACCTTTGTTTGCAGTATAACTGCAGTGTCTGAACATTCACATAGTGTCTTTTTCTCTCACTTTGGGAAACCCCAACAAGCTCCAATATATATGGGCTTTCCAGCATAGACGCCTAACATCTAGCTTCTTGTATGTTGCAGACAAACATAGGGGCTGTCTTATGGAAAGGAAAGTATTGAGCTTAACTGGCAGATTTCAAACATTTTCTTCATCTTTCCCCCCTTTAAAACTGAAAGATGCTAGCCTCAGCATGCTTTCACCTTTGGGGTGGATCCATGTCTTAACTTGTCCCCTTGCTCACCTGCTTTTCTGTTTGAATGGCTTCACCTATACCGTGGCGTGCATCTATCTCTAGGCCCATTAAATGGCTGGGGTTGCCATGGCAATGAGGCCTCCACTACGCAGGAAAGGGCTCTGAACTGCTGCTTATTTAGGGACAAGATGAATGTTCATTCGTCGTGTCTGTTTACTCTCACATATTGCCATTTTAATTAGACTTGTGCATGGTTGGTTAACCAATGAAATTAATTAATCAAAGAAATTAAGCAGCTAAGACTGCATTTCTAAGCACACTTAACAAGAAACACAACCTGCGTATGACAGGGATGCTGTGCAGAAAAAGGTTGGGAGGAGCAAAACTGAGTATGTTACCTCATGGAGGAAAGATAGAATGTGAATGAAAACAGATAAATAAATAAATAGGTCTCGGAGAGCTTATTTAGTGGGAAGGATGATAGCTGTTGCCAGGTACATAGGATTCAATTTCCCTCAAATGTAGGTTTGCTCCAAGGCTTTGTGGGAAATGAATATATCCCCTTGATATGGTCCAAAGAGCTGGGACAGAAAGAAAACATTGAAGAAAGATGCACAAGAGGTGTCACAGATCCTGACAGTTTCCTAGAGTTACTTCTCAATGAAGTCAGGGGAGTTTTTCAACCCCTGTGGAAACATACTTAGGGCTATGCCATAGAGATGGGTTTACAGCCTGCTCTTTATTCCTATGTTAATTGACAAAGGCAAGAAAAAATTGTCTGGAACTCTAGGAGGAAGAGAGCCACATATATTTTTTCCTACCAGACTGCGCATAAACAGTAGCCAGCCACACTTTGTCTTTTAGTTTGGGTTGGGACCAGTACATATTTTTGCCAAGGGCAGCTGTATCTGAAAATCTTCAGTTCTTGGCTTAATTTGAGCTATGTCTCAGCAAGAACTACTGTATGTCCATGAAACAAATAAAGATAAAAAGTGAAATTGCCTTCTCAATGCCAAGCAATTGGTTGCAATTTACAAATTGAGTGCTGGCTGACTTAAAAGAAATACAGTGGCACCTCAACTTACAAATTTAATCTGTTCCTACTCTTAAGTCAGGGTACCTATCTAAAAAATTGAAAAAATAAGTTAAAAAATAAAAAAATGAAAAAAAAATTGTAATTCGAGCAGACCCTATTTAAAATTTGTAAGGCGGCAGTTAAAACTCCAAAAATTTTCTACTCTTAAGTTGAATTGCTCTTAAGTCGGGGCACCACTGTACTTGAGATCCAACCTATGTTAGTCTTTTTTGGTCTCCCCTGAAAAGAATAAAACACAGTCACAGATTATATTTTATTTCAGTGAGACTTGTTACTAACTCGGGGAGTGACTACATTGGAAAGCCAAACAGAATGATTCGGCTTTTCTGAAATTTGATTTGCAACCTGCATTACATTTGAAATCAGTCGGTGCTCAACAGAGGCAGTGGATTGATTCAAGCATTCACCATGCTGGATGTGGTGCAATTCACATTCCATCCCACAGTTCTGTCCTTCCTTCCTCTCTGGCCTCACTTCTACTTATCCTTTTTGTGGGGTGCAAATAGAGAAAATAATAATAATGACTTGATGATGAGGTAATTGGGTTATCTAGCACTAATATATATGTGAAGAAAAATTTAAAAATATAAAAATTTAGAGGATGATTGGGGGACAGGAAAGAATGTGAGAGCATTCAAATTCACCTGTTTTATAACTAGAGCAAATCTTGTGGGCTTTTGACCATATACCCTGTTTCCCCGAAAATAAGACATCCCCTGAAAATAAGACCTACTTACAGTTTTGCCCCACACTGAAATATAAGGCCTCCCCATAATAAGATAATGTGTACCGTATTTTTCTTCATGGAAAAATAAGACATCCCCTGAAAATATGACCTAGCGCATCTTTGGGAGCAAAAATTAATATAAGACACTGTCTTATTTTGGGGGAAACACAGTAGTATTAGACTTAATTTGAATCTTACCCTCAGTGTAGCAGTTTTAGGGGGCTCGAGCTTCTGATATGGGTAGAAGGATATAGGGAAGACCACTTTGACCAACTTATTTGCCTGCACTTAAGAACAAATCTACCATCTTCTAAACCTGACTCTGTTTCACAGTTTTTGTGGTCATTTCCAAAGGGATGCCTCCACAGCTTTGCACAATGTGCCCAGATGCATGCTCAGCAGGATGGGAAACCATTTCCTTGCCCTTTGTCATAAGAAGTGATGGAAGCAGTAGCAGAAACTAGGTAAGCCACTGGCTCATGATGCATAATTGGAAGTAATGTGCCTCCAGGACAGGGAGAATAGGAGGCAGCAGCTTACTTAAAAAACAAAATGAACAAATGAACAAATGAAGATGTGCAATTCACCTTATTTAATGCTTTGCTTTTGGGGAAAATTAGGGAGATGAGCCATTTTTTGTAATCATAATTTTTTAAAATTACTCTGCTATTTCTCTCAACAGATGCATTTTATAGCATTAGTGATTAATAACATTTATAAGAAATAGCAGAGTAATTTTAAAAATGAATACAGATGTCTTCATTTTAAGAAAACAACATATGGGATGAGTCAAATTTACAACAGGAAAAATCCCCACTATTTCAGATTAATCAAAAGTTAGAATGGAATAATGATGAACTAAGGGCCTTTTTACACGACCCCTCAGATCCGCTGGTCCCTTAAATTCGGACCAGAGATCTTGAGGGTTTGTTGCTGTTCCTCCGTCCCCACCCGCTCTTCACTTCCTTGTTCTGTCTGCGTGAGGGGAGGGAGGGAAAAAAAGCCTTAAACAGGGACAAAAGAAGAAAGCCTTACCTCCGGTGCATGGAAGCTTGCTCCGAGCCCCGGTCTTACTTCCTGGTTGCTCTTAAAGGGGCAGAGGCAAAAGAAAAACAACAAAAAGAAGCGAGGAAATCTCAGGCACTCTCTGCATCAAATTTTTTCACCCTCTTCAAGCAGGTACAAGAAAAGTGTGCTGGGTCGCGCTTAGGTGGGCGGGGTTGCACTTAATTGTCTGCAAACTCCGGACCTGGTGGGGAAACACTTTTAAGGTCCGGAGCTTGCAGCCCTTTGCCGCGGAGCTTAGGGGTCCTGTATAAACGCCCTAAGAGAAACCAGTACTGATCAATTTGTCCATCCTTACAAAAAAAAAAATCAAACCACATTTTTAAGGACATTGAATTAAGCTATCCAGTTGATAGCAGTGACATTCATACTTCCATGTGTTTAAAGGAAAAGATATATCAAATATATTTAAAATACATGCAATAAAGAAAACATGTTTAAAAATACATATTGAGATAAGAATTTGTCAAATCATACACCGTTCTGTCTCTTGTGCATGATCTAGCTCAGATTTGGCTTCATTTTGGCTTTTGTGAACTCACAATGAAGTCAACAGCCAACTTTCTATTTACTATTGATCAACAAGACAGAATGGGAAGGGGGTTTCTTCCCAGAGCAATAAATGTTATTTTTAAAAAAGTGATTACAATTATAACTTGAAGTCTCTGCCCAAAAGTACTTAAGTTATAACTATATAACACTTTTGCTTGTATATTTACATTTATTTTAAAATCAAAAATGTTGTTTACTTTCACAGTTCTCTAAGTGAATAAATGGTTACTTTAACTTATTTTAGAAACACTTATATATTACAAACCCTAGTTTTCTTCCCTACCATATCCGGAGAGAACTTTTTTCAACTGCAGATTTTCAAAATACATTATCAGTGCAGAAATTTGTGCACAAATTGAAGCATTTCTTCTCCAGACACATACATACACGCTGCACACATACATGCAGGGTCTTACCCTCCCTACCCCCCACACTCTTGTATTGCAACCAACATCCTGTACTTGAAGTCCTTTTTCTGAATAACATTTCCTTTGGGCCTGGCTCCTACAAGGCCCTCTTTTAGGTTTTTGCTAATGGGCCTTGTGGCATTTTGGCAAGCAAGAGTTTAATTAGGAGCTGGAAATAGCTTCTGAGCTTTCCATGCCTGATTGCTGGGTATCACCGGGCCAGCCACAATTGAGGGTAAAGAGAGAGGACGATTGTATGGTGGCCTGGTGGCAAGGACCATAATAGACTAGGCGTAGTCTTCCATGTAGCCTGTGGTTGAACCTCCTACTGAATGGGAGGAGTCAGAAGAAACAGAGTCAGCAGATAGAGGTGGCAACGGGAGAGGCCTTCAGCTGGCCTTCTATCTTGCACAGAACTAGAGGATGTGCAAAGGATGTCAAGGAGAAGAGTTTAATAATAGAATCTGTATTAGCCTTGAAATGTTTTATCCGAGGTCTATTTGTGATCCGGTTCACATTTTGAGGACTTCCATAGACAAAGTACCTCTCATGGACCTCTCTATTGGTGGCCTCCTGTAGTCTGATGTGGTGGCAGTGGCTGGCAAGAGCGTGAACCCACAACTGTTCTCTGAAGAGCATCAGACAGCCAGGTCTAGCCAATGCGTTCATTTCCCATAATGCCCTTCAGTGATACTATGTCAAGGGGTTATGGGACATTTAAAGAGTGTCTGGATGCAACTATCTGGGCCTGTTTGGACTACCATAATGAGGTGCAGGGGAGAAAGTAGTAGGAACATAAATAGCAAATTTTGGCACCTAGGGCTTCACCTCAGCTTGGCTTACAGCAGACTAGCAAACGAGGGGAGAAGATTGAGGAAGGAAAGAGAACAACAGGATCTAGCACATAGCCATGTTGATGCTCCATTGGGCCACCTGTTTTCTGTATTGTTCTGTTGGTGGAGGAGTAGCTGAAAACAATAGATGCACACAAGGATTTGAGTCCTTCCAGTAACAAATGTCAACTGATGGGTTTGTACCATCTAAATTGCAGTGCCCTAGGTTAAAGCCCTGATTGCTACACCCTGGTTTCAGCCCTCTCTCCTACCAAGGATCTTGATGGTGTGGCAGCTGCCCAATAACACTGGGTGCTGAAGCCAGCCCTAATGATACATACCTTGTGCGGGGAGGGGTTTATCTTAAAATGATCACTTCTACAGTATATGGCAGTTGTTCCATGGTGAACTTCTCCCACAATACTATGAAGAAGGCTACGTCTCTTGACTCCCCCAGATAAATTGCTGAGCAATTGAAGGTAGATCCCAGGCATAGTGCTTGGTATGGAGAAAATAGAAAGGGCATGTTCTCCATCATTCATAATCCCAAAACATACAGGCATTCAATAAAGCTTAAACAGTGGGAGGTTATTGTTGTTGTTTTTGTTTTTTTGCCTAGAACACACTGTTACACTAAGGAGGTTTGCTCCACATGATATGGTGATGGGGCCTCCATCTTGTTCAACTTTAAGAGGGTTTGATAAATTCTTGAAGGAAGGTCCCTGTGGTAGTTGTATTTCACCTCCAGTAGTGGAGGTAGTGCTAATTCTGAATACTTGAAGAACTGGGAGTGGGGGGACTCTAATATAGCCACACTATGCTTATGAATATCCCAAGGCACCTGATCATCTACTGTCAAAATAGAATGGAAGACTACCAAGGCATTTGGTGTGATCTGGGAAAGGTCTTACGTTCTTTTGTTTATAGATGTCCCAGATTCATTGGGACAGCAAATGTATTTATTTCCATATGAACTGTCAGCAGTATTTTAAAAATCTGTAACAAGCACTGTCTTAGAAATTGTATCTGCCTTTGTTGATGTAGAAAAGAGAACAACACTTCAGAGCTGACTCTAGAAATAACAAAAAAGATGTGTTCCATTCATTTGCTGAAGCATTTTTGATAACAAAAGAAAAATGTTATATTGCCTTTTCTTATTTATACATTTATTTCCACTTACCTGATTGCCTAAAGAAAGGCATTCATGCAAGGGATTGATCTACCTCCAGCGGGGCTCTTTCATTGTGAGACGTCACTGTTGTGCACTGTTTGCAAAATCAGTTGTGCGACCAGCCATGCAACCCATTCTGTAACAAGGATTCTGCCAGGAGGCAGAACGCTTGTGTGATTGCCCGTTCACAGGCAATTCTTTGTGATTTTGTCCTTGATGTATATCCCACCTCTCTCCCGGAATTGATACTCAAGGCAGCTCAATGCTTACAAAAGAATCCCTTAAAATCTGGGCTTCACTTTTCAGTTTGCAAGTTTTTCATTTATAATAGTAGACCCAATTTGGGGACATAGGGAGACAGGGAAGGACACAGTCTAAACCTTGAGCTGCTTTCACTCTGCTCAGAATGAAGGCATCATTTGCTGGCTGAAGGTTTTCCAAGTGGCAACAGAATAGAGTGCTAGGGATACTTTTTTTTCCTAGAGCACTAGAAGAAGGGAGTAGGGGGCAGGGAGGAATGAGCTGTGCTTTAATGCAACCCATGTGTTTGCAGTGCTGAACCAAGTTAACAAATCCCAGATGCCCTTTATCTGCTCCAGTTTTCTCTGCAGGGAAATAGCATACCCTAGGATTGCCTTCAGCAGAGTAAAGTTCTGTATATACAAAATGCATGTCTCTTGCTGCCCTCATAGATTCTTCTCTCCAATGTGCTTCATCTATGAAGTTCCCTGCTTGTGGGAAGAACTTGCAGGGAGATTGATCCAAGTTATTTTGCTGCCTGAGACAAATAAGATGACACCTCCGTTCACGCCTCTACGGAAATGAACTGGACTAGTAGCTGAACCTTGCTTCAACACCGGTGGTGGCTTTTGGTCCTTCAGTTAGGGCAGTGCAGGACCGGCTGTATGTGCCATTCACGGTCTTCCTTCTTGCTTTTGCTAGAAACAAGTCTGATAACAAAGTTCATTTCTCATTATTTTAATTATTCATCAACCCCTACTAGCTGGGTCACACTGCAGTAACTGGTCTGTCTTGTACGGCTTGTCATCAACACAAAACCATTTATATACAATTGAAGACCTATTTGTGGCCAGGTTTTATTAAGGTAGAGTAAGATTAGGGTTGCCCTTTAATTGTAAGAATTGTAGTCTCCTTTTCTGATGTAGATAAGCATGGATATATTGCTGATAAAAATGCCCATTCTAGGACAGAACATTGTGGAATTGGGTAGTAAAGAGAAAGGGGTTGAAAACAATCAAAGCCAAACAGCCCCTCCGTGAGTTGCATGCTGTAGGTTTACCAGATCCATACCCAACTCTTCCTTTCCTTAACGTAATCCACATGACTAGAACTGGATGACTAGGCCCTCCAACATTTCTATCCCCCATATTGAAGCTAATTTACCTGCTGAGAGAAACTCTTGCCTAATTCTGGGTTCTAGTTGTGAGCAATAGCTTAAGTTTCCAGAGAACTTGGTCACATTAAATCAGTAGTGTCCAAACTTCAGCCCTCCAGACATTTTGGACCACAGCTCCCACAGTCCTTTGTCATTGACAATATAGGCATGGAATTCTGGGAGTTGTAGCCCAAACCTCTGGAGGGCCGAAGTTTGGACACTCCTGCATTAAATCCTGGGTACTTATGTTCACTCCTTCCCACTGAACTTGGGTCCACTTACTTGGTGTGTGGGTGTGGGTGTGTGTTGAGCATTTGCAATGTCAATACACCAGAATGTGAAATGTTTGTGGAGGAAACCAATGGAAAGGCAGTAGGTTCACATACTGGGGTCCATTTTATAGCAAGGCAGGGAATGAAATACCAGCCGTGTGATTCATGAGACTTCTTTATGGATAAGCCCCAGCAGCAGAGGCAATTCCATGAATCCTAGAAAATTGGATGCTGCTAACCAGCCAAATTCACTATGCACTTACAGTACTAACAAACTTGCATTAGCAGATCCTGGACTTGTCCCACCATTTGTTGGAGTGAGGCAACAGTACATTCTTCAGACCTTTCCTCTGAGCCTCCTCCCTAGGAAGCCACAGTCCCATAGTAAACCCTGAATGATTATTCACAGAACTATCACATGTTGAGCACTCCTCTTCTACAAGCAGTAGTCTAGGCAGAAGCAAGGAGAGAGGGGAATCATTGTAAGTTGGCTGAGAAGATGAGATACCTTGGATGGTAGTTCGAGCTTTGGGAACATAAGATAAGCAACTATAATTGTTTGCTTTAGGAGTCTGTTTCCAAACTCAACTCTTTGTATATCTGTAAAACAATCAGTCAAACAAACAAACAAACAAATGAATATTACAAAAACACTAGATGTCTTTAGGTCTGCAGTCTGTTAGCTAGTGCTTTTAAACAAACCACCCTGATTTATATTCACTGATTTTAACATGTGGATCAGAAAGTTGTATTCTTTCAGTTTCCATGCTTTCTATTTTTGGCTTTGTTTTTGCAGTATAGTTATTATCTTGACATGTAAAAAAGTTTACTTAACTTAAAACATGTAAACTGTTTATTTCATTTTACTTTTTTATGGATTTGACATGAGACATTGTGGACTAATAAATGAACACAGGTCAAATAGGCAGACCAGAAATAAAATGACCCATGTATCCCTAATCATAACTAACCATCATATCTACTCTGAGTGACTGAAAACACTGCTGAAGTAAAGTGATTGAACTGCACAATTTTTAGGCAGTAAGTGGCTGATTCCTATCAGAAATAAGACTATGTTAAAGTATTCTACAATATATTGGGTTTCTCAAAAGTCCATAGAAATCTCAGGTAACGTACAAAGAAGAGTGGGTAAAAAATAGGATAGACAGACAATAGACAGATGAGAAAAAAAGATCAAGGTCTTATTTTCACAAGATGTGAAAGTCTTGGTGAGGTCTCGACTTGGCAAGTCATAAAAAACAGCTGGCAAAGAGAAATTTTTGCAAGCACTTATTACAGCTAACTTAGCTTCTGTATGAAGAATGAGAGGGCCACTAAATTGTTGTTCACCTCAAACTGGAAGATGTCCTGGAATGGGCCTAGGGAGAGATGTTTCCCCACTGGAGATGTCCACCTTCGCAATATGTGGAAAGCAATTAAGCTAATGACAGTGATTACTGAACATAAAAGCAATGGGTTAATTTCCATTCTCCTGCTTATTTCCAGCTAGTAGGGAAGGAAGAACTCCCAAAAGGGATTATATCCAGTAACATATATGTATTATGTAATACACATCGGCTTTCATTGGTGTGCAGTTGTCATATGTGCCATTATCATAAAGCCAATTGCATGTTTTGTTGATTACAGTGACCCTGGTTTTCTTACATTACTTACTTTAGTGAGATCATTAATTATCCTTTCCAATTATCCTTTCCAATTAGACCTGAATTGTCACTCAGTGACATTATATAATCTGTTCATTGAATTATATGATGAACCTCTCTGACAATGATCTCACAGCACCAACCACAGGAGCATAAATCCTCATGTTATTTCTCTTTACCTTTTAATGCAGCTTTTTCTTGACAATTGCACAGGTACTTATTTTTCAAGAACTCCATCTTTTCATGGTGTTTGGAGAACTTGATACCACATTAGTGTTCCAAAGATATAATTCCAGAATATATTTGTATCTGACCAACATACTTGCAAATAATCAGAAAAGCAAGCAAGCTAATCTGAAAGTAATGGGAGGTGTGAAACTTCCTGCTATGACCATTAGATGTCTTCAACATTTATATAATGAATGACATGGAGAAAATGAAGACCACTGAACAGATCTTTCTCACAAAATAATGGAATCATATAAATACCGTATATACTCGAGTATAAGTCAACCCGAGTATAAGCCGGGGCCCCTAATTTAAACCCCCAAAACTGGGAAAATTTATTGACTCAAGTATGAGCCTAGGGTGGGAAATGCAGCAGGGCCTGGCAACTCCTCCTTTGTGAGCTGTGTGTGTGTGTGATGTTTAAAATGACTTTTAGCCACCGAGGCAAGTGCTTGAGTTGGTGGCTAAAAGTCATTTTAAACATTTTTTTAAAATGACATTTTAAAAAGTCATTTTAAACATGGAGGGGGGGTCAGAAGTGGCACACAATGTTTAAAATGACTTTTAGCCACTGACCCAAAACTTGCCTCAGTGGCTAAAAGTATTGACCCGAATATAAGCCGAGGACCACTTTTTTCAGCCCAAAATTAGGGCTGAAAAACTAGGCTTATACTCGAGTATATACAATGGGGAAGCAGTAGGTTCCTAACCACCAGAAGGAACCATATTATTTTATAATGCCTGGATTGATCAATGGAATTTATCAGCAGCAAATGTTGAACATCATCACTAAGACTGCCTTTTTTAAAAAAGCTGATTTTCCCCCAACCTAGTTCGTTCTGGCAGAGATGTAAATCTTTGTTTATTTTACTCTCACAGGCAAAATTATACATTTTTTAAAAATGCTCTTCACTTGGTGAGAGTATAGGGATTTGTATTTATCTCAGCACTTTTTAATGAAAAAATGTGATAGTGTGGGGTCTCACATCACAGTGGGGTGTGGAGTTTGAGATTTTGCTTTTTTGTTAGAAACTCATAAATTTTACACAAAAACCATGTATTTCTGTAAAACAAAACTCTTATCTGTATAAAACCTGGGATTGTTCACGCCAAACATATGTTTTGCATACACAAAGCACATTTTTTTAAAATAGATGTTTTGGGTAGGAGACCAAAATGGCTGCACTTGGTTCCAGAGCCTGAAATTCTGTCTTTTCTTACTAAAATCAGAAAACATCCAGGATGCACAGCCTCATTATGAAAGTTGTAATCCAAGAAAATAAAATTACTGGTCAGTGTTGTCTTTACAAAAAATAATAAAAGTTAGTCATGATGACCAAACTTAAATCCTGTCAATTTTGATGGGAATGAAATGCTATAAATTTAGTAGTCAGCCCTATACATATACCTATACCTAATTCTCTCTACATTGAAATGAGGATGGCTCTTCAATTTATATAGGCCTTCATAGTTTTGCAGTCATAGATTAGATCCAGGTCCTCCTCTGTACTCAACTTTAATTTCACTAATGGAAATATTTTCCAACACTGGGTTGGACTTATTTGTAAAACCA
The DNA here is from genome assembly GCA_023846285.1 of Phrynocephalus versicolor. Taxonomy (NCBI): domain Eukaryota; kingdom Metazoa; phylum Chordata; class Lepidosauria; order Squamata; family Agamidae; genus Phrynocephalus; species Phrynocephalus versicolor. Next base: position 14,318,365 of record JAHTLZ010000111.1, on the reverse strand, counting down.
AACCAATCCATGCATAAGGCATCTTATCAGTTTTTCTTCTTGGGACTTGATAGCAGACGCAAATGGTCACCAGTTGCTCAGATCCCATTGATTTATGCAGGGGTTGCTCATTGTCTTATTTATTTATTTATTTATTTATTTATTTATTTATTAATCTTGTATCCCACCCATCTTCCCACTGGGAACTCTGGGCGGCTTACAACAATAAAACAGGTAATAAAAACACTAAACAGAAAGGCAGACCCAAGCATACTCAATGCGGGGGGACAAGATGGCGGCAAGACCCATGCAATGAAAGCACACAAAAAAAACCTAACTGGAAAGGTCGCCAAACGCCTCCCTGAAGACGTGGGTCTTCAAGGCCTTCTTGAAGGCGGGCAGGGACTCTGTCAGGCGCAGCTCACTGGGGAGATGATTCCAAAGTGTGGGGCCCACCACAGAGAAGGCGCGGTCTTGCGTACGCGATTTCCGTGCCTCTCTGCGTGTGGCCACCTCAGTGAGCGCCTGCGACAGTCTCGTGGGTCTGGACCCGGTTGACCTTTGAGAGATACGCTCCGCCAGGTACTCTGGTCCCAGGCCGTGGAGGGCTTTGAAAGTCAAATCTTGGAATATATCACCCCAAAATTCAAGATGAGATAATCCCCCTACTCAGCATGGACCATTTCATGATGTGTGTATTAAGAACAAAATTTATATTCTACCATTCTTCCAATGAGATCATGATAGTATCTATAGTTGGCAACAATTCGGCAATGCAGGTGAATCAGAAATCCAATGACCAGCCAACCATCATGACCTGACTTCCATGTTAAGGGGCAACTCAAACTTGCACCTCCCAAGTCTCAGTCCAGCAGTCTAACCACGACATCACACTGACTTCCTTATTCATCCAAACACACATCATAGTGTGACATTGGCAGAGGCTCTAGTCAGCAGAATGCCCATGTCCAGCAGAGCTGCTTCTACACGAGTAATACACACAGACGTTTAAAGAGACCCCTCATAAAATCTAGGGCCCAAACCACCACTGCATTTAAGAACATGGTTACACTATATGAGAATGCTTCAGTAGCTGGATCAGCATTTTTGAAATCAGTTTAAAGATATGTAGTAGTCACACGTTAATTGGTCACTGTGTGGGTCCTCTAGGGAAAACTTTTAATGCAGTTTTAAACTGTGTTGTGTTTTGCTTGTGGGGGGCCTACACGGGCTTTTAAGATGGTTGCAACTGAGGCTTTCTCCCGCACCCCACCCGCCTGCGCGTATTGGTATGGCTCCTCGTAGGAGACACCTATTTTCTTTTGCCTTTTCTCTCCCTCCTTCCTTCTTTTCCAACTCTCCCCCCTTTCTTTCCACAATATATTCTCTCCTCCCTTTTTTCCGGCAAACCCATTGCATTCCTGAGCCCAAAACTACTAACTGCAAAGTGATGAGGTGGCGTCCCTCCTCCCTCCCTCCCTGCTTTACCCGGCCTCATCTTGTCCCACTTTCTCCCCCTCTCTCTCTCCCTCTTTTTTCTTTTTACATACAGAGGCATATATATACATTCTTTTCTTTTTGGTCATGCTGCAAAAATTAAAGACACATCCTCATTCTGGAAAGTCTCCAGTTTTTTTCTCTCTAAAGTTTCCAAAAAAGTACTTAGGATAGGAAGAGGGAGAAGAAGAGGTGGGGGAGGTGCCTCTTGCTTGCAACGTGTCTGGGATACAGTGATACTGTCTTGAGAGCCTGCCAGATATTTTGAGTCTGCCTTCCTGAAGGCGAGGACAGAGAAAAAAAAACTTGCTTTGTTGATCTCTTGCATTTAACTGCAACCTATTAAAATCTCTCTAGCACACACACACACAGAGTAGGAATGCTTGCATAAAAGCCCACAGTTCTCCTTTTGACGTGTCACTTGTACTTTAGAAGAATATCTACACCATTATTAAAGAGCCACGTTCCAGAAGTGTGAAATCTGTTTCACTGATGAGGAGGGTTCTGAAAAAGAAACAGAAGTGTTGGTGAAGCTTGTGTGAAAGGAAATAAATGAATCTAATTTTTAGACCTTTTAAAATATCTCTTCTCGGGGCTGGGTCCAGAGGGGTGACAAGGATGGGCATTCGCCAAGGCCACCAGTGCACCAGATATAAGTCCTAAGCAGAGGTCTACTGACTTATACCATTAGTCTCTCCAGTCCAGTGTTATCAGCAGTGCTTAGAGAAACTCCTTGAAGTTCTCTAAGGATTTTTTTTCTCTAGCTCTAGAGGAAGATTTCTTGGTTTTATTGTTTGTTATACAATATGATAAAGTCTGGGTATGTCTCAAGAGTGGTATGGAGGCTGAAGAGACCCTTGTGGTTAGGATGTCATGCACCCCTTCTGTAGTTCTGATCCCCCTTCCCAAAAATCCAAACTCTCCCTCCAGCTAGTGATGCCATTGTACTGATGGGCTGAGTATGTCATGTTGGTATCTCTGTTTCATGTTTTGCTTTTAAAAGGCATGGGTGTTTTTGTCACAATATTACATTGATGAAACAGAAGTTTGAGGTAATCTCATCTGTTTTTGTTTTTGTTTTGTTTTTAAAAAGAGTCCAAGGATCTTGCAGCATTGTTTACAGCTATTTGGGTATCAAGACTGCAGAATACTTTCAGTGTACCTCTATTTTTTTATGTGTTAAGTCCTGCAACAAAACATGATTCTCAGAGACTACAATGTCAATTCTTTTGTACTCGATGGGTAAACAAACTTGCTGTTTCTGGGTTTTAAAATTATAGTATTATGGCATTTGCTACCACTATTGCATGTTGGATTTTATTTTATCTTAACCAGCTTGTGGCTGTTTGTGCTTTTTACCAGTAAAGGTCTAATGTCATTTGCTGCCCTTAGATACAGGGTGAAATCCTGTATCACAGCTCCACATGCAGAGTGGAGAGGAGGTCAGCAACAGCAGCAGAACTTCTGATTAAAAGCTATTTCGAGGTGCACTTGAGTAGCACATATGACAAAGTTATGAGCACCCCAATATCTCCAAAGGAAGCATTTAATCAGCAACAATTTGTCACTGCTATTTCCATCACCATTCCTCACATGCAGAGATGGACAACAGGATTTCAGCCACTGTATTTTATCTTAACATGTTTCCATTAAAATTATACTTTAGTAATGTAGTACTGAAGTTCATGGTTTCATAATGTAATTCACTTGGAAAAGATCATGATCATGGACGTTGCTTGAGAAATATTTATTACACTACAACATTAACAACAGCATCCTGTGTGCATCCTGTTTGGGAAAAAGCTTATGCTGAATTTGTAAGGCTCAACTATATTTCAAGAGACAATTGGACAACCATGTCACACCTACCTTGAGCAGGGGGTTGGACTCGATGGCCTTATAAATCCCTTCCAATTCAATCATTTGATTGCGAAGCAAAGCTTTATTTGACAAGTTTCTTTTTCTGTTTACAGATCAGTTCTGCTGACTGTTTCACGCACAACCTGATAACCTGGAACTCTTTTGGTGCCAGAAAGGTTGCTTTGGGAAGAGAGTACAGTACCACCTGAATTCTACAGTAGAAATTCACCATGACTAGTGTTTGCCACTTAACTAAGGTGTACATATGTGCAACCATCACTGTGTGTATACATGATGATCAAAGGGACAATACTGGGGAACAGATCATTGTCTTGAAAGTGTCTGAGGTGTATTTAGAAGAAGTAAGTGTGTTAGCATTGAATCAAACCAAGAAAAGCTTGCTCGTCAATATCAATTAATAGAGAAAACAAGCTATTTAGCCCAAATCAGCTTGTCTGTCTGAGGGAAGAAGGGAAGAGAATTCACAAAAGCCACCTGTGTTGTACACTTTCCCTATTTCAGGAAATCTACAATCATATCCCAGGGCAAATTTAACACTGAGCCTGGACACAGGTGGTGCAGCAGGTGAGGAGGTGAAACCGAGGACAGATTTGTGTGCTGCCCTTGACTAGCCCTCTAGCAATAATGTTTTAGTTGCTTACCCATGATGTGTTTCTCTTGATTCAATCTGACAGAATGCCTGAGCACCAAACAGATAAAAAGACGGAGTCAATGTGCATGTGATAACTGATACACTAGTAGATAAACCTTTAGATCAGGGGTTCCCAACCTTGGGTCCCCAGATGTTCTTGGACTAAAAACCCCAGAAGCCTTTGTCATTAGCTGTAGTGGCCAAGATTTCTGGGAGTTGTAGTCCAAGTACATCTGGGGACCCAAGGTTGGGAACTGCTGCTTTAGATCCTTGGAATCACCTATTACTTCTCTCTTTCATTCTCATGCTATTCCACACTGTCAGTTTTGTGGGCTTCTAATTAAGGGTCACATCTTTTGCTATAATTTTAACATGTGTCCCTTCAGAGGTGTGACTGCAACTCCCATCATCCCACACATTCTGTTTTTTTATGCCTCAGGATCTACCTATGCAAAATCAAAAGCTACAACAGGTATTAAACCAAAGCTACTGTTCTGGTCCTAAATGCAGAGTATCTCTTCCACATGGATATCATTACCAACACAGATCTCATCAATCCCATGATAAAATCTTTGGGCTACTGAGGGTTTCAGAGAGAAGGCGCACCAAAAGAAGGAACATATTTAAGTCATGGAAATGTTATCCAAATGGTATGCTCTTAAAAATCCCCATAAGCCTTACAGATGTGCACAGCAGGGGTGCACCATATAGTTCACAATTTCAGAGCAGATCTTCACTTTGATATTGTACATCATATAAGATATATCACATAGGTTCTGCAGTATGACAGCTTCATTGCTGCCAGGCTCTTACCAGGCCCAACTGAAAGGGCTTTATGACCTAGCAAGCCCTATACACTAGTTTGGGGTCCAGACTATCCGATGGACTGCATCACCCCATATGATCCTTCTAGTATTCTAAGAACTTCTGGGAGAAGCCCTCCTCTCAGTTCCATCACCTTCCCAAGCACATTTGGTGAAGACGGAAATAACGGTCTTACCTGTGGCTGCTAGCAGGCTTAGAAATGCACAGCCACATGAACCTAGGGTGACCCCACCCTTATTAGGCCAAGAACTTCCTTTTCAGACAAGCTTCCAAGTGGGGGTCTCGGGGATGCTATATTCATCAAATGTAAATATTTTAAAATATTTTTAATTTTTTTTATTGTGGTTTTAATTTTAATAAGCATTTAATTTATATTTAATATAGTTTCTTGTGGCATTTAAAATTTGTGATTATTAGACAGGTTCCATTGTTGCAAGCTGACTTATGTCCATTGTGGGGAGAAAGGTGACATATGAATGAAGGGACGAACGAACGAATGAATATTAAGATACCAAGATTTTTGTGCATTAGTGTTGTCGGAATAACTTAGTTACTATTCTGTTGCATTTTTTTCAAAATCCACGCTGTATTTTCTTCTTATATTTGGTTTGCTCCTTGGGGGTGGGGTGGGTAAATGGGCATGTGTGTACATTTTAGCTCATTTTCCTAATACAGTGGTCCCCCGCCCTTTTGCGGTTCATACACTGTGGTCCTGCTATATCGCGGGACCACTGTACCCAAAAGGGCTTGAGGGAGTGGGGAAGGTTTGGGGGCTTTTAAAACCTTTCCCCCTTTCCCCAAGCCCCGGCTCCAGCTGATTGGCGCTGGGGTGGGGAAACAAAAGGTTTTTCTCCCTCACCCCAGTGCCAATCAGCTGGAACCTGGGGCTTGCCTCCATGGAGGTATCACATGTCGCTTCTCGCCACCCCCTTGGGGTGCAGGGAAGTGGCGTGCAATGTTTAAAATTGTGCCCCCCCACCTGACCTGCATCCGCATATCACAGATTTTCAATGATCGCAGGTTGGGTGGGTCCCTAACCCCCTGTGAAAGACAGGGATAACTGTATATAGATTTATTTCATCTCACTCAAAATATTTCCTGCATTGTTAAAACTGTGTTTGTGGATATTACAAGAATGCTGTTATTATTTCCTTCTCCTTTTAAAAATTATGCATATTGTTCTAAGCATCCTTTGTTGCTCCAAAACATCAGGTAAGCTTTGCAAACATGCACATTCTTTACATGAAGTACAGTATTTTTCCATGTATAAGACTATATTTTATCTTAAATTCTCAGAATAAAACTTGAGGGTCGTCTTATACAAGGAAGTAAATTGAGGAGAGAACCGTGCAGTTGTGAAACTGCAATTTTGGGTTGAAAAGTGGGGAGTATCTTATACATGGGAGAATCTTATAGACGGAAAAATATGGCATGCTGCTTCTTGTAAGAGGTACATAAATCTTCTTTCTTTGAAACTATCAGATTCAACAAAATTTAGTTTCTTTCCAAATGTGTATGTTTGTGCATATTTCTATAATGTGCAAACGTTGAGAAGCCCCTGCTTAATGTGAGGCCCATTCTTACGTTATATGATCATTACACACAGAAACATAACACATGAAAGAACCTGCGGAGTGTGTTGCAGGGGACATGCTTAGAAAACAGAATCCTGCACTTCATGCATTTTTATCAGATCTGTAATTTCTACTGACAGGCCGAACAGTTGTGGTGACAGGATACAGGCCTGCTACTCTCCATTCCCCCTCCTTTTCTCAGATAGGGGCGCAAATTTGGGATGAGGGGGCAAATATGGGAGGCAAAGGAGTGTTTTGTTGAGAAAGGAAGCAAAGTTTTGCAGGAGGAATTTGGTGGTTCAGTGGGCCACACCAAAGGCCTCTGAGGGCCATGTGTGCTTTCAGCAACCCTGACATGGGTTGCTCATGTCTTTGTTAGAAGGAGATTTGTGGTTGAGTATGGGTTTAAACGTGGGCCTCCTCACCCTAAGTCCCAGACTCTAATCAATATACCACACCATTCTTGAGAAAATGGCATCAGGCTGGCATGCCCTAGAAACTCCTTGCCAATGTTGCTATGTGTTGTAACTAGCCTTTTGATGAGCTGATATGTTGATCTAATTTTAGGTGTTCTCATACAGTCTGTCCGACATTTAATTTGGATTTGTGTTTGTCATGTCTTATTTATTGTATTATTTCTTGCAGGTAACCTACTCTGCTTTGCCTTTGTTGTCAGTTGGGCTGTAGATAAATCATGAATTATAAACGAATGAATGAATCTAATGCATGATTTGAAAATCAAAGCAGTGCGTTATGTAGCTCTTTGGACTCTATTTTTTCCAGAACATTTAATTTCTACATTCACCATGAAGGACATTTTAAATCACCTCAACTCGTTTTTCTCCTTCCTTTTTCTAGTTTTCTGGTGTTTCCTCCACATGCATCTTAGGCAGGAATGTTACGTCAGTGGGTGATGTACAGTAGAGATGGGCACGAATAGAAAAAATGGAGTTTCATTTGTCGTTTGTTGTTTAGAGGTCCGTTTCGTTTTGTTTCCGTTGTTCGTGAAATTTTTCACAAAAATTCATTTTCTGTTCGTTACTGTTTCGTTACCGTTTTGTTACCATTTATTCCGATTTTTAATGATTTTTTTAGCATTTAAAGCCGCTCACTTCATTGCAGTAACAGAAACGAAATGCACGACCAAAATCCCCGCGTTTGTGTTCGTTTCGTTTCATTTTAGGGACAAATTTCGTTTGTTGTTTCGTTGCGTAACAAAACAAAAAACGAACAACAAAAACGAAAAATTGTCTGTTCCGTGCCCATCTCTAATGTACAGTAGCAGCCATTTTCTCTCTTTCCCTCAAATATTTTGCACTCTTTACCATGCTTCTTCTCTGAGAACTGATGTTTTATGGCAGTGCTACATGGAGGAGGTTGTGTTCAGAAAGAATACAACAGGGCACTCTGAAGAAACACCAGCCCCATAAATCCACCTCATGTCAAGACATAACAATCATTCTTGGTCAAGAATTTCTATAATCTACAATGAAATTTCTACAATATATTCTGACTGGGGATCCTCACCTCCAATAATCCCATTGGCAAAGGAACATGGCCAAAATCAACTTCATTTCAAAGTGGCTGGCAGTTTGAGCTTCATTCTCATCAACTCAGCAGTGTCCTCAGTTCTGACAGGTGCCATATTTCAGCTGAATTTGTCTGCTAAGATCTGCTGTATTGCTAGCAAGGCAGCAAAGCACCTCAAACTTCTTGGCTTTTCAATAATTATTGAGTGACCAGGATTGCTAAGAATGCACCCTGATTCAGAATTTTACTTTTTCACTGAAGAAAAACACATGGATTCTTAAAACCTAAAAGACACCTACTCCTGAAATCCTATTGACCTTCAGTTCTTCCAAGAAAGATGCATAGAGCTAATATTTCTGGTTATATTAGTACATGGTTTGTTTGTTTGTTTGTTTGTTTAATGGTGTATTTACCCACCCTCATGCCTTTTCTTATTTTGAAGTGCTTTGTTTCTCAACGTTCTTTGTTTAAACGTTTTTGGCGATCATTTTAGACTCCAGAGACTGAAAGGTATAGTTTACCAAAAACACACACACATTTAAATGCACCAGTAATTGCAGCTTCTAAAAATTATACAGTATCTTGTGTGGTGTCACGATGCTGCTTCTTTTTCCAACCAACGTGGCTGCTGCGCTCCAGAACAGTCAAGGAACTTTGCCAATTTTATCTTTTTTAAAAAAAAGAATGGAGGAGGAGTATGGCTAATAAGAAAACAGCTTTTGGATTTCTTCCTAAAGGTTTTGGAATGCTTTTGAGTCAGAAAGCATCTTTGCAATTTAGATATGAGTTTGGTCCATTCAGGTCTCTACCAAAAAAAAAAAAAAAAAGATGCCAGGTTTAATGAAGTCATTGTTCTTCATTGGTTCTGCTGATTTGCATTTGGGTAGATTCTTAATGAAGTTGCTGACAGCTCACATTGGGAAGAGAGGAAATCTTGTGATTTTTTTCAGTATGTCATATATGCATCAGTACAATGAAAGTGCTGGAATAATTTTTCTGGATAACAGTCATTGTGTGGGGGAGACTTCATATGTTATGTTGCTGTTTCTTTAAAGGTCCCCCCCCCCGATATAGATAAATGTGAAGTGTGTGATCTAGTATTCACATATTCTTACAGATAGCCTTAAGAATAAATGAATCATGTTAGCACATAGATATGATGTCTAGAGACACAAAGCCACAATACTGATCAGAAATATTTTGACTTGAGATGTTTTCGAACTAAATTAATACACCATATTCTGAAAATGTCAAGACTAGAGTTCATTAAACTGGATGTATTTCACAACTGTTTAGCCTTATAGATGTTTATGGAATTTCCAACAAAACATGTTTAAGCAACATTAGCTTGAGAGTTTTCCTTCTTTGAGGCAGTACGTACAGATATTCTGTCCCAGAGTCCCATCTATGGAGTTTCCATGCACACAGATGGAGAAAAGTATAAGGAAAGCTCTTAAGGTTAAAAAAAAAAAAACTCTACGCATGCTTCAGAACCTCTGGCCATACAAAGGAATGCTGAATAGTGGAGAGATCTCCTTTCCCCAACAATTTTGCCCACTGATTGCTTCAATCCGGTACCCGTAATTTTGACAAAACTCTCCCCTTTTTCCAGTACAGGGAGCAGCATGCTCTCCAAGCCACACGTAAGCACACTTAAACAGTGACACATAGCTGGCTGGATAGTTTAGCGAGGTAGGTTTCTGGCTGGGGAGCCCAAAGTTGGGAGTTCCGTTCCCCACTGAGCACTGCAGAAGAGCCAGCCTGTCTGGCCTTGGGCAAGCTGGACAGTTCCAGGGTGACCCCCCCCCCCAGAAGAAGGGGAATGGCAAATCATCTCTGAGTACTCCTGCCTTGAAAAAACACCAAAGGGCCACCATAAGCCAGAATTGACTTGATGGCATACCCAGTTCATTAATTAAAACAGTTACACATTTAAAAATTAAATCACAGTTATTCCAACAGAAGACAGATACAAGATTAAAGCAAACTTCAATATAACAAAGATTAGTGGTGGATATTTACTAAAAGCTTGCACAGTCCCAGAAGTTTTGCTTTAGTTGTGTTTCAAGAAGGCAAGAAACACACTTTGCTCTATACCACCCTCTGGTGCTCCACCAGGTGCTTTTGGAGAAGCTGTGAATTCCACCTTACAATTTTCCCCTCTTGCATACCTTCAGATAGACCACTTAAAAAAAATCTTTCTTCTCCTACCCCTGCCCATTCCTATTCCTCTTTTCTTCTTAAAATCTCCCCCATTGAAAGCGTATCCCATTTAATCTTTCCTCTTCCTGCAGGATGCACGGTCAACCTAGAAGATCCACTCAGTTTTGGAAGGGAGTCTACCAGGGTCTTTTTCATTTGTGATTGGTTAGAAAGAGGCTTAGCTTTGCTTCTCAACTTTTTGGGAGTGGGTGCATATGTGTGTGTGTTTGTGTGTGTGTGTGTGTGTGTCTGGGGGCAGGCTGGCCTTCTCTGATTGGTTAAGGGGCTGGCCCAAGATCCCCCCACAGCACTCAGAAGTCAGCGAAGACAGGATCCACCTCTGGGACACTGGACCATATAAAAAGGGAGGCTAAGAACTTGACAGAGTCAGTAGGAAGTTTCTGCTGGGGTCTGGAGTGGAACTACATAAGTCAGACCGTCCCTGCATGACTGGACACTAAAGCAGAACCCCGGATACAAAGAGTCTTCATGTCTAATATTTAGACATGTTCAGCTTTGTGGATTCCCGGTTACTGCTTTTGATAGCAGCAACTGTTCTACTCACCAAAGGCCAAGGCGAAGAAGACAGTAAGTACAGCACGTTATCTGCTCTCAGCACTGTGTATGTGAGAAAGAACCATTTTAAAAAGTGTTATTCTATGTAGACAGTAAGAAAATCTGTCTCCCTGGTTTTCTTTTCCTGCCTCTTTCTGATCAGTGCACAGCCATGACTTCTTCCAAATCTCTGAAACCCAGCTGTACAAGATAAGGGTCAAACTGTTTTGCCAAAAGGGCGAGGAAGGGAAGATGTTACGATCTGGTAAAGAAATGTGCAGATGTAACTGCAATTCCTGTTGTATGCGGCGATGGTTCCGAAGGCACAGAGAGGATAGAATAGGGCAAAGAAAGTGCATGTTGTGTGTGGGGTCGAGGACCCCTCTTTTTAAAAGTTTAAAAGGTCAGCACATGTCTGCGACCTTCTGGATGTGTCTGGTTTTGGCATGGTGGCCAGGAGGAAAACCAGAGGTTTAAGGGATGGAAAACATTGTTTATTCCACTAGGTCTGTCCTGGCTCCTTGTGAGCATTCTAGGGAGAAGCGAAGCCACTTGTAAAAACAAACTTAACCAGCTGTGTGCAGCCCTGGGCTGTTTCCTCCCCCCTCCCAATCCCCCCTTTCCCTTCACCTTTCTAAATACGTTCCTTGGGGCAAAGCAACAAGTTGGATCAGTTAGGATCTCTGCGTTGCCTTGCCAGGTTCATTAAAAGGGAGCGAGGGTGGGTAGAACTGGGAGTGGGTCAGCATTGGGGCGGGAATACAGCAAATGATGGAAAACTCGCTCTGTATTCTTGGAAAGCCAAATAATCGTTTTTTGGGTGGAGGGAGCAAAGGAGGGAAAGAAGGCTAGGAGGAGAAAGCTATTTTCCTGTCTCGTTGAAGAAGCCTGCAAAAGCCATCAGGAAAGTATTAGGCTGGTGGGGCGGGGGAGGGAGCCTCAAGATGATTCATAAGGAAAATGTTTCAGCAACCTATAAAGCTGAAAAAAGTCTAGACATCACTTAACAGACAAAGCCATTGGGGATGGACGAATTCTGGTCCATCCAGCCCAAGGGCGACATCTAGTGGCTGTCCAGAAACACACCCTTGGATACCGCCTTTCCTGGGGTGGGGTTGCGGGGAGTGGCTTTGCAATGGATCGGCCTTGATCAAAGATGAGCTTGTTTCCGGGGTCAACGATTAAACGCGTTTAACAAGCAACCTCTCCACCACCAACAACAATGCAAAAAAAGGGGGGGGGATTTTAAAAAATCAATACGGAACTGGGTGCAATAATTTCTTGCTTCCACTAATGGAAGTGTTGCTGCCATCTAGTGGCTGGCGTGCCTTTCTTGCAACATTCCTGGAAGATGTTAATTAGAATTTCATGCTGCAAGATGAGTCATTTTCTTTTCTTCTATATTTGCTTTTTAAATCCTCCAGCAGTAGCAGATTTTTGTTTTTCCTTCTCCCCCATCCCCAATGAAGTTCAGTCAAACTACTACCCCTCCAGTGATTCTGAGGGAAAATAAATTTTGAAAGTCGACTTCTGACTTTTTAAAAGAATTGAGTGCTCCCTCAGGAGAAATCATGATAGAACTCACCTTTCTGGCTCTTTTCTTTTAAATGAAATGTGCTGGAGAGAAATTCCTCCCTTCTTCGACATCATTCTCTGGCATTTATCTCCCTTTCTTCTTTGATTTAAGTACATATATTCTAGTCAACATTCACGTGATCAGCAAATGTTGGCTTCTAAACAAAATGACATAGGATTTTAGCCTAAAAGGGAGGCCCTCATGCTTGTCTGGTGAATCTGTCGTAGTTCACACCTGCGGAATCCCCTTCTTATCACAGTTGTTTGCAGTGGCTCAGATGTCCTAAGGCCGCATGCCGTCAACAGGATACAGTTTCCTTCTCTCTGTGAATCCTTCTTCAGTCTGAATGCCTAACCTGCTCTCTCCTCCTGTTCTCTTCAGAAGGCTGTTCATTTCCTTCTGTTTCTTTTCCATGTGTTTGGTTTGGCTTTGGCTCCCGAGCGTTGAGGTTACCAGTTGGATGTTAACAAATGGCCAGAGGTTTTGTTTAAATTCCAAAGCAATTGCAAGGAGTTATGGAGGGGCTGGCTCGTTTCCTGTATCCTAGAGCTCGCTTGATGAAAAGCAGATGATGTTTTGAAAACACACACATGCACACGAGAAATGTGTATGAGGAGAGTGGCAGAAAGGGAGGCCAACAATCAGATACAACTTGATAAAAAGAGATGTGTTCTCTGGACTGATCCAATCTCTAAAGATTATCCCATTGGCTTCTTTGTGGCTTCATTTATTCTGCCGATGCTTCTGGCTCTCAAACAGACCACCACCTCTTCCTTCCCTCATGCACCTGGATACTTTTCTTGTGTCTTCTTTTAGTTCCATCTGGAAGCTGCACACAGGACGGTATTAAGTACAATGACAAAGATGTTTGGAAACCAGAACCCTGCCAGATCTGCGTGTGCGACAGCGGTACCATTCTTTGTGACGAGATGATCTGTGAAGACACGTCAGACTGTCCCAACGCTGAGATCCCCTTTGGAGAATGCTGTCCAGTATGCCCTGATGCCGGTACGAATTTAACCTACACCCCTTCTATGTCTTCAACTATTCCTCCCATCACCATTAGCCATAAACCCCTTCGCCCAATCATCGTACTATCTATCTGTTTATCCACAAATATACTTATGTATTCTGTCTATCCTAAGTATTTTGCACTAATTAACTCATAGTCCAAAACAACCACTTTTCTCCTGGTCCTGTTTTAGATTATGTCTCAAGGCATAATCGTCTCATTTTCTGTCCAATAACCCACCCACATATAAATCCATGGCCCACCGATTCTGTTCTGACTACTAACACATCTACTATCAAGCTATTCCTCCAACCTCTCAGCCACCAACCTGTCACGCATTTACTTTCATTGTAATTAACAATAATAGCAAGTAATTACCACAGTTTAAGACCACGGTCCCTGCCTCTTTACATGCCTACCATTTGCATTTAATATATCCATTTCTATTGCATATAAATGTTTGCATAAATACATTTGTACATACTCCATGTACCCATCCAGTAGTTTGGCCCAGTTGGTAAAATCTGTGAAGCAGGAAAGTTTTTGGGAGAGAGTCAAGAGTGGAGGAGAATTTGGAGGCTATAATACTGTAACATCACCTTGACTTTAATTGACATTAATGGTGCATCCTGCACAACAATCTTGATATTTTCTTTCTTTGAAATATAGCCATTTCAGCTATTATAACTATGTTTCAGGTGACGACATGCTATCTCCTAATTAGAACAACAATAAGAGCTGCACTTTTTTCTCATCAACACCTGGAATCCCCTGGTTTCATCAACAAGAAAAGTGTGGTCTGCAAAAATTCATTGGGTTGGATCTATACTTAGCGATTCTTAAAACATTCCATGGAACTCAATGGAGTTACCTTGGCCATGATTAACTCATCTCATTGATTTCACTGGGTCTCCTCTAAGAATGGTTAAGTATGGATCCAACCAACGAAGCGAATCGACCATAGAGGGAAGCTAGCTCTCAGAGGCAATTTGCAGGACTTTGTAATGAATTTGACAAATTCAGTTACCAGTAATAAGGATAACGATCAAACATTCTAGATGGGACATTCTTATTCTTAACAACACCTCTTTTTATTATTTTTCAAGATTCTCCTGCTTCCTACCCAGAAGCCACTGGAGTGGAGGTAAGTTATCTTTTGTAGTCCTAACTTCTACTCCATTGAATGCATTGCTTTTGGTCTCCGGGTCGCTAATCACATTTCTTCTTCTTATGTGGCAGGGTCCTAAAGGAGAACCAGGCCCAAGAGGAGAGAGGGTAGGTATCTATAAACTAAGCTTTGGCTGATTGTAGTTTAGGTAATTATAGTTCAAATTTAAAAACACAACCCAAAAATCAGCAAGATGTAAAAAAAATTGCATTACATAGCACAATATTGTATTACACAGTAGGAAAAAAATCAGATATTTGGCTACATTTTAAAATATCTGTTTCCAGACAAGAATAAATTTTGTCTACTTGGTTTGTTTTACCATATATTCTCCCCAATCCTGCCTGTAGAAAGTGCACTAAAATTTCCACTGACTTGGTTGTTTCCAAAAAGATTCCAGATGTTAAATAATATTTTAGGCACTTTTAATATCTAATTGTAATTTTTTAAAAAAAAGACACAGAAAGAGTGCAAATGTCCCCTTTAGTGTTTGAAGATTCTCAGTCATCCAGGTGATGCTATCTGAAAGTTGAGTCATGGCCACCGGACTTCTTTTCTTGTGAGATCTAAACGTTTTGATCTCACAAGAAAAAAAGTCCAGTTGTCATGACTCAATTTTCAGATGTCCCCTTTGGTATAAATCATCTCAATTTCCTAAGGAATTGATCCTTCTGAATCCAGAGGTGGAAAATATTTGGTTTTAGATTATTGCTGCTAGATCCCTCTGTCAGCATTTCTCCATCCACTCAGGTCCTTAACGTTTCAACATTTGTGGGAGTAGAAGAATAGAGGTGGCCTCATTCACATTTTGCCAGAATGCATCAATCTCTGTTCTCCTCTGGAATTCAAGTATAGCGCCACAGTGTTAAATTGTGTTTTCCCTTTTTCTTTCAGGGACTTCCAGGCCCACCTGGAAGAGATGGTATCCCTGGACAACCTGGACCTCCAGGCCCACCTGGCCCTCCAGGCCTTGGCGGAGTAAGTTGGTTTGATGCACTAATCTTGGTTGTCCCACCAATTTATGGAGAAAGTGTTTTCAAGATCTCCTGGTAACACGCTGTGTATTTCTTCTCTTCCTCATTAGAACTTTGCTCCTCAGCTGTCTTATGGTTATGATGAAAAATCTGTGGGTGGCCTTTCTGTTCCTGGCCCAATGGTAAGTGCTGATGGATTTGCAGGAAGCGTCAATTGAAGGATAAGATTTTTCTTTTTGTGTGTGGAAGATGAAAATGGGTGGTGGTGGGACATAGGAAGAGAAGAGGTGGGCTTTGGAAAGTATAAACTTCTTAATCCCCAATGACTAACAACTATTCTGCATAGGACAAGTTTCCTCTTTCCCACAATATTAAAAACAGCCCATAGTCTCACTCATTCTATACCCCAGAGCACAGAGAGAACTCCAACTTCCCTGACCTCCTTGCCCTCTGTAGATGCCAGCTACAGAGTCTGGCAAAATGTCAGGAAGAAAAACTTCCAGAACACAGCCAAACAGCCCGAAAAAACCCACAACAACTATGAACCAGGATGTCTTTCTGGGTTGCTTAATCCTTAAAATAGAGTGATGAAGCCATGCAAAGATAGAAAGACATGGATAGATTTTTGCACGAATAGCAGGAAAAGGCATTTCCCATAAGCCACAAATACTTCATCTTCAAATTGTTGAGTTTTTTTCCCAACAAAACAAAACAAAACAAAAACTGGCCACTGAGGAGAGAGCCAAGAAACAACAGAATAATGGGAAAGTGAATATCCTTCTTGACCTGAGAAAAAGGGATCAAGAATGAGGGTTCAGTGCATTAAGGACTGTGGCACTGATAATATCTGTGGTTATCAGGAGTTTTTATATCAGGAACAAGGAACTCACAACTGTACAGTGTTGGTTTCTGGCACCCATGAGTGTAGCCAATGATTAAGGTTGATCAGAATCACTGCCCATCAAAATGTGAAGAGCTGTAAGAATGATATGAATTAAGATTGAGTTATTAATCAATTAGCCATTAAATCCATGGGATCCATGATTAATGGAAGACTCATTGATTATAAATATTGCCTCAAGATTCACAACTCCTTCACAAATTAGGCAATAAATGTTATTCTATGTTAGAATATGAAGCTGAGGCTGAGGGACAATAACTCAGTTTTATGGCTGATCTGAGATAGCTCCAATTGTTTTAAAATAATACTTCTGTCAATATGGCTCTAAACGAAGCAGACAAATAGGAATGTGCAAATCTCCAGAGATAAACCATGGATATTTGTAAAATTCTTGTAGCTTCTGTCAAAATTTCTCAGATGTTTTACTTAGACAAGAACGTCGTATTTTGCCTCATGTTCACTTTAGGCAAAAATTTGATGGCAGCTCAGTTGGGAGGTTGCCAACCAAGCTCTAACATGATGACTACAAAGGAAGGCATTTCCTCCAGTGTGGAAGCTGGGCCTAGAAAGGATTATTTGCATGAAATGGAGGAAAGGCAATTTAAAAAGCGACGTGCTTATATCTAAATAATAGAAAAGAAAGATTGTATGGCTAGTGGGGGCCCTGAAAAGATGGAGTCAATTGAAACCATGATAGTACAACTGCCAAAAGTATCTATGAAGATTCAATGAAGGCAGGCCAATATGGTGGCAGTCCCATTCACTGTATATCTAACAATGTATTTTCTTTTTTCCCCTTTCCCCTTTCTCTTTTTTAATAGGGTCCCGCTGGTCCCCGTGGTCCTCCCGGTCCTCCTGGTGCACCTGTAATTATTTTTGTTTCTTCTTCCCTCTTAATTAAAAATAGTGCTATTTAGACAGTGCCAAGTTGGATTTCTAGCATCCCAGAGAGCGTACAAAATCATCCAGTAGTGGCCCCTTTTTCCAAATATGAGAAATAGGATAAATTATGCAGAGTATGTGAAGATCTCCTCAATTTATAGAGTTGTAGGATCTCAGCTATGCTTGGGGCAAAAGGTTATATTGGTTTGGAAACAGATAGTCACATCACAGTCACTTCCTATAATCATAGATTGACCCAACAATATGCCTCAAATCAGATAGGCATAAAAGTGAAGCAGTTTCTGCGCTCTAGTATCCACCTATTTTTTAAAAAAACACCTGAGAATACAAATTTCTTCTAGTATCTTTGGCCTCTGGGTCTCTGCTAGAATACCAACGGTCAAGCAGAGGGCTCTAGTCAATGCCTGAGAAGAGGAATAGGGAAAATAAACAAATGGCACTGAAGAACTTTTACAGAAATGATTAGCTAGTTGAAGGCCAGGGTAGTAACACAGCAGAAGGCAGAGAGGCTGAAATAAATAAGGAGGGTCCACAGCTTTTGGATATTGATAGGTTCTTCCTCAATCCATCCAAAACAGTTAGGTAAGCAGCTCATAATAATTTCCCTTCTCACATAGATGCCATTTCTCTTCCTTTTCCAGGGTCCCCAAGGTTTCCAAGGTCCCCCTGGTGAACCCGGAGAGCCTGGTGCTTCTGTAAGTACAACTGGATCTTATTTTTCCATTTTGCGCTTACATTGTTATTATGGCAGGGCTGAGCCATCTTTAGTCCGTTCCTTGGAATTCTCCCATCGTACCACACGGGGGAGCTTTTGAACAGAAAACGCTGCAGATGTGTTCATGTTCTGACTCACTTTTTCAAAGATCAGCTGTGTTGTGTCTGTGTGTGTGTGTGGGGGGGGGTGCCTTCTGATATTCATGCATTTCTTTTTCTCTAGGGTCCAATGGGTCCCCGTGGTCCAGCCGGCCCACCTGGAAAGAACGGAGATGACGTGAGTAAATTTGTCTTTCTTTGGGTGGCTGGTGGAAGGAAATCTTTGTGGGGGTTTTTTTAAACAGTAAGCCAAAGATGCAGAGTTTGAATTGCCAGATAAATCACCAGAATTAGTGTTAAGGCTGCTCTGAGCTTACAAGCTTGAGTGAGCAAATTCATTATGTCACTAAGAAAGGGATAAAAGGAGGGTCTCAATGTAAGAGTGGGGGCGCCTCCCTCCCTCAGACCTTCAGTGTCATTCCTTTTGTGATTCTCATCAATCACTGCAATGGGCAGTTAGCAATTAATTTATCAGTGATATTGGTTATATCAAATAATCCCATCTCTGGTCCATCCTTCTGTTTGACTTTCCACTTCATAAGCACAAAAATGGAACTTCTACCACTTGTTCATGTCGGACCTTGTCCCTTGTCTATTTTCTATTCTCTTTTCCTTCACCTTCTACTTCCCGGTGGATAGAAATAGAGATGCCAACTCTGAGGCAACACCTGTTGACTTTATAGGACTTTTAGTAAATGGCCTTTACAGATCTTAAAGTTATCTCCATAGAATAGCAGATCCTGAAAAAAATATATATCCCCCAACCAGGAACTGAGCTGTAAAGCTTCATTATTGCAGCATTGGTTCGATTCTGTGTTGAGTTTTTCAACTGAGCTGTAAAGCTTCATTACTGCAGCATTGGTTCAATTCTGGCTTCCTATTTCTTCCAGGGTGAAGCTGGTAAACCTGGCCGTCCTGGCGAGCGTGGTCCTCCAGGCCCACAGGTGAGATCTCTCTTCTACCTGGTGATGAGGATGCTGTCAGGCAGATGCTAAGTGACTGTCCTTCTTGATAGCAGGAGGAGAAATAGAAGCATGTATTCTGTGGTGATGTGTGGAATCCTCAGCCTTTGCACTTTGCAGGTTAGAGAAAGGGAATCTGTGTTGTTGGCATACAACTCTCAGCATTCCTGACCACTGGCTGTTCAAACTAGGACTAGCAGGATTTATAGGCCAATGATAGCTGGACAATCACCAATTCTTCATCCCAGCATAACCACTGACCAGATGTTTAAGGAATCATTAGCTTTGTTCTTTGACAGAGACAGTTGGTGCATTGGTGGGTTGGTTTACAAAGACATAAACCTCTTTCCATCCCATCCCATCCTTACAGTCATAAAGATATTTTACAATAGAGCTTTGTTTCAACTCATCCTCATGTAACATTTTGCAGAGCAGTAAGTGAAGAATGGGAAATTATGACTTACCCAAGGCCACAAACTGACTGCATGGGCATTTTCACCCCACTGACGAACTCATTCATTCTGCCCACTGCAGCTCAGACACTCCGTTTGAAATCCTGAGCTCTTGATCGGCAGCTCTGTATGAATAGGGAATTCCCATCTTCACTGGGTGACAAGTATAGAGGGGAGAAGCGATCCCGTTCAGATTGTCCAAACAGAACAGCACTTTCCACCACATTCAATTATTTTAAAAATGGGATTACATCATGTTGTGGCTATTGTCGAAAAGCATTCTGAAGATAAATCCATAATACACTAGGGCGTGGTTCAAAGAGCTCCCATCCACGTGTTTACAACAAATGCTTAAAAAATGAAACTTGATGGTCGACTCTTCTTCTCCCTCTTCTCAATAACTTCTCATTCTTTCCCTTCAGGGTGCCCGTGGCCTTCCCGGAACTGCTGGCCTGCCAGGCATGAAGGGACACAGAGTAAGTGTGCTCCAGTTGCTCAACACCCAACACAGCTTAGGGAACTTGCATTACAAAGTGTACAGAGTCTAGATTGTTAATTAGGAGTAGAGAGGACCCCATGTCTTCTGCAGCCTTCAGGAATGTCACCACTTGTATCCTATAATTGTGATTCTCATCAGAGGACCTTCACGGCATAATTCCTGGTGTTCGTTGCCTCCCTAAATTTGACCACACAACCCAGCCCCATGGTCAGCTGAACTATGCAAGGAAGCACCTCTTCATGGGGCTTATCTTAAAAGACAGCAAACGAGACCAATGAAACAGACTCTTTGAGCCACCTTCCTGGGAGCTGTTTGGTTTTATTTTTTGTTTGTTGGGGTTGTGTTGGTCTTATGCATATTTTATATATTTCCGTCCTGTCTTTCCTGGTTTAAAAGGGGTCTCCCATTTCTCCAACCAGATCTAAAACTGTTATGCTTCCGTAAGGCTACTAATGCGGAAAAAATTTAGCCAATTGACCCTAACATGGAACCCATATTATGAAAATTATAATAGGACAACCATGACTTTTTCTTGACTTTGCTTTTCGGATTCTAATCTTGTCATTCATTCTATCCACTTTAGGGTTTCAGCGGTCTTGATGGTGCTAAAGGTGATCCTGGTCCAGCTGGTCCCAAGGTGAGTGCGCAAGGAGTGTACAGTCCATCCTTCATTTCATACAGAATTCTGTTATCTCCTGGTGGAGAAATGAGGTGTGTTGATATCCACTCTGCCTTCTCTTTTAGGGTGAGCCTGGCAGCCCTGGCGAAAATGGTGCTCCTGGACAAGTGGTGAGTATATGCTTTCGGCAAGAAGGGTTTTTAATCACAGAAGTAGAGGGGAAGTTTCCCAAATCAGATCAGGTGGAACTCTACTGCATTTCCATGGTAGATTGTACATTTTGCAGACAAGAGGTCCTAGGATCAACCCTGTCATTTCCTCTTAATAGGGTTGGGTAGCTGATGAACAAGACCTCTGTCTGAGACTCCAGAGAGCTAGGAAAGTAGACACTTTTTCAGTTCAGTCAACCAGTGGTCTGACTCAACAAGGCAGCTTCAGCTGTTCCCATGTGTTGTGGTCACAGCTTTTAAACGTGATGTTCTGGGGATGAATTCAGGTAGTTTATCTAAACACTTGTTGCTTTGCTAGCCACCAAGTGAATTTCATTTATTTGAAGATGTCTAGTAAAACAGATGTTATTTCATTCTTCACCCGTAATGAAAGCCAATCAGATGAATCCATGCAATGGCTAACATATGGCACCCCTAAAAGCAGTGAAAACATTTACACTGAATCCAATCTTAAATGGATTAAGATGACAACTTCTTAACATTAAGAATGCAAAAAGGACTGAGAAATAATTTAGGAGAACTTTGAATCTCTGTGTAAAATCTCAGGGAGTGGAATTGGGGCGATAATAAGCTCTGAACAGGGAAAGCAATGTGGCAAAGACTCTTTCATTTTCTTTAATGGCTTCCACCATGGCACTTTGTCAGCTTTTGGCCAGAGTTGCAGGCAGATCCAGAAGCACATGACTTCAGACGAGCAGGAATACACAATGAACATGAGGAGAAACGAATCCTTACCACCAGCAAATATAGTCTTGTTGGGATTTTACATGCAGGCAAGAGAAATCATGTTGGTTGATGAGGTTCCCACTACTGTGATCAGCATGTGTGCAGCGCCTCATCAATCAGCTATGGCTACTGCATGATTCCTCTTGCACCCACACAAGACTCCAAGAGGAGTTTGGGGATTAAAGGGAATAGTAGACACCGAAGAGGAGCAAAATAAGGGAACAACTAATCGAAAGGATGTATGCCTAATGGGTGGGCAGAGATCAAAGCTTTTTCCTACCTGACTTTGTTCTTTCTGCTTCTGCCCAGGGTCCCCGTGGTCTTCCCGGCGAGAGAGGCCGCCCTGGTGCTCCTGGCCCTGCTGTAAGTAAACGTGCCTGGATTGCTGAACATTAGTGGCTCATGATGGATTGACTGAACTTGCTGACTCCCTTCATGGCGTGGCAAGAAGATGCCTCTAACTCCAACTCTCTTTCCCTTCTTGTTTACTGCAGGGTGCTCGTGGTAATGATGGTTCTCCAGGTGCTGCTGGCCCCCCAGTAAGTATTCTTGCCTTGTCTTGCATCCTTTCATGGGCTCGAATGCATTACCTGACTGAAGATAAAAAATGTGAGCTTTGGCCACCCAGTCCATCCCAGATGAGGATCTGTAGGGCAACCTGTCAATAATTAGGCAGCCAGAGTCTGTTTCAATCCTGTTCCCTCCTCCTTATCCACAGGCTAAACCTCTGGCCACCTCTATAGACAGGCTAGCCAGTGTCCTGGGACTTTTCATGTGGGAAAACTCCATAATCAGCACTTAACATTTTGCCTTTCTGCTTTTAGGGTCCCACTGGTCCTGCTGGCCCCCCTGGCTTCCCTGGTGCTGTTGGTCCTAAGGTAAGGACACCTGAGTACTTGGATGTGTAAATGGGTCTGTTTGGTGAGGATCACCTCAGTAGCATCCAAATGGTGTGATTTAGCCATCCTCAGTTCAATTGTTCAGTCTGTTGCTAATGAAGAGGAAAAGGGGGGGGAGAGGGCAGACGGAGTGCTCGTTTGTTTCCCTTAACTCGTTGACATGAAGAATTCAGTAGCAGCACCCTTACCCTATTTCAGATATTTTGTAGATAATATGCTATGAGGCTATTGTTTGGTGGAAGGAGGTGCCCAAAGAGCCTCCTCAGCCTGTGCCCAATAGAGAGTGAAACACTCTCTCAAACCTTCCTAGTCTAGTCAATGGCCAGTTAAAGGAGCTGCAGGCCTTGTATTATGAAAGATCTAGTGGTTCCACCACTGTAGCTTCCCACCCCGTCCCAGTTAAAATGTGAACCCTACAGCTCCATCAAGAGGACTAGTTAGCAGTGCTACATCTCCTCCACTATCCTTTCCCCAAAATGCTGATGAGGGAAGGAAGTGACCTCGTTTTTAAAATTTGCCCTCGATAATCGGGGTTCCGTTGTGATTAGAGCAACATGAGATGCCACCATTAAAAAAAATAGGCCACAACCCAACCAGAGTTCTGGGAGCATAAAAAAACCTCACACCCAGGATTTAAAAGGAAGCCTCTGATGAATAAATCAGGAAGACTAGGAAGGACCGAGTGGTTTTTCCTCAGGAAAAAGGCCTCAGATCTCTGATGCACAGGTCGTTCGGTCACGAGGCCCCTTGATCTACACTTGGAGAAGTGAGCTTTTGGGATTATAATTTCCAGAGCCTCATCTCTAGCAGAGCTGCTGCCAATTTTGTGCAAGGCTCGGGAGGAAGATGGGCCCGCGACACCTTGAGAAGACCACTTGGGGTCTAGTGTAGCGTGGCTATGAAGGAGGATGTATCCAGCAGCCTTGAGGAAAGGGTTTTTTTTTTTTGTTTTTTTTTTTGCTGATTAGAGTTTTCCTTTCTTTTGTTGCTTAGGGTGAAACGGGTCCCCAAGGTTCTCGTGGCAGTGAAGGCCCACAAGGTGCTCGTGGTGAACCTGGCCCACCTGGTCCTGCTGGCGCAGCTGGTCCTTCTGTAAGCTACTCTCCTGTCAATTGGCACCTTCGTCCCTCCTCCCCAATCCAGATGTTCTTCAGGATTTTCTAGAAGTCATGACGAGCCTTCTTCCTTCCTTCTCTTGATTTAGGGCAACCCCGGTTCTGATGGCCAACCTGGTGCGAAAGGTTCTCCTGTAAGTCTCTTCCATTCAAAAAACCTTTTTGGTGTCCTTTTCAATGCCTTCACTGGCGAGCGGTTTCAGTAACCTTGCTTTCTCTCCTAGGGTGCTCCCGGCATTGCTGGCGCTCCTGGTTTCCCCGGTGCTCGTGGCCCAGCTGGACCACAGGGCCCTGCTGGTGCTCCCGGTCCCAAGGGTAACAGCGTAAGTAGCATCTCATTCTTTCTCCTCCTTCGGCTTACCATTTAGCTTGTGCCTATGTTGGAGTGGGAGGCTAGGCTGTTAGGCTACCTCGCCTGCCAACCCTAACTTCTTTAAGTCATTGGATACAACAGAACATTCCCTAATAGCATCCCTCATTCAGAAGATATCTCAACACCTTTCCACGGGTGTATCCTCCCTATAGCTGTGCTTGTTGAATACAAGTAGACCCTCATATAACAAACGGTTTGTATAACATAAAATCTGTACAACATAAAAATTCCGTAGATAGGGGAAATTTGCTTAACAGAACCGTCTATGGGGCGAATCAATACAACATAAAAATGGTCGTACTAAGGATTACTCTGTTTTCAATGCATTTCTATGGGAAATGCATATAAAGGAAAATTTGCTTATCATAATTTTATTTGGAATGAATTCCTTTATACAAGGTAGTACTCTGAGTATCTAGATGTTAGAGCTGGTGTAGTCAGTGTGTTGAAGCCCCTGGCTGCAGAGCCATGGGGCAAAAATGACCCCCACACACACACACTCACACACTGTGTCACCTGGAAAAGGGGCTAGCTGAGGTCATGCAGAGTGTATGTAGCCCATGGAGTTACCAGCCCTTCCACTGTGTGGCTTCAGGCAAGCTGCAATGTTGCCAGGTGCCACCAGAAGGAGGAACTGGTAAAACTCTAGGAGGATTGCGGTAAATCAGAATTGACTTGATAGCACAGAATTATTACTGTCATTTGATTCTCAATGTGTTACCAGTTTGTTCAAAAGCTGTATCTAATGGAGACTACCTCCTCCAAATATTTTGTTGACTTTGGCACCCTATCATGCCACACTGTCAGCACTTTCTGATATTTTGAAAATTACAGTGTCTCGAAGTCATTAGGGCTGTGCATTGGGCAGAATAATTATATTAAAACAATTTACAAAACTTATGTTTTGAGAGCTGCAATCCCCAAATTATTTGGCAGGATGCACCTTTCCCAAACTCCATCAAAAGATTGTGAGCTCTCATAGAATGCTGGACTTCCCTGGGTACCTCTTTATAAGGTGTGTTTTAAGCTCTTTATCCCCTAGGCTCTGCTTCTCATCATAAATCATCCTGTCCCATTATCAACTGATTCGTAACATCTTACAAAACTCGATCCCCTCTAGATTGTGTGCACTGAGGATCAACTCAGAAAAGATACACAGCCTTGATCTCCTATAGGACACACACACACACTCAAACAAACAAATTAAAAAAACTCACTGTTGTTTTCTTAACAGAATAAGATACATGACTGAATGTTCTCTGTCTCTTATTTAGGGTGAACCTGGTGCTCCAGGAAACAAAGGAGATACTGGTGCCAAAGGAGAACCTGTAAGTGTCCATCTTACCTGGAATATGTCTGTAACTTTGCTTCTGTTTTGGTTCTGTGGGCCATCCACAAATTCTTACCTTTCCCTCCTGCATTTTATTTCCTAGGGTCCCGCTGGTGTCCAAGGCCCCCCTGGTCCACCTGGTGAGGAAGGCAAAAGAGGATCCCGTGGTGAGCCTGGACCTGCTGGCTTGCCTGGACCCGCTGGTGAACGTGTATGTAACACCTTCCTCCTTAGATCCATTCTTAACTCCGGGCACTAAGATCTAACCAATCTTTATACCCATTTAGAAAAAGGTCCAGTTGGTTCACGGGCCACATAGCTGTCCAAAAGGTCCACAGCTCCCCTTTAGGTTAATCAAATTATAAATTAAAAACCAAAGGATGCCCAACATTATGACTTAAGAAGCCTCACTGATTAGGGCTACTCTCCTTCGGAGGAAGGAAATGATTCTGAACACAGCGTATGCTCAAGCACTACAAAGCACACTGGATTAGAAGATGTGAGGGTACCTTACTCCACACTCAAGATCCTGATGTGGGAAGGAAGAGAATGCTTGGAAATGGGGTGGCTAAACAATTCAGTAAACAAATAAATGAGTGCCCTCGCTATTAAAACTTGCCTTGATATTCTGTTCTGTTGTTACTAGAGCAGCATAAAAAATGGTCCGCAGGCCATAAGAGCCAATCTGTTATGAACTGTGTGTTAAGCAGTCCAAGATACAGTATAGTTAGGGTTGCTAATTCCTTGGGCAGTGGCTACTAGGTCATGATGACTCTATATTACCTCCAGTCCCAGAAGGAGTGTGCTACTGAGGGCCGGTTGCTGGGGAACACATGGGAAGGTGCTGTTGTGCTCGTTGGGTGCTTGCAAGTTGCCCAGAGACACCTGGTGATCCACTGTAGGGCCAGAATGCTGGATTAGATAGGCCTTGGGTCTGATCCTGATGGGTCTTCTTATTCTGAGCCCATGATGGCTCACTCTCTGGGCACCACAGTTGGGGGGGGGGACTTTCTTCATCATTAACAGATGGGGACCATTCTTACTCCTCTTTCCTGAGACTTAATTCAAATTAATATCTAGTAATAAGCACCACATGTCTCCTCCATTCCTATGCTGGAATCCCAAAACAGATTTCCTTGGAGCAGGAATAGGCAGTGTGCAACTTTCCATGTGTGGTTGGGCTGCATCATCCCTCAGCCTTAGCAATACTGCCGAGGACTGATGTGAGCCAAGCCACATTTTAGAGCCCTTATCCAAAGGACAGGAAATAAATACAGCAATAGGGATTGTTAAGGCAAAAGAACTGCCAGCATATGTTTGGCAACCAGTCCTTTTGGTGATGAAGAACTGGCGGCGGTGAGATCAAAGATTCTTGTGGTTCACCTGTCATGCTCCCATTCACTTAAAGAGTTTCTCTGCATCATTTGTTTCCTGGTGCGCTGTTTAATGCTCGCCCTAGAGTTGCCCGAAGCTCCTTGCTTTGCATTCACCTCCTTTGTTGTACTCCCAAGGAGGAATCTTTGCAGCACCTGTCCTCTGTTTAGGGATTGGATACACACTGATTGGAGACTTAGGGATATATTGCAAGTGGACAGTTTTGCCTTTAGCCTTGATAGCTGTACTGTCAGTTTCTGACTCTTACAAGAAGGGCATGAAGCTGAACTCGCTGCCATTGGTCTGTACATAACACTGCCTTGCAGGGCTGCTGTTCTTCACTGGCCTCTTCCGTTGGCCATCCATCTATTTTGAAGGCTGCCGTGATTTTCCCTTCCTCTCTTGTTCATAACTGAAGTAGCAGCCCTACTGGAGAATCTGGACAGGAGATCAGAAGCATTCCTGGGTATGCCAAGTTCACCTTTTCTCTTTGATCCCATTCACAGGGTGCTCCCGGAAGCCGTGGTTTCCCTGGCTCTGATGGCATGGCTGGTCCCAAGGTATAGTCTTTTGCTCTTCATATGCTTACAGAAGGAACGGGACAAAGATAACAGTAGCAGCGCTGCACAAGCTATAGGGCCGAGCACTTGGATCTCAAGGTGGGAAATAATTTGGGAGGAGGAACCTCAGATCAGCTTCTGTAACTATGGGGCTGAGCAGAGGCGGCTAAGTCAGGGGCAGGAAGAGTAGGAGAAATGTGCTCTCAGCAGAGGGGAAGCCCAGAAATAAGCCTATAAAGTGGACCCTCGTATAACAGTTTGTATAACATAAAATCTGTGCAACATAAAAAATTCTGGAGATAGAGGAAATTTGCTTAACAGAATCTATGGGGCGAATCCGTACAACATAAAAATGGTTGCGATTAGGGACTACTCTGTTTTCAATGCATTCCTATGGGAAATTTGTATAAAGGAAAATTTGCTTAACATAATTTCATTTGGAATGAATTAATTCCTTTATACAAGGTACCACTGTATATTTATTGTGTTTCCCCACTTACCTGAAAGTTGGTTTTTAAAAATACAGTTATTAACAATAAAGCAATGAAAAGAGCAACTTTGTGGAAAGCAGTAGAATGACAGAGTATCTTTTAATTAAATCAAATATCTGGGCTTTTACTGCATCCATTTTAGAGATGGATCTAATACTGCCATGCAGGGTTTTTCTTTCAATGGCTTTTCTCCATTGTAGAGTTGAAAGACGGGAAGTAACTGGTCTTTGATGCCAAGCTTAAAAGCAGAGCTGTGTAGTACAAACTTAACTACCCAATAGATTTTTTTTTTTTTAAAAAAAACTATTTTTAGGCCTTGGGTATGAGGACTGTTTGCCCTGTTGTACAGAACTGTAGAAGAAGAAGAAAGCCATGGCAATAATGACCTGTGGTATTGAATGGTCATTCTTTATCACTTGTCCTCTTTCAGGGTCCTCCTGGTGAGCGTGGCTCCCCCGGCCCTGCTGGTCCCAAAGGATCTCCTGGTGAAGCTGGACGCCCTGGTGAGCCTGGTCTCCCTGGAGCCAAGGTGAGTAAGTGGCAGGCACCCAGGTGAACATGTCATATATTGGCCATAAGCCTTTTTCATAGCCGCTCGGGCAGAATGGTGTACCAAGATTCTTTGTCAATGCTGATTTTGCTTCCCTAGAGAGGAATTAAAGCATTAACCACATCAGGGAATCACACGCTTCCCTTCTCATTATGTTAACTGCACTCAGGAATAGTAATATATGGAATGTTTGAACACTTCACATAACCCTGTTAGCAACTGATAAATTATTATTGTCAGTTATTCCATTTTTTTATAGATAGAACGAGACTGACCACTAAACAGGGCTGGAATCGAAAGGAGGGAGCTTCCTTAGGACAGCTTTTGCTGCTTACCTTTAGCTATTTTTGGCAAAGGATGGGAGAGGAAAATAAGGCAAGCGTAATCACCCATTCAGAATAAGGGCAGCACTACTGCTGCTCCAGAAAGCAATGCCTTCACTCTGAGTTGACCTGAAGACATTGTCACATGACCAGATTGGAATAATAGTATGGCACCCTCGGGCTCTTGATGAGTTTCTAGATTGGCTGGGAAAGAAGCAGAACCCCCTCTTAAAAATTCCCTAAACTAATTATGTAGGAGACACAACAGATGCAAATAGCATGGGAAACATGAAAGTCTGCTTTTTAAGGGACTTAGCAGCATCCTTGAAAACCCCCATGTTGCCCAGAGTACATTCACAGGTGATTCTTCTGTTCATCCCATGAGTCGAATCCAAATGATTGCCAAACAAACAAACAAACAAACAAACAAAAAAACACCAAGTTGAGTCCAGGTCATATCACTGCTGCTACATAAATCCGACTTGACAGCAAATCCTGTGATGCGACTCTCCATCCCTGTACAGAAC